>ML780601.1:1008970-1041575 GCA_009831015.1 Picea engelmannii
AGCACTGATTGAAGAGTTGCTTTGTTCAATGTCACTGTGTTGTCTTCAGTGGTGTTTATTAGAGTGTTCAGTAACTCTAATAATTCGAGACTTCGAGCCATTTTAAAACACTAAAAAAGGTCTCCTTGTGTTGGTAGATCCTTGTTACAATTTTGACTCGACAGAAGAAGGATTATCTGCAACTCGCTCACTTGAATTTGAACTTCATGCTTGCTTTCTATTCACGATCACTTGAATTTGAACTTCATGCTTGCTTGCTATTCACGCTCACTTGAATTTGTTTCTCGCTCGCTTGTACTCGCTCACTTGAACTCTTCTTTAAACTTTCACGCTCGCTTGAAATTGCTTCACTCGAACTGGCTTGCTTGAAATTTTCAACAAGTTGAGGATGCCAGTTACCACCAAAAATGCATCCAAACATGTGATGTTTACAATGATTTGAGTTAAACTACTCAACCTTATTAATTGCGACTCAAAATCATAATGACTCTTTGGTGTCGGGCTCAGCCGATAATACACCTGGAAATTACACTGCAATTCAACTTGATTTTGATTTCACATTTACAAAGAAAATTATTGCAAGTTTACAATGAATGTTAAATTGATCTTCAAATTGATGATGCTTCGACTCCAAGTCACGTCCAATTATCCTTCCATTACAAGCTTGATTTGTGCATTGCTTCAATATTCTTTGTTGCTGCTTGATTACATGTGTTTTGATTGCTTATACTGGATTGTATGTGCTTCACTGACATTAATTGTGGGCTTATTTCATTTACCTTCTTTGTACTCCGTGTATGTGGGATAATGTCAAAACTAGACGTAAACTAACTCATAAGAGAACCATGAAAAAATCACGAACACACACTACACAAGGTGTACCTAAGATCCCCTTATTCAATTTCGGGCGGATCTAGGACACAAAAAAAAAAAAAAAAAACTTCAATTTTATTATAATATCCTTCTCATGACAAAGCTCAAATACAATTAGCTCGATACTCTTGCGACAAAAAAATTTCACCAAACTCTCATCAAGGCTTCAACCCCTTTTACAATCAATATTTCTCAATTTTTCAATCTCCCTTACACATCAAGGCTTCAACTCACTCTTCTTTGACTTCTTTGTACCATGTTAAAATGGAAGAGTAAAGTGATATAAACAAATCTTCATAATTTATAATTGTATATAAACTCACAAACACACATTTCAATCTGCTCACTAAATAAAACTACAAATTTCACACAGAGATCCATCCACAGATGTGCTGCATAGTGACCAACATCTGTCCATAACAACACCTCCTTTCTGGGTAATGAAAAATTTACACGAGCACCTCGTTTCTGCAGCACAATCGCAGCGATTGGTGTGACTTCCTTTCACATTGGCAACATTCCCAGGTTCCCAACTTGTAAGCTGCATTCAATTATATTTGCACTATGCATTTGCATCTTACCAGATTCGTAATCCCCTTTCGCAGTGATGATACACATTTCACACATCAATTTGATCTCATAGTTGATAGGAATAAAAGGTATCATAAGACGTTTATAGGAGACTATATGCAGTCGGAAAATTCCAGAAACCCTTTAATCCATCAATAAATAAATTGCCACAGTGAGATTCCAATTGATCGTTTGGGCAATAATTGCATCAATTTAGATCAAGCAAATAACAATGGGGAAGATGTGGGACATAGCCTAGCAACTGTAAAAGATTTGGATTAAGACAAAATGCAATCGACCCTTTTGATGAACTGTGTTGATTCAACTCTGAAATTAAAACAATCTGCAGTTTGACAGCTGGGATCAGAAGTAACAATCAAGGCAATTATTGGGTCGCTTGGGAAGATCTTTGAATAGTTCGGTAGCTGAAAACATTGGCGATCAAAACGACTTTCAACGAATTACAGGATGGATCTTCTTCAAGGATTTTCTCTCTTGAGAACTGGAATTGGGGAGCACATTGATTGAGTTATCAAACGATGCAGAGCTTGAATTGGGGATCTCCTTACCAGAATTGCTTGATGAAGAGCCGCTGGATTTTCTGATTTGGATCTTGCGGGCCTGATGAGCGCTCGTTTCCTTCACTTTTTTTTAGCAGTTCTCACGGCCGACTCGCCCACAGAAGCTTCCCGATGTTTCACGTTGGAGATAAAATTCTCACCTTTATTTGCGCTCAAACCCTCATAAGAATGGCCGGTATCTTCATTTAATATTGATTTCGAGTCGCTGGGATTGTTATTTTTACCAGCCGCGGGTTCGTCTTCCTCCTCACCCCCACTGAAACCTTCTCTCTCACAACGATTTGCACAACAACCTCCTCCACGCACAGTGATTCCTTCAGATCTGGTGATTTCCTCCTCTTACTGGCAAATAGACTCACGACTCATCTCTTCGCACAGTTACTCTTTCGTCTGCGATCTCCTCTTCGCCGGTGAAGTGAACATATTTTGACTGACAGAGTTCGTCCTCTTCAATTAGCGTGGAGTAGCTTCATCACCATCACCATTGAGCCTTTTATGGAAAACTACCATAATTACCAGGCCTTAAGATCATAAGAGCTCTGATACCAATTGAAGAAATTAAACACAATAAATTTGAGACAAGAACAACAACATGGTGGAAAAGGCATAATAGCCAACACATCCTTATTCACTCCAATGTTACATATTTATAGTACAATGGGTGATGCCACCTCATAGAGAGATTTTCTCTAGATCCTAAAATCATGCATAAATCATGCATGATGACTAGGCTAGGTAATCTTAACTAACTCATTAGTCATCACTTGAGGATATATTACTAATATCCGAAATGAATAATACAAATATAGGTGACAATTTAGACTTAGTGATTGGTAAAGGTAAGCCATAGGTTAACAATTCCTCCCCCCATAGGAAGCAATGGTCCCCATTGTGTCAAGTTCCCATGGGAGATGGGGAAGGTTTTGTTGAAGCTAATCCTTGGTGAGCCACTAGCCTTGCCAAAGACGTTTTCATGCTTGTACTTGACATTAGCTTGTTGACATATGTCATGAAACTATTTTTGGAGGTGTTGGATCTGTTCAACCAATCTAGCTGCATGATCTACCTTGGTTTGAGTGTGGAAGGACTCTATTAGTGAAGATGTAGCCTGGGGAGCTTTATCAATGGGGGCTAATGGTTGGAACCCCAAGCACGCCTGAAAAAATCTATGGCCAATAGAGAAACAAAAGGATCTGTTATAGCTTTCCTTGACTGGGAAGTGTGGAGGAAACCCCATAAGGGAAGTAATAATATCTTTATGCTCTTCTACAATCTTTTCAACTAGATTTTATTAGATAGAAAGGTGTCAAGATAAGGATTTAGTGGTCAAAATGTCCTTTTGTTCTCCTTTTTGTTGGATCATGAAGCAACTAAATTTTTTGGTATGAGAGACTACTTTGCGGCACTATTTTGTGGAGACAATAGTTGGAAATACCTATGGTATCCTGTAGAGATGACTGCCTAGAGTAATAATTACACTACCAGGTCGAGATTCATAAACAACATGATGCTTCCACATATATGGCTAGCCTAAAAGAACATCACAAACTTCCAGTGGGGAAACATCACATTGTACCTCATCCTTGAAGGTTTGGATGCCATAGGAAATGAAACACTACTAGATTATGTGAAGATCACGTCCCTAGCAAAGACACCCAATGTTGTATTCTTGCGAGTGTGGTGTTGTCGATAAATCCAACTACTTGACAACCTCTGTTGAGATTAGGTTATTTTTTCTTACACTATCGACAATGAAATTCAATGGCATCCATTTCACCCACATATGTGAATGGAATAGGTGCTCCCCCTCCTCAAGATCTTATGGTTCTTCTGGTTGGACTATTTTGGTAGTAAGGGTATCAGTTGGTTCTCAATTTTTGATCTGTTTCCTTTTATTTTTTTCATAATCAGATTCTGAGTTGGGGCTCGACTCTTTTTATTTGAGCTCTGCCACCAATCACTATTTCAAGCAACATTCATCAGTGTTTTTCCAAGGGATTTTTTGGAAGTCACACCACTTTCTAGTGTCCCTCTTCATCTTCACGTTACCCTTGTTTTCTTGTGGCTTGGACTGGTTATCTTGAGGTTGGATATTCTATGAGTTAGGGATGCCTGTACCATACTTTGGTTGTTTTGGATTTGTAGACCCATACTACCACTTATTTCGTTTCTTAAATTTCTACTTTATTTTAAAAACATATCGATAAACAACTCACAGTGATGAGATGTCCAAAAACTCCATTTTTTTTGGATGTACCTGTGTATACACCCACTATATTTTAGAGTCATATGTTTCTTGGAGTCTTTGATACTAATATTTGTGCGTAAGGTACATAAGGTATTTTTGAAATCCGGAACTATTTGGTCCCTCTCCTAACACAGTGTGGTCCATATCATGTATTAGTCATCATAGTTTCAGCCTCAAACATTCCAGATTCCTCTGTGGAATTTTTCTCACAGTAAGTTTCCCACCAATTTTTGACATGTGGGACAACCTTAAGGAACACACAGATGATCTTTTCCCTGCCAGAAAAATTTTGTATAGAGAAAGAACCTTCAAGAAAATTTAACCACTTTTCCAAAGAATCCACATCTATCTGACCTTCAAACACATGAATCTAAAGATTAACTTGTACCTTGAAAGGGGTGGCACCTCTAAAGTGCCTACTTGATGAATATGTGTCTTTTATTACTAACAATCGTCGAAGGATTTGGGAAAAGTTTTCCAAAATTTCATCCCTATGTCGCATGTAGGATTCCTTGAGAAAGATATGAATATAATATCATACTCCCTCGTCTCTCTTTTCTTTCACCATGGGGGCTGCTTGGGCTAGTGAGAGTTGTTTTCCTCAAGAGAAACTAGCTCGATACCTAACTCTGTATAACATGACCTCGTCAGAGACATGAACTAAGAAACGACAAGGAGCCTACTCTAATACCATTGATTTGGATTATTTTGAGAATGGAAATAAAGAATATATATAATAAGGAGATACACAGAGATCGTGTAATACACGATTTCTATTAATGAAAGGAATGTAAAGAAACTGTAAAAATACAAAGTGAATGAACTCGCTAGAGTGGTGGCATCTTAACTCTGAGAAGAGATTTGACGAATATGCTCATTCGCAAGAAGATGAGTACAATGAGGATCCAAATGCCTTTTTATCATAAAAAATAAATGATAAAACCTTAAACATAGAAAACCCTAACCTTGAGAGATGAAATGAAAAAACGTTTGTGGGCACTGATGCGGGTAGTTGATACATCAACTTCCCAAGGGAATAAATTTTGCATACAATCTCCATTTGTGGTGCATGGTATCTCATTGGAAATGTATACCTGAGAAGTACACATTCTGATTAGGCTAAGGCCAACGCCTATGGCTAACACCTGAGCCCCCAAATGTCATAAAAATGTCATTTAGGGCCTCAAAATGACCCCGAAAGTTTAGGACACAAAAAACAATATAAAAAATACCAAGGTGGAAAACTGTGTTTTGAGCCAATGGAACATGTGGGTGGCCACCGATATCCACTTGGATTATTCCTCCCCCCTAGGAAGAAATGGTCCACATTGCGTCAAGTTCCCATGGGAGATGGAGAATATTTTGTTGAAGGTGAACCTTGGTGAGCCACTTCCCTTGCTAAAGACATTTTCCTACTTGTACTAGGCATTAACTTGTTGAAGGATGTCATGAACCTATGGTTGGAGGGGTTGGATTTGTTAAAACAATAGGGTAAAATCATGAAGATGGGTAACACTTTTGCTTGTTTTATGACAATTTTTATTTTTTAATTTTAACATGTTCTTCCACTTCCGGTAAACAAAAGTATTTTTTTTTATTTAGAATTTTACGTTACTATAAAAATCCAACTTGTGAAGAATTTTGTTATCTTTCTACTGACTATTTTTCAATTTTTTTTATTGAGATTTGATACGTTAATTTGACAATTGTTTGATAGTGTGTTCCTTAAAAATGAAGGGAAAGATAACGAGTTATTTTTTCCCACAACAATGTATCCATTATTAAACTTTTATTTTTGACAAATGCAATATGATGCAACAATCTACAAAGACTCTATTTTGTGATGACTATAGTTTTGAATCTAACGGATGAATATTATAATTTCTAGAATTTTTTGAAGTTGACCAATCTGAAAAAGTTACAGATTTTAAACATATGTTTTCCTCCACCATGTATCTATCTTAATTTTTACTTAAAAGTAAAATCTAAAAATACCCTTTTGAAGAGAACCGTTTAAGGATTATGAATATAAATTTTTCATAATTTTCCATTGTGTATTGTTAGATATATGGATTTTTCATTTCACCGAATCATAATCTCACCTAAAAATATTATGGAGTGATTTTTTTATAAAATTAAATAAAATTAGATAAAAACAATGAAAATGAAAACAAATTATACCCAATGAAAGTAGATTCAATTTTAAAAATGTTGGTATCAATTCTGAAACTAAATTTTGAGTATTTGTAGGAGTTTTCTACCTCGAAAGATGAAGTAATATGGAGAGAATTTGCAGTTTCCTACAAACAATCCCATTTTCAGGTTTTCGGCTGAAATCTAGTTTTTAATGGAATCCATTAAAAATAAACGATTCGACCGAAATATGCTTACCACAAGAAAATAATTCATCCGAAAAACATTGTACACAAATTTCGAGGGCACCCGTTAAATTTGACGTGCAAATTTTCGGCTGAAAAAATTCCTAGCAACATTTTTTTGGCCGAAAAACTGTCGCTAGGAATTTTGGAGACCCGATTGTCACGAAAGTGTTACCCATATTAATGATTTTACCCAATATAGTTGCGTGATATTCCTTTGTATGAATGTTGGAGGACTCTATCAATGAATATGCAACGTAAGAAGCTATAATAATGGGGGCTAATAGTTGGAACCCCAAGCACGCCTGAAAAGAGCTATAGCCAATAGAGCTACGAAAGGCCCTTTTATAGTTTGGATTGACCGAGAAGTGTGGAGGAATCCCCGTAGTTGAAGCAATAATATCTCTTTTCTATTCTACAATCTTATCGACCTGCTTCTGTTGGATAGAAAGGTCTCGAGATGAGGCTTTAGTGCTCACAGTGTCCTTATGAACAAATAATGAAGAAGCTAAACTTTGTGGTATGAGAGACTACTTTGCGGTACTGTTTTTCTAAGACAGTAGTCAGAACTACCTCTATTATCTTGTAGATATGACCCCCTAGAGTAAAAATGACACCACGAGGTCGAGACTCATAAACAAAATGACACTTACACATATATGGTTGGCCTAAAAGAACATCACAGATATCTAGTGGGGAAACATCACATAGCACCTCATTTTTGAATGACTTGATTCCATAGGAAATGAGACATTGCTGGATGATGTGGCGATCTCATCCATGGAGAAGGCACTTGATGTTGTATGGATGGAGGTGTGGTGTTGTAAAAAATTCCAATTGCTCAATGACCTTTGCTAAGATTAGGTTCTTTTGTCTGTTGCTATCGATAATGAAATGCAGTGAGGTCCCCTTCAACCACATTTGTGAATGGAAGAGGTTCTCCCCCTTCTCAATATCCTTTGGTTCTTCTATTTGGATTGTTGTGGTAGCAATCGTATCAGTGGGTTTTGTATCAATGATCTATTTCCTTTTATTATTTTCTGAATCAGATTCCAAGTCGAGGCTTGACTCTTTTTCTTTGAGCTTGGCCACCAATGATTGTTTCGAGTGACATTCATCGGTGTCGTGCCAAGGGTTTTGTCGAATTCACACCACTTTCCAGTTTCCTTCTTTGTCTTCCCATTACCCTTCTTTTCTTGTGGCTTGGACTAGTTGTCTTGAGGTTGGCTATTCTGTGAGTTAGGGTTACCTTTACCATACTTTGGTTGTTGCAGATTTGCAGACCCGAACTACCTCTTACTCCACTGCTTAATTTTTTTCTCAATTTTGAAAACATATCTATAAGAATCTCCCAACGACGAGATGCACATAAAATCCATTTCTATTTGTATGTACATGTGTATACACCCACAGTATTTTAGAACCAGATGTCGCTTGGAGTCTTTGATACCTATCTTGGTGCAAAAGGTATGGAAGGTATTTGTGAAATCCAACACTATTTGGTCTATCTCCTAAAGCAGTGTGGTCCGTCTCATGTACTGGTTGTGATAGTTTTCAATATGTTTGTAGGATTAAACCACAATCCAAGATCTAATTGTGAGAAGGAAATACTACACTAGCTAATTGCAAAAGAGAGAGGAGAGAGAAAAATAGAATCAATCTTCACACATAAGAGACTAAGAAACAAATTCTAATCACAATGTATTAATCCTTGATATTGAGTACAATATATATGACTCTCCACATGAGGAGTAATTCGCACTAGGTTGGTATTTCCATGTGCATGCTCAAGTAAAAAAAGTAACTTCTCCTAATAACAACAATTAACTAAATTCAAAAGTTGCTAATAATAAGAAAAGGTAAAAAATATAGGTGTGAACTTAGTGAGAACTCTACATGAAGTCAACATGTATTCCATAATAGAAAACATCTCCTAGAATAATACTAGAGTCCAAGAATGGAACTAAATTCCTATCCGAGTGAGAATTTTCTAATTATGGAAAGTCACTAAATAAGTGAAGTGATTTAACTTCAAGTATTATATGGGTAATGCTCACTTCCCTAGGAGGATGATATTCTTACTAAAGTTATCTCTATAGCCATGAAATAGGAAATATCTGCTAAAATTAAGGAAATATGAATTATCTCCTAAAAAATAGGAATTTTCCTAATGGTGGCTAAAAAATAGGAATTGGCCTAATGGTAGCTAAAAAATAGGAATTTTCTTAATGGTGGTTTATGAGCCCATGGTTTTGGAAACCATTGGTAATTTCTTATGGTATTACATATAGGAATCCACCGGCTAAAAATAGACCTTGTATAAATAGAAGTCCTCCTAAATAGTAGAAAAAATGAAAAAATGAGTATGTCACTAAGTATGTAGTTGAGCATGTACCCCAACACCCCCCTTGAAACACAACCAGGTTGTGCACAATGATGTGTCCTGAAAATATGAATCCATGTTAGGTACTCATGTACAAGTATATATGCATAACAATTGAACAAAAGTGAGGTAAAGAGGGAAAACCCAAGGGGCACCCTCCCCCCCACTCTCAAACTATGCTTCTAACAAGAAAATAATGATGATTTTCAGTTGCTAAGTTGATGTAGCCCTCACTCCTAGAATGTCCGTCAATGAGACAAACTTTTGTTTGGTGAAAGGATTTGTGAATATGTCTACCACCTACTCTAAAGATGAACATAATTGCATATCAATGATTCCATCATGAATCTGTCCTCGAATAAAGTGCATATGAACCTCGATGTGCTTGTTTCACTACCTATGAACTGGCTCTCTACATAGCTTGAGAGTACTATGATTATCACACCATATAACTATCGAAAGATGAAAATGAACTCCCAACTTTGTAAGAAAGTGCTACAACCAAATAGCTTGAGTAGTAACATTCACTGCACCCCTGTACTTTTCCTCTGCTAATGATAAAGAAATTGTTGATTGCTTCTTAATTTACCAACATATAGGTCATGATCCAAGGCATAAGACATATCTTGAAGTGGACTTGCGATTAGTGCTACCGCCTGCCCAATTTGAGTTTGTGTAACCAACAAGATCAAAGGAAGATCTTGCTGCATAGTGTATACCAAAACTGCTAGTCCCCTTGGAATATCTGAGAATCTTCTTTGTTTCCTTCCAGTGAAGCTCATGAGGATACTACATGTACCAGGAAACCGATCCAAATGCATAAGATATTTCTAGTCGAGAGTGTGTAAGGTAGATACGACTCTTCACCAACTGTCAATATCTAGTTCAATCAACCAAAGGTGATGCACTGACATCCTCTAGTCTAACCCCTTATTGAAAGGGTCTTGGAGTTGTATTTCAATATGTTATCTAAAACCTACCAAGTAGATATTTGGCATACTTGGACTGATACATCTTGATTCCTAAATCATCCTGGATGATTTCAAGACCAAGAAAGTAATGTAACAATCCCATAACTATCATAGAAAACCTATCATACAAAGCGGTATTCACTACAAAAATGGAGGAGGCTGAGCTCCCTGTGATGAGTAAATCATCTATATATATAACTATCATTAGATGTGAATCTGTGTTCCTCATCATGTACATATTAGGATCTAATATACATATAAGGAAACCTCTAGAGAGAAGATAAGAGTCCATTTTAACATACCATGCATGAGGTGCTTTCTTAAGTCTGTACAATGACTTCCTCAACCAGCAAACTAATGATAGATCTTGAACATATCCCTATGGCTATTCCATATATATATCCTCATTAATATATGCATGTAATAATGCATTCTTCACATCTATATGGTGTACCTCTCACTTTCTGTTTGTTGCAATAGCTAATGCTAACTGAATGTAATCGATCTTGGAAACTGGTACAAAAGTCTCCTCATAGTCAATGCTTTGTACCTGTGAGAAACCTTTAGCTACTAACCAACCCTTGTAATTTTTAATCCATCTATCATAATCCCTATTTTTCTTGAAAATCCACTTACATCGAACAAGATTCTTGTTGGAAGGTAGAGGAAGCAACTCCCATGTGTTGTTCTCTATCAAGGAATTGTACTCCTCTTTCATAGCTTCCTCCTAGTGGGGGTTTCCTTTAGAATCTGCATAAGACTAAGGATATTTTCCAAGTACCATATAACAACAAATATGTATCAATGTATCCATGGTAGTAAAATCTTATGGAGGCTCTACAAAGTGAGATATGTTTCTCTGTGGATCGATAGGATCACCCACTAGATCACCTCCTACTTGAAGAGTCGATTGTGCCCATCGTGGTCGATGCTATGGACCTACAACTTATTTATTCTCATAAAAAATATCAGATATATCGTATTGAGATATCATATCAAAAATATGATCGAAATAAGTCTCACGAAGTTCTGCAACTAGTGGTAGTGGAAATGGAGGTGTGGACTAGTCCTGAAGTACCTATGAAGGACTCTCTTCAAACTTAACATTTCTTTGAATGAATAGTGTATAGGAATTAGTATATAATAACCTATATACATTCACTCCCTATGGATATCCAAAAAAAAATACACTCCTTACTCTAATCATCCATAGCTTTCCTCCTATCAGAAGGGATCCTAGCCCATGCACAGGGACCAAAAATTCTAAAGTGAGTGACTTCTGGTTTCTTTTCTCTCCAAGCCTCATATGGGGTGAATCCCTTGACTGATTTATGAGGAAATCTATTCCGAATGTAGGTTTCATAGTTGATATCTTCAACCCATAAGTTTGGAGGTAGTGCTCTAGCCTGTAACATACAATTGGCCAGCTCTTTCAATGTCCTATTCTTTCTCTCCACTACCCCATTCTATTGTGGAGTATATGGAACTATGTGTTGCAACACTATACTTGATTCTGAACAAATATGGTAAACATACTTATTCACATACTCTCCTCCATTTTCTGTAAGAAGCTTCTTAATCCTCTTCCATTTCTGGTTCTCAACTAGATGCCCGAAATATTTAAGACACTCAAAGGCTTCGGATTTTAATTTGAGAAAGTAGACCCATGTATATCTTGAGAAACAATTAATGAAAGTAAGAAAATAATTAGATTTACTGATCGATGGGTGTGGGAAAGGACTTGTAATTTCACTGTGACCCAACTTTAGAAGTGATGATGCCCTCCATGCTTTACCTATGTTGAACTTCTCCTCAGAATGTTTTCCTAGTATACAACCCAATAAAACTCCATTTGTGTACTGAATGTGAGGTAATCCATCTACCATTCCACTCTTACTAATATGATTTAAATATTTAAAATTCATATATCCAAAACTCTCATGACACAACTTGGACTCTTCATTATCATGTGCTAGAAGAGATACATAATCATATTTATGAGTGAAGTGAGAGAAGGTGTACAACCTGGAGTGGTAATTAACCTCACCAACAACAATTTTTGGACCATATGATAAATCAAAAACAATAACTGAGTCTAAAGTGAACTCCACCTTCTTCCCTAAACCTGAATGAGTGATTTTATAGATGGAGAGAAAATTCATTGAAATATTTGGAACATGAAGTACATCCTGAAATCATCCATGGTCTAGATCAACTCTACCCCTACCGCACACCTCAATAGGAGAATCATCTCCCATGAATATTAGTGGTCCGGAACAAGTCTCCAAGTATGACAAAATTCTATCTAATGAGTCAATGTGATGGGTAGACCCTAAATCAAGCACCCAAGAATGAGGAGAAGATGAAATAACAAGTAATGCATAACCATTACCTTTGTTTGATGATGACTTTTTCCTTGCATTATCTAGAATACAATCCTCGAGGTGATGTTTCTTAAATGTTTGTGCCATGAGATCTATCGTATTTTTCATGAAAGAAATCTTAGGATGGAACCCCCTATTACAATAGGAAAACTTTGTATTCTCCTTCTTTTCTTTTGATTCCTTATAATTTGAAATCTCATCTGTGGAATTTTTTTTACCTTTGTTCTTGTTCTCTTGGTCCTTCTTACCCTTGTTCTTATTCTTATTATTTTGGTCACCTCAGTGATCAACTAACAACATGTGCTCATGTTCCCTGAAAATATTAAAAGAGACTTTCTCCATGATAAAAGTGGTTTTCTTTTCCTCGTTCAAAAACTATAATAAGGAAGGTTGTCCAACCATGTTGTATGCATGGGGTGCGACAATGCCTGATCATCACACTCTGCACTAAAAATGGACTACGACGTTGTCGCAGGATACCTGTAGATAGGGTGCGATGATTCTTAAGCAAAGGAAAAGTCAAAATTCACGAATGTCCTAGAAGGGAATCTTCTAGAAGATGAGGTGGCCTCTGATCGATTTGGATATTACTCGCTTCTCTGATTTAGTGGGATAATCCTAATCCCCTCATCTATCTTTATTTCACCCTATATAAAGAGGGATATCTTATGGAAAATGATAAGGTTTGAAAGAGCTTGCATAGGCATGAAGAGTTATACTACAGATTGTACTTGAGAGATTTTCTTTAGTTCTCTAAGTCAGATTGTGGATCTTCTTCATCAAAGGCATTGGAGAAAAGGTGTGTGTGTTGGAGCAAAGCACCATTGAAAGGGACCTTGCAACATCAAGGAATGGGTTGTATTCTCCACTTTCATTTTAATATAATGCAACAATACATTTCTTCCCTAACAAAATTAGTCCGATAACAAAATTGGCGACCATACTGGAGATACGACCTTTTTTTTTGCCTCTTATCTGCTTTTAGCCTGCCTTCTTTTGGTTAATTTCATTCTCTGAGTCTGTGGGTGATCCATCTTGACTCTCTGGTTCTGAAGGTTCATTAAGAAATTTTGTCTTTCTTCCCATTTTCTTTATTTTCAAAGATCGCCGCACTATACCCTATTGACATACTGTGACGATCCTCTGTCTTTGCATTCTACTGGTGCAGACTAGTGTGATGATGTCACACTGTACCTTATTGACAGCCTGCGACAATCCTAGATCGTTGCATTGTACTCCTCTGCAACTTGCGACGATTCCTATAGGAATTGTTGGCTAATAGCCATTTTTATTGTTTCTTCCCAGTTTTGCCTTTACTGCCTGGGATGAAGTTTTGACACCAGTGAATGATTGATTTATAACTTTTAAGCCTACATTTGATTTATTTTCGGAAATTGAAAGTCTTCTTTAGAAGCTTTGCAAGTTTTGCTTTTGATTTCCTGTCACAAGGGTATAATCTCGAGATTTTGGTCGTGAGTGCTTGTTTGATAAGGAGTCCTTGATTTATTTTGAGTTTTGGATATTTTTTACTTTTTGGATTTTTAATTGATTAATAAACAATTTTTTTTTGTATTTGACAAAAGGTTTTCTTATCGTTTCATTTTTTGTTTACATTGTGAGTTTGATTTGGCAATAGTGTTGAGAACGAGCTAGTTTTCTTGGACCATGCTTTCTTGTCTTCATTACATCTCTGATTTGATTTGAGAAAGAAATAATTGAAGTTATTTTTCTTTTTAGTAGTCTTTTGACGCAAATTGTTGCATTCAAATATTTGTAAAAAGAGAAAAATTGGAAAATTTAGTAGTTTTTGATTATTTAGAATCTTTTTGATTCAAAAATTGAGAAATTGTGTTTCATAGCTTTGGTATTCTAAAAAGAGACACTTTCTCCCTACTGTAATTAGAGTTCATTGAATTAAATGATTTCATATCACCTTTTCTTTCATGTTATTGGGTCAGGATCAAATACATCATCAATTTAATTTCCGTTTCCCTTTTGAGTAAGCAACAACCTTTAAAATGCAACACAATTTTAAAATATATTAGCAACTTTTATTTTCTATAACTTGTCTACACCAACATTATCTAGGATAGCACTTTGGAATAGGATGTAAGGCACACTCTCCAAAGCATCAAAACACACAATAGTATCTTGTGATAGGGAGAGTTCAAATCCACTTGCTACATTTTTTCCTAGGGAGCCCTTCTAACACAAGGGTCAATCATGAGGTCACATTCGGACTGACAGAGTTACTCACCCTACTTTGTTGGTCTTAGTGTAGAGATTGCACATATTATTGGGGGCACTTGAGAAGAAAATCCTGTGGGGACATTCTGGAGTTGATTTTGGGCTTAGATACCCTACCTTTGCATGCGGATCGGACAGTAGATTGTTACCCCAGGCATCATTGTCGTAATTGGTAACTTTGTCGCCTATATCTTTAGAGTCTTTTACACGAGGTGACTATGGAGGGGAAAGTATTCACGGTACCTGGAAATGACGTTCGCCAAACTCACTCGGGTGCCTTAGAGGGTATACCCACAATTATGTGTGGGAGCTTGCACCAGGGTGTAAGTCCGTTAAGAAGGTCGTCAACGTAACTTTTCCACCCGCTTTAGCCAATCCCCTTCTTGTCTTGATTTCACGATGTTAGATTTCATCACCAAATAGTGACTTCGAAATAAGAAGGTTTTCTTGCGTGTTTGCTATCTAGATTGTATTAGTGAGTGCTCTTTGTTTCTCTAGTTGGACATGGATTTATTTCATTCTTTATTTGGTGAGGCCAACATCGACCCTCGCCATTCACGTAGGATGCAAGGGTTACCTTCAGAAGATACAGAATAATACGCTCCTTTTCTTCCTAACTCACCAGAGGATTCTCCTGAAGGAGTAGTCAATAATGACATAGCCTTTGAGATTATAAGTTCTACTCCATTGGAGGAATCAATACTTCCCATAATTCCGTTATTGAGTGTTGTACGAGATCCACTTTTGCTCTAGATAAATTCATCGAGAGACGTTGTTGCTGAAGATTATACTGGAATACCCACTAGACCTCATGCAGACTCTGGTGTAGACGATCCACTTTTTCAGAGTGATTCGTTTAGAACTCCAGTTCATACTGCCAGAATTTTTAATGTTAGCTCTGTCCATGTCTATTCTTTTTGGAGGACCTCTTCGGGACATGATATTTTTGATAAACTAGGAATGAGTCCTAATCAACCTATGTCATCACTTACGCCTGCGACTTCCACTTCTTATACAGTATGTTTATATCATTTTACTAGCACGACTAGTAATGTTGTCACAATTTCATACCAATTGTTGGTTGGTTCTCATAGAATTCTTCCTGTCCAGCTCGCTAACTCTACCATGGTCCCACAAGCTACTCTTGTTTCTGTCGGAAATGTGGTAGTCACTCAAACTTCTATTGGAAAATCACTTCTGCTAAGATCAAATCTGTCACTTCCACCTTGAGGCACAAGTCATTTTGTCGCTTCTGGTTTTCAAATTCTTGTTGGAGGTCAATCTCAAGTTGGGGGGCAACCTCAAGTTGGGGGGAAACCTCAAGTAGGATGCCATAACCCAGTGTATGGACAAAATATCCCTCGATTACAATCTCAGCCTTGGAATTTTCCTTTACAAGGAAATCAACAACCACCTGGGGGGAAACCTCCTCAAGTTAATTCTTTTGTACTCACTAATCTCGGGAAACCATATCCAAGTTCTATGAATCCTACCTGGGGTCAAAATTTTCAGTCTAACGCTCCTTTACAAGGGATTTTACCTAATCAAACAACTCATGTTGGCTATTCGACTCAAAATCCTCCACCACCGAATTTGTCAGGACTCTCTAACTATCTACAGACTTTTTATGGTCCTATTGGTATACCCACGAGACTACCTCCTCAAGACTACCCATTTCCTCAAGTGAAGAGACAGTTGTTGTTTCTTGCTACTTTGGATTTACCAGATTTATCTAGGATTTTGAATGATCCTATTTTGCATTCTCCTTATTGGCCTATCATACCTGCCAATTTTCCATCGGACATTTCTAAGTTTGAAAACCGATCGGGAGATCACATTATGACATTCCATCTTTGGTGTTCATCCAACTCCTTGATGGATGAATCTATAAGAGTACGTATTTTCCAACAAACTCTTATGTGTTCAACAACCAAATGGTATATTAAATTACTGTGAGGTATATTAAATTACTTATTCCCTCTACCATGTCTTATGTACTCATGTGTACTGGTGACTCCAAGAAGAATGAAGTTGCAGTTGCGACTCAAGCCAAATATTACTCTCCTTCGAAAGAAAAAGTTGATGACTCACCACCTCTGTTGGTTCAACCTCCTCCACCAACTTCACCTCCAAACGGTCCTCTTCATCTCGAACGATCGGGCATAGATACAATTCTTTGTCCTCCCCCTAAGGGTGTTTTTCGAAAGTTGTCGTTTAATCCTCATGCATGTGCTTCCCAAAACTATAGTATTTTAGAAGACATTGTGCAAGCACCCTCTGCGATGTCAACTCTCAAAGTCCTTCAAAGTTTTCCTACACAATGGAAGGCGTTGTTAAAGGCTATTATTGGAATTGATTCTACTGATACAAATTTGATAATCTTTGACTTGGAAGATCATATTCCAAGGATTTCTTCTCAATTAGCTTTTCAAATCCAAGTTGTTGTGGAAAACTATAATATTTGGTGAACCATTATTGATGAAGGAACCTTGACTTGCGTCATGTCCGTTACCTGCTGGAAATCCATTGGCTCTCCTGCCCTTACCGAGTCACAAAATACTCTCAAGGCTTTTAATGGTACATGGTTTAAAACTTATGGTGTTCTTCCTTCATTGTCTATTACGTTAGAAGGTAAAGAGGTTAATGTTGAGGTTGAGGTATTTTATGCACCTCTTGATTACAACCTTTTACTTGGCCGTAGTTGGATTGATTCCATGCGAGAATGTGTTTCTACTCTTTTCCATGTGTTACATTTCCCGCAGTAAGGAAAATTCATTACTTTTGATCAACTATCCTTCTTTAATTTTGATTCATGTACTAGCAACGTACCTTTCATCGTGAAAACACCTCCCAGTTATGAGAATTTCGGTGTGGGTCTGTTAAAAGATTCATCATTAATGCGTACATTTCCTATTCCACCACCCGATATTCCTCCTCCTTTTGTCGCTTCGATTAACATGATATCGACTTCTGTTAGTGAAACCCCTGAGTCTTATGACCCATGGATAGTACCTATCTCTGACAACTATCTTCGTTACGATGACCAAATGCCTTTGAGTTCGGTAGACTTGGATTATCAAGATATTCAATCGGAAACTCCTTCTCCTCGTTCTCTCAGTGATACGTCTCCTAATCCGTTTCACTTGATATTTCCCATTGATGAGATGATAATGAAAATTATTTCTATGGAATATACCCCATGGGATGATGGGCATAAGCATTCTATTCTCTTCCTGGAACCCGAGACCATAGAGAGTTATCAACGGATTTCGACTCCATTTACCGTTGTTATTATTTCCTTTGTTCCTGAACCAACACACGATGTTTTGTATCAAGGGAGCTTAGGAAATATTTCACCTACCATCCCTATTGATATTTTGACTAATCCCAAAGTCATGGAAAATGTTCACATCGGTGCCTCATGTTCTGCTGATGAGGTCCGTACTTACAAATCTCTTTAACAAGAATTTGCCTTTGCCTGGAGTTACGAATAAATTCTTGGCATTGATCCAGATATTGTTGTACATGATATTAAGACCTACCTGGATGCTAAAACTATTTGACAGAGACTTCGCCCAATACACCCACGCAAAGATGCTGCTATTAAGCTCAAAGTTGAAAAACTTCTTAAATCCGGTTTTGTTTATCCTATGGCTTTGACCGATTGGGTGTCCAATTGTTTTCCGGTTAACAAAAACAAGGCACGATCCGTGTTTGTGTATATTAAAGGGATATCAACAAATATTTTCCCAAAGAAAATTATCTGACCCCTTTTGTTGACCATATTTTTGACGACTGTGCCGAGAGTGAAATCTTCTCCTTGATGGACAATTTCTTCGGCTATAATCAAATCAATATTTTACCTGTGGATCAACATAAGAATTCTTTTATTTTCTCTTGGGAAACCTTCCCATACCAGAAACTTCCTTTTGGTCTCAAAAATGCTGGTGTGAATTTTCAATGTGCTATGTATTATGCTTTTCATGACATTAAGCACATTGTACAACCCTACCTAGACAATCTACCGAGACATTCTATGCGTCGTCAAGATCAACCGACACATCTACGGGCCATTTTCCTACGCTTTCATTATTATCACATACGATTGAATCCACATAAATGTGTTTTTTGTGTGGAGTCCATATGAATTCTTGGTTTTATCGTGTCTATAAATGGGATTAGAGTAGATCTATTGAAGGTTGAGGCTATCCTCAATTTACCTCCTCTTTCCACACTACGCCAACTCCAAAGTTTGCAAGGGAAGGAAAACATTTTACGTCGATTCATCCCCAACTATGTTGAATTAACGAAAGGATTTACTCGACTTCTTAAAAAGGGTTATGATTTTGTATGGGATGACACTGCCAACTAAGCCTTTGAAGCTTTGAAACTTGCCTTGACCCATACACCACTTTTATTTCTATCCGATTATAGTTGAGACTATTTCCTGTACTTAGCTTCTTCAGAATCTACCATTGATATGGTTATAGTCCAAGAGGATGATTCACATGATTCACATGTGATATATTATTTGAGTCGAAGTCTCATGACCAGAAAACAAATATTTACATGTGGAGAAACTGGCCCTGGTAGCTTTCAATATGTTCAACTTTTTTGTCACTACATCTTATTACGCAAAACCACTTTCATTTCTGTTTGCAACCCCATGCAACACATCCTTACTCGACAATTATTGGGGGGAAAATACTCTAAATGGATAGTTATTCTCCAAGATTTTGATTTGGAGTTTGAGTGCACCAAGTCAAGGAAGTCTTTGGTTTTCTCCAAATTGATATGTGACCTTCCCTCTACTGAAACAAAAACTATGGCAGAAGATTCCTTTCCTGATGAATCTCTATTTCTGATATATTTTGATGACCTATGGTATGGAGACATTATAATTTATATCCAAACCCAAACTTTCTGGCCTAATATTTCTAGTATAGATCGTCAGCATATTAGGTATCAAGCCCGTAAATACATTATCCTTGGTGATACCCATTATCGCCATGGTATTTATTCCATATTTCGACGATGTCTCATCTATGATGAAGCTGAGAAATACTTGAATGACTGTCATTCTAGAGCATGTGGCAGTCATATGTTTGGGTATGCCATTGCCCAAAATACCTTAAGAGTTGGTTATCTTTGGCCTTCATTGTTTAAGGATTACATTACTGTCGTTCAGAAATTCCATGCTTTTCAAACCTACAACAATAATATCTGAGCTCATCCTTCTCCTCTTCACCCTGTAGTTTCCGTTAATCTATTCGATAAATGGGGAATTGACTTTATGACATGTAACCCTCACTCATCTGGGAGGTATGGATACATCATCATAGCTGTGGATTATTTCACTAAGTGGGCCGAGGTGATGCCTATATTTGATAATACTGGGAAAACTGTAGCGTTAATCATATTCAATCATATCGTTACTAGATTTGGTGTCCCTCAAGCCATCGTCATTGACCATGGTAGTCATTTTCACAACTTCATGATGTCTGAACTTACCGAGAAGTTGGGTCTTCAAATTGAAAACTCAACCCCTTATTATCTGCAGGCCAATGGCCCGATTGAAGCAATTAACAAAGTTCTCACTACTATGCTTCGATGGATGGTAGGAATTCACAAGTCAAGTTGGCACACAATGCTTTTATCGACATTATGGGCTTATCGGACATCTTTTAAGTCTACCATGAGGTTCACACCTTTTCAATTAGCATATGATATTGAAGCAATTCTGCTGATTGAATGTGAAATCCCATCTTTTAAACTAGTTGTCAAACTTCTCCCTAACACCTCATCTTAGGAGGAACGTCTCTTGTATTTCATGCAATTAGACAAGACTCGTCATGATGCTACCTTATTCATTGAAACTCAGAAAAAAGCATGTCAAAGATCAATATGACAAGCATTTCAAACCATGTGTATTTTTTGAGGGTGATTTGGTTCTCCTTTATGAACAGGATCGTGACTTATTAGGGGCCAGTAAATTTGAGACCATGTGGCATGGAACTTGTATTGTGAAACGAGTGTTGGAGAAAGGGGCTTATGAGCTGGTAGATTATGATGGAATTCCTTTGAGTGAACCCATAAAGGGGCTTTACTTGAAGAAGTACTATGCTTAAACTATTTTTTCATAAGTGTTGTGTATTTTTAGTGTATCATACTCTTGTGTGCTTTTTCGTTTTTGTTTCCACCTTTCGGCTATTACCTTGCATTGTGCTTGGTTTCCATATGTCGGTGTCTTCACTAACCTATATCGGCTTTGTTGATGTTTCTAGTTGAAGTACTCAAAACTTAGCGTCTTCTTCTTGGAAAATCTATGCACCTATAGATGAATTGATCAGTCTACATGGTGTTTGCCTTGGTCGTGCAACTAATAATATCGCGGAATACAATGCATTTATTGAGTTTTTAACTAATGTCGTTTCACTTGGAATCCATCATCTTATTGTATGACTTGATTCACAGTTAGTAGTATTATAGTTGAGTAACATTTATTCCATCCGAAGTCCTACTTTGTTACGGGTATATTTACAAATTAATCTCTTGGAAAGACATTTTGATTACATTGAGTATCAACATATTCCTAGATGTCTAAATACATTGATAGATGCATTGGCTAATTATGTGTTAGACAGACATTTGAGACATTTATAAAACCAATCATACTTTAAAAAAAAACAAATAAGTCGGTAGGAACTTTATATTTATAACGACAAAAGTTACAAAAAGTGTTTGTGCAAAGACCAAAATATCAAAAAATGAAGCTCATAGCTTCATGTATAAAAAGAATCAAGGATGATGCTCGCTGTAACAAACAACTTCCCATGCCAGTTTACGTAGCAGTCGACCAATAGATGCAGATATGACAACTGTGTGGCATTGATAGTGCCTAGGAAGTTCATCCACCGTGGAATTAGGGACATTCATGGTTAGTCCCTCTAGGTTCTATTCAATATCCCCAAGATCCGTGACAACTTCCCCTGCTACAACACCTCTCTCTCTTCGCCTCTGGATGGGAGATGATCCTGGAGGACGATAAGATGCCACGTCTACATTATTGAGAGCACTTTATTAGTCTTGGATAGATAACACAAAAAACATTTTATATAATTAAAATATCAAAAACATTATATAGACACAAATTTCATTCTTATCTATGCCCCCCCACTAAGATTCCTTAGGAAGAGCTAAATCAGGATCCCCATGGAAATCCGTCCTGACATATTCATAGTCTTTCACCATGATTAGTTGATTCCTCATCCATTGGAAGAAAGCATCATCATACTTGACGATATGAATGCCACCATGATGAGCTATTAGATCCACCTGCCTGTTCATCCATGGATCTTGTGGAGTGGGTATACCCCACTCCACCTATAGACATAGGACATGAACTCTCTCCAAGAATAAGGACACCAAAATGGACACGTAACCAAATTGTTTCAACCGACCGTTTTAGCACTTTGCGAGTTGTTTTTTCATGCTTTTCAAGGCACCCTCACACCAGTTGAAGACCCTGGGTTCCATGCACTCTATCGCATACTGAAAATGGCTTTGCAAATCCATATGGGGAGCTGCACTCCTAGCCATGCGGGTAATGTTATAAAGGATGGTGTGCAACGGTAATTCCCGAACATCTCTGATGGCTACCTTGCCACTGTGTTTTTCTGTACGTGGCACACAATGGTGGGAAACATAGTAATCCATAGGTTCTCCCCCACCCCTGCTTCCTGTGAGTGATACCCTTGAAACACAGTGAGACAACCCTATCAGAAAGTAGATATCCTCTATATCCAATGTGAGTGTACAAACAACCACACAAAATTCTTGTTCATTCACATCCCACATGTGAACCAAATACTATAGCAACCTCAGTTGGGCTCTCATGCCCTAAATCTTGAAACAAATGAGTAACCCACATTACCTTAGCTCCATAAGTGTGCCCAGTTCATTCCCAGAAAAATAATCCTCTTCCTCATTCTCTTGTTCATTCCACTCGATCATTTTGACCAAGGAAATCCTGCCAAGGAACATTAAAAGAAGATTAGAAACATAAAAAATTCATTCCTAGAGGTTTTTCTAGTTAAATTAATATTTTAAAAATTTTGATTCTGGTCGTCGCAGGGATGCACTTTTACATAGCGAGACGTCGTCACACCCTGCCTATTGAGCCCTCTGCGACGATTTCATATCGTCGCAGTTCACGATACAATGGACCTGTAACAATCTCAACACGCAGGTAGCCCCAACAAATCGACCTAAAATCCAAATTTAACCTATGAAAACAAAATTTGAAACCATGAAAAGATAAAGAAGAATAAGATTACCTTTTTGACAGAGACAGTTCGCAAAATGATCCACTAGGCGCTCCAAAATTGACAGTTGAAATTTGGGGAGAAAAGAGAGTTTCGGGGCACTATTTGGGTAAATTTGCAAATGAAATGGTAAAATGGTGTTTTGGTCTATTTTATTGTTTTTTACCACTTTTTATTGCAAAATTAAATTATTTTTATATTTTATCCATTCCCTAAAGTCTAGCCAACTTTGCAAAGTGTTGACTATTGGTGATTAAAAGGTTTAGGGACGAGACGTTTGAATAGGGGTCCACCCTTTTTGATTTGTTTTTGCATAGTTTTCTTATGTACATATAGTTTTAGGGTTTTTTAGGAAAAAATCTGAGCACAGTCTTAATTCTTTCTCATGATCGTGAAACCATGAGAATTTAATCGAGTAATCTTTTGTCATTTTTTCGAACTTGCATTGGCAATACGAAAAATGAAACCTGTGGAGTATCCTTTAAGCTCTTTTCAAGCTCCCTAAACATGAA
Organism: Picea engelmannii; assembly: GCA_009831015.1. NCBI lineage: Eukaryota > Viridiplantae > Streptophyta > Pinopsida > Pinales > Pinaceae > Picea > Picea engelmannii. The sequence continues at coordinate 1,032,442 of ML780601.1, forward strand.
AAAATGGTCAAGCGACCTTGTTATTTTCATGCTCGTAAAATTAGTTGAAGAAAATGTCTGATGAGCGGTAGGTTATCTATTTTTCGGTCTCGTTGGAATAACTTACGAAAAAGGACCTTATGGAGTTCTCTTTAAGTGTTTTTCAAACTCTATAAAAATGAAAAACCCTTGAGTTTTCTTTCTTTGGAACCATTAAACAAACATCGAAAGACCCATATGGGATCGAACCAATCTTTCTTAGGGTTCGTTAAACATACTCAAAGGGACTCATTTGAAGGATGAGATTACATTTACAAGCATATGTTATGCTCCTCAAACTTGCATAAAAATAAAGAGGTACTCGCCAGAAATGGTGGGGGAAAATTGGGAAAGAAATGTGTCTCTATATTTGTGTTAGTGGCAGTAATAGTCGCTCTTGAACATGACACCCCCCTTCATCATTGTATCCAAGTTGGGAAATCCATTTGTCTCTCGTTTGACCATATACAATTTCATATGTTGGTTCCTCCTTGAGTCAATGCTTCCATGACAATTATCGTGTCGTTCATATGTTCAAGAGAATTCCAACCTAAACAAGCCTTCTATCCAGTCAGCCATCTGCAGTTATAAAATTTCTACCATGTTGGCCTTCTCTGAGTTAGTTCCAAATCACTTCATACTATGATCTACTTCAAATCTGTTATATATTTTGTGTCATTGATGGGGGATACATCAAGGCCCTCCTATGACGAGTCTTTTACTGTTGACTTCAACTCATTATCCGGGAACAAGCTTTAGAAATAATTTAGCACCTTATAACTTGCATGCCTCAATGGCAGGTTTCTTCACTTCTGACAGTGGGTTCACATCATTTACCCTTGATTATACTTGAGAGCTTTGCTTTAGTTCTCTAAGTCATATTGTGGATCTTCTTCATCAAAGGAATTGGAGAAAAGGTGTCTGTGTTGGAGAAAAGAGCCATTTAAAGGGACCTTGCAACATCAAGGCATGGTTTGTATTCTCCACTTTCCATTTAATATAATGCAACAATACATTTCTTCCCTATAAAGGTGTCTTAACTTTTATTGTATAACTCCTTGATCTTATAAATAGAATTCATTGGAATATATATATATATATATATATATATATATATCTTTGTTCTCTTTCTTTGTTGGTTTGTGCTTCTTAAATAGGTTCACCATCCCACAAACTCAAAGAAGAAGCTACAAGGATGACACTAGTGAGGATTAGGTGTCATTTAAAATGTATGTCACTTGTACCTCTCTAAACTAGTTTATATGACAATGAAGTCTAAGGTGAAGTTTGTATTCTGTCTTGTTTTGTTCTAGCTTCCTGTGGAAGTTAGGGAGATCAGTTTGTGTTCGCACTTACCGATTAGTCCGATAAAAAAATTGGTAACCATACTGGGGATACAACCTTTTTTGTTTTTTTTCGTCTTATTTTCTTTTAGCCTGCCTTCTTTTGGTTAGTTTCATTCTTTGAGTCTGTGGGTGATCCATCTTGACTCCCTGGGTCTGAAGGTTCATTGAGAAATTTTGTCTTTCTTCCCATTTTTCTTTATTTTCAGAGATTGCCGCACTGTACCCTACTGATAGCCCGCGACGATCCTCTGTCGTCGCATTCTGTTGGTACAAACCAGTGTGAAAATGTCACACTATATCTTTTTGATAACCTACGAGGATCCTAGATCGTCACACAATACTCCTATTCAACCTGCGACGATTCTTGTAGGAATTGTTGGGTAATAACCATTATTCTTTTTTTTCTGCCCAGTTTTGCCTTTACTGCCTGGGATGAACTTTTGACACTAGTGAATGATTGATGTATAACTTTTAAGCCAACATTTGATTGATTTTCAGAAATTGAAATTCTTCTTTATAAGCTTTGCAAGCTTTTCTTTTGATTTCTTTTCACAAGAGTATAATCTCGAGATTTTGGTCTTGAGTGCTTGTTTGAAATGGAATCCTTGATTTCCTTTGATTTTTGGATTGTTTTTACTTTTTGGATTGTTAATTGATTAAGAGACAATTTTTGTTTGTATTTGACAAAAGGTTTTCTTATCGTTTCATTTTTTGTTTACATTGTGAGTTTGATTTGGGAATAGTGTTGAGAATGCGCTAGTTTTGTTGGACCATGCTTTCTTATGTTCATTACATCTCTGATATGATTTGAGAAAGAAAGAATTGAAGTTATTTTTCTTTTTAGTAGTCTTTGGAAAAAAATTGTTGCATTCAAATATTTGTAAACAGAGAAAAATTGGAAAATTTAGTAGTTTTTGATTATTTGGAATCTTTTTCATTCAAAAATTCAGAAATTGTGTTTCATATCTTTTGTATTCCAAAAAGAGACACCTTCTCCCTACTGTAATTAGAGTTCATCGAATTAAACAATTTCATATCATATCTTCTTTGATTTTATTGGGTCAAGGTCAAATACAACATCAGTTTCATTTCCGTTTCCCTTTTGAGTAAGCAACAACCTTTAAAATGCAACACAATTTTAAAATCTATTAACAACTTTTATTTTCTAGAAATTTTATACACCAACACTAGCTAGGATAGCGCTTTGGAATAGGTTGTAAGGAACACTCTCCAAAGCATAAAAACACACAATAGTATCTTGTGATAGGGAGAGTTCAAATCCACTTGCTATGTTTTTCCTGGGAATCCCTTCTAACACAAGGGTCAATCATGAGGTCACACTAGGACCGATAGAGTTAGTCACCCTGCTTTGTTGGTCTTAGTGTAGAGATTGTGCGTATTATTTGGGTTCACTTGAGAAGAAAATCCCGTGGGGACCTTATCGAGTTGATTTTGGGCTTAGATACCTTGCCTTTGTGCATGGGTCAGACTGTTGAATGTTTCCCAGGAATCATTGTCGTAATTGGTAACCTTAGTGGCCTATATATTTAGAGTCTTTTACATGAGGTGACTGTGGAGGGGAAAGTCTTCATGGTACCTGGAATCGATGTTGGCCAAAATCACTCGGGCTTCTTGGAGGATATACCCACGATTATGTGTGGGAGCTTGCACCAGGGTGTAAGTCCATTAAGCAGGTCGTCAACGTAACTTTTCCACCAGCTTTATCCCAACCCCTTCTTGTCTTGATTTAGCGATGTTGGATTTCATCACCAACTAGTGACTTCAAAATAAGAAGGTTTTCTTGCGTGTTTGCTATCTAGATTGTATTAGTGAGTGTTGTTTGTTTCTCTAGTTGGCCATAGATTTATTTCATTCTTTATTTTGTATGACCAACATTGACCCTTGTCGTTCATGTAGGATGCAAGGGTTACCTCCGAAAGATCCGGAAGCATACACTCCTTTTCTTCCTAATTCACTAGAGGGTTCTCCTGAGGGAGAAGTCAATAACGATGTAGCCTTAGATATTGGAATTTCAACTCCATTGGAGGAATCAATAGTTCTCGTAAATTTGTTATTGAGTGTTGTACGAGATCCACTTTTTCTCTGGATAAATTCATCGGGAGACATTGTTGTTGAATTTTATACTGGAATACCTACTAGACCTCACGTAGAGTCTGGTGTAGACGATCCACTTTTTCAGAGTGAGTCGTTTAGAACTTTGGTTCATACTACTGGAATTTTTGGTCCTAGCTCCATCCCTATCCATTCTTTTTGGAGGACCTCTTCGAGACATGATATTTTTGATAAAATAGGAATGAGTCCCAATCAACCTATGGCATCACATACACCTGTGACTTACACTGCTTATACAGTACCTCTAGATCATTTTAATGGCACAACCAGTAATGTTGTCACAGTTTCAGACCAATTGTTGGTTGGTTCTCATACAATTCTTCCTCTCCAGCTCACTAACTCTACCATGGTCCCACAAGCTACACCTGTTTCTGCCGGAAATGTGGTAGTCACTCAACCTCCTATTGGAACATCACTTTCTCTTAGATAAAATCCGTCACTTCCACCTAGATATAATGCTTTGAATACTTCCATTGCTAATCCTTCCTAGAATCCATCCAGAGGGTCTAATCTTTTTGTTCCTCCTGGGTACAGTGCTGCTAGTAGTTTTGTTCCTACACCTACCTAGGTTCTCTCCAGAAGAGCTAGTATTCCTCCTCGACTTTCAAATGGAGGATCTAATCGTCCTGGCTCTAGTATCTCCAATCAAGTTGGAGGCACAAGTCATTCTGTGGCTTTTGGTTTTCAAATTCCTGTTGGAGGTCAACCTCAAGTTGGTGGGAAACCTCAAGTTGGGGGGAAACCTCAAGTAGGAGGCCATAATCCAGTGTATGGACAAAATATCCTTGTATTACATTCTCAACCTTGTAATTTTCCTTTCCAAGGAAATCAACAACCACCTGGGGGGAAACCTTCTCAAGTTAATTCTTTTGTACCCCCTAATCTCGGGCAACCATATCTAGGTTCTATCAATCCTACCTGGGGTCAAAATTTTCAGCCTAATGCTCATTTACAAGGGAGTTTACCTAATCAACCAACTCATGTTGGCTATTCGAATCAAAATCCTCCACCACCGAATTTTTCAAGACTCTCTAACTATCTACAGACTTCTTATGGTCCTAATGGTATACCCATGGGACTACGTCCTCAAAACTACCAGTTTCCTCAAGTGAACATACCGTTTTCATTTCTTGCTACTTTAGATTTACCAGATTTATCTAGGATTTGGAACGATCCTATTTTTCATTCTCCTTATTGTCTTGTCATATATACAAAATTGCCATTGGACATTCCTACGTTTTACGGGCGATCAGGAGAAGATCCAAATAATCACGTTATGACATTCCATCTTTGGTGTTCATCAAACTCGTTGATGGATGACTCTATAAGATTACATATTTTCCAGTGAAGTCTTACGGGTTCGACAACCAAAAGGTATATTGAATTACCATGAGGATCAAGGATGATTTTAAGGATGGAAATTTATTTTAAAATGTAGAAACCTTGGCGAATCTTACTAATCCTTCATATGCCAACTATAAATGAGTGGCGATATTTTTGTAAAAATATTCAAATTTCTAAGGATTTTATATAGATTTTATAAACTTTTGGCGATTTTTAAGGTAAAATAATTTTATCCTATAGAATTTGGGCGAATCATTTTTAAAATGGTGAATATTGTTTTTGGACAAACCATGGAAAATTAGCCCATGAGCGAAATTTAGCCCCTAAAATCATCCCTGATGAGGATTCTTCAATGACTTCAATACCTTAGCTATTGCTTTCTTAATGCATTACCAATTGCCAATACGATATGATATAGGAACTAAAATTTTTAGTTCATTTAAACAATCCTATTCTACTCACATTTCTGATCATATTCATGAGTGGAGGAGGAGAAGACACTTAATCAAATTTCCCCTTCCTGATCAACTATTTTCCGAGTGGTTAACCAAGTCAATCATTGGTCCTATAGCCCATGATGTTTCCATGGGTGGTGTCATCATTGAAGAACAGGCGATTAGTCATGCTCAATATTTGGATCTCGTTTATTCACAAACAAGCAAACTATATGACTTGATCTCTTATGCTCCTTGTCCATCTACGAATCCAAGCCCAACACCTCCTGTAGCTTCTCATGCTACTGATGGCGGGATTGGCAATTTTCATGCTGAGACTCAGTCTAAACAAGCCAGTCATCCCAATCCCAAGTCTACTACTCTTAATGTACAAAATACTCCTCCTCTGACTCCTTCTCCTAGTAAAACATTTCAAGTTAATTCGGTTCAATCTACACCTACCAGTAAAAATCAAAATAAAAAGAAAGGGAAGGGTAAGAATAAGGAGGACAAAAATAATAATCAACTATCTGAGAAACCCAAGACCCAACTTACTGATGAAAAAGACAAATGAAAACCTTATTATCCTTTCCTTATTTGTGGTGAGGATCATTATACAAAATATTGTCCACGACGTGCTAAGATTACTAAGTTCCTACAAGGGACTGGGACACCTCCTACACCCGCCATTTTGTCACAACCGTTTCCTTCTCAGCAACAAGCCCAATTGGTCATTCATGACCAACCTTCTCCCTCTACCATGTCTTCTGTACTTATGTGTACTGGTGACTCCAAGAAGAATGAAGTTGCAGTCATGACTTGAGCCAAATATTACTCTCCTTTGAAAGAGAAAGTTGATGAATCACCAACTCCGTTGGTTCAACCTCCTCCACCAACTTCACCTCCAAACGGTCCTCTTCATCTCAAACAACCGGGCCTAGATACAGTTCTTTGTCCTCCCCGTAAGGGTGTTGTTCTAAAGTTGTCATTTAATCCTCACCCATGTGCTGCCCAAAACTATCGTTTTGTAGAAGACCTTGCGCAAGCACCCTCTGTGATGTCAGCTCTCAAACTCCTTCAAAGTTGTCCTACACAATGGAAGGCGTTGTTAAAGGATATTGGTGGAATTGATCCTACTGATACAAATTTGATAATATTTGACTTGGAAGATCATATTCCAAGGATTCCTCCTTAATTAGCGTTTCAAATCCAAGTTGTTGTGGAAAACAAGAATATTTCTCGAATCGTTATTGACGAAGGAGCCTCAACTTGCGTCATGTCTGCTACCTATTGGAAAGCCATTGGCTCTCCTGCCCTTACCGATTCACACAATACTCTTAAGGTTTTTAATGGTACAGGTTTTAAACCTTATGGTGTTCTTCCTTCGTTGTCTATTACGTTAGAAGGTAAAGTGGTTAATGTTGAGGTTGAGGTCTCTCTTGATTGCAACCTTTTACTTGGCCATAGTTGGATTGATTCCATGTGAACAATTGTTTCTACTCTTTTCCGTGTGTTACGTTTCCTGCACCAAGGAAAAGTCATTATTGTCGATCAAATGGCCTTCTTTAATTTTGATCCACGTACTAGAAACGTACCTTTCATCTCGAAAACACTTCCTGGTTATGAGAATGTCGGTGTGGACCTGTTAAAAGATTCATTATTAATGGGTACATTTCCTATTCCACCACCCGATATTCCTCCTCTTTTCGTTGCTTCAATTAACATGTTATTGACTTCTGTTGGTGAAACCCCTGAGTATTATGACCCGTGGATAGTACCTAGCTCTAAAAAATGTCTTCAATACAACGACTGAATGACTTTGAGTCCAGTAGAATTGGCTTATCAAGCTATACAATTGAAAACTCCTTCTCCTCGTTCTCTCTTTGATACGTCTCCTGATCCGTTTCACGTGATATTTCTCATTGATGAGATGATCATGAAAATTATGTCTATGGAAGATATCCCATGGGATGATGGGCATCATCGTTCTATTCTCTTCCTGGAACCCGAGACCATAGAGAGTTATCAACGGATTTCGACTTTGTCTATTGTTCCTCTGTTCCTGAAGCAACACACGATGTTTTGTATGAAGGGAACTTAGGAAATATTTCACCTACAATCCCTCTTGATATTTTGATTAAACCCGGAGTCATGGAAAATGCTCACATCGGTGCCTCATGTTCTGTTGATAAGGTCCGTACTTACAAATCTGTTTTCCAAGAATTTTGTGACGTCTTTGCCTCGAGTTAGGAAGAAATGACTGGAATTGATCCATCTATTGTTGTACATGATATTAAGACTTACCCGGATGCTAAACCCGTTCGACATAGACTTCGCCCAGTACACCCACGCAAAGCTGTTGCTATTAAGCTCGAAGTTGAAAAAATTCATAACGCTGGTTTTGTCTATCCTGTGGATTTGACCGATTGGGTGTCCAATATTGTTCCGATTAACAAGAAACAAGGCACGATCCGTGTTTGTGTATATTATAGGGATATCAACAAAGCTTATCCTAAAGACAATTATCCGACCCCTTTCATTGACCAGATTGTTGACGACTGTGTCGGGAGTGAAATATTCTCCTTGATGGACAGTTTCTCCCGCTATAATCAATTCAATATTTTACTTGTGGATCAACATAAGACTGCTTTTATTTACTCTTGGGGAACCTTGGCATACCGAAAACTGCCTTTTGGTCTCAAAAATGTTGGTGCAAATTTTCAACACGCTATGTCTTATTCTTTTCATGAAATTAATCACATTGTACAACCCTACCTATACTATCTACCAACACATTCTATGTGTCGTCAAGATCACCCGACACATCTACGGGCCATTTTCCTACGCGGTCGTTATTATTGCATACGATTGAATCCACATAAATATGTTTTTTTCTGTGGATTCTGGATGACTTCTTGGTTTTATCATGTCTATACATGGGATTAGAGTAGACCCGCTGAAGGTTGAGTCTATCCTCAATTTACCTCCTCCTTCCACACTACGCCAACTCCAAAGTTTGCAAGGGAGGGAATTGTTTTTACATTGATTCATCCCCAACTACGCTGAATTAACGAAAGGATTTACCCAACTTCTTAAAAAGGGTTACAATTTTGTATGGGATGACACTTCCAACCAAGACTTTGAATCTTTGAAACTTGCCATGAGCCGTACACCACTTTTATTTTGACCCAATTATAGTCGAGATTATTTCATGTACTTAGCTGCTTTGGACTCTACCATTTCTATGGTTCTAGTCCAAGGGAATGATTTGAATGATGAACATGTTATCGCTCCAAGAAACCCTTTGTGGTTGTAGACCAAAGGTGCTTGGTAACTTCAAGTAAAATGTTTTTTGTATTTTGTGTAAATGGATCAATGGGATAACTCAATTCAAACATAGCATTCAGACAGTCAAGATGATAAACAAATGAACCAGTGCTCTCATGGATTGATAATCAATAGATAACTTTAAGTGGGCGAAGAACAAATTGCTCATAAACCAGTACACAATGGAGGGTCTAATAAGCAATGAAGAAACTATTTATCAAGCTGTGAGCCAAACAATGAGATAACAGTCATTCAAGGCTAGACAACTCAGATAAAAGTACAGAAAGAAGGTGGAAAATTGACATCAAAAGAGAAAGAAACCTGTGATTTAATATTAGCATCAATAAGCCTGATTACAATATAGTATTTCTGTATCCAAAACTGAACCTTTTCTCAGACTGAATTTCCAGGCTTTATAGCCTTTACTAAGCAGTTTTAGATCCTAAAAAGATGGATCAAATATTCTAAAAATAACATAGCATGAAACTAATTGTCAACTCTAAAAGAACAGATCCTTTATTAAAGGAACAAA
>ML780601.1:1068743-1089940 GCA_009831015.1 Picea engelmannii
ACCACATGTAAATACATTTTTGTACACACCATCCATAAGACATAGAAAAGAAATAAAAATCATATATAAATATCATAAAATCCTCAGAGTACATAGATGGGAGCAAGCACCTCAAAAAGTGGGAACCATAATGAGTCACTGGGGCTTATGCCCTCAAAAAATATATATACATATCGGTGCTCGAGGCACATCAAAGTCTACAAGTCTGTTCAGGGCCTATGGGCCCTGTTATAATCATGTACAGCTCGGCCCAAATGCCTAAACAGTCAGACCCATGTCCGAGGTAACCCCACCATATGAGTCTGCATGGAGGGCGGCATGTCCTCTATCTCAGCCATGGGAACCATGCGAGTGAGCTCAGTGAAGTTCCGCTCAATCCGCCTAAGAGCCCTCTCGGCATCTCCTGCTGGAGGGTTCCCTGCTACTGTTGCCCCTCCGGCGGCGGCAGCTGCGGCCTCTGGACGTGGGCGGCGCCGGTTCCGTGCAAAATCGGCAGGTCGCACGGGTCCCACATCTGCATGCAACACAATGTTCACTCATCAAAAACTCTGTTATACAAAAAAACATGATATATATATAAAAAGACATAAAAATTACATATGCAAACAAAAAAAACTGTACAGGTGGAGACTTACCCATCTCCCCTCGCTCCTCACCAGGAGGCACTGGTATCGTTGGATCTCTGGAGAAGTCGATCCCCGCGTATGGGTAGTCCTCGATATCAGGGATCTGCTATGACAACCAAGCAAAGAAGTCGTCATTGAAGGCCTCTACGGTCCTTCCACCACCCTGTCATGGCAGTAATGTTGCCCATCTACATACTGCGGGGAAAGTCGCCAGATGTCCTCATACTGTCAACCGAGGACTGAAGCATGGAACTCTCTCAAAAAAGAACGAACACAAGATAGTCCCAAACCCGAAGTTCCTGTGCGTCCGCTATCTACAAGCTGTCAGCTGGCCTGTCATGCTGGCCAGTAGTGTGGTGCTCCAGTAAAAAATCTGTGCATTCATACACTGAATGGCACAATTCATCTGTGTGCGTGATGCCTGATGCACGGCCGCAGAGTCGGTAATCCACCCAATGAGAGATAAGATAGTCTGAAGAGCAAGGCTGGTGATACTACTAACAGGTATTGAGGAAGTCCTCTGATTAGTCCCAGCCACGCAATATTCCTCTATCAACTCCGAGACTTTGCTCGGCCCCGTAGGAAACGTCTGCAAGTTAACGGGTTCCCCTCTCCTCGAGAGGCCCGTCAAAAAATAGATATCCTTGGTGGTGGGCACCAAGGATTGCCCCTCTATCATAAATGCCTCTGCATCTGGGTGCCAATAGTCAACCAAGGCATTCAGTAGCCTGGGTTGAGCACGCATGAATGGACACAAGAAAAAATTCACCAAGCCACATTGTGACAGCACGGCCATCACATTAGGATCTGCAGCCACTGCCTCATTGGCAGCCTCATGCTCTCTCTCTCTCTCCAATGAACATACATCTTGCCAAATCACAAAGCAAAAAAGGGGGAGTTTAGATCTTGCATAAGCCATTTTTCGTCGCGCGGGGGGTAACCCGCGGGCTGTCGAGGCGACAGTCGCGGGTACCCGCGCTCATTATTGACACTGCACGTGGGTACCCACGGGCTGTCCCTGGACAGCCTGCGGGTGCCTAGGGCCGACCTCTTTGAGGTCAACGCCCACCCCCAAACTGAAAAACAAACAATAATTGAGGTATGGAAATGCAAGATGAGGGAGTTTGTACTTACTTGGTCCGAGCATAAGTTTGTTTCGTCCACTGTAGCTCTCGAAATCACGATCTATGGCAAAGGGGGTCTTTTGGCTCCAGAGTCAATTTCCAAATCAGCAATGGTGATAATGAGCTTCCAGCTTCTATTTATAGACTTTTTGGCCTCTTTTTGTCACTTTTTTGGGCCCTTTTATCAGTTTCTTTATACCAAAAACCATTTTCACTCTTTGTCTTACCCTCCGGACTCCCAAAACATAACGGGTCTCCTTTTTAGCCCTTTTCAGACCATCTAAACATGGAAATATTGCCGAGCGATCTTGTGACCTTTCACGCTCGTTAAACTGAAATTTGAAATCACGTCTATCCGACGGTAGTTTACCCCTTTTTCGGTCCGGACGGTCAACTGTACGAACAAAGGAACACTCTATTGAATTTCCATTATTTAGAAGAGTATCCTCAGGTATAATTTTATCCCTTTTTCGGGCCTGAGGGACTAAATTTACCAAAAAGAAACCCCCCCGGAGTCCATAGTTAAGCTCTTTTCAGACTCCCTAAAATTGAAAAGATTGTCAAGTGACCTTATTCTTTCACACTCGTTAAAATGGTCCAGAAGAACATTCCTTACGGAGTCCATAGTTAAGCTTTTTTCAGACTCCTTAAAAATGAAAAAATCGCCGAGTGATCTTGTCCTTTTCACACTCGTTAAAATGGTTTTGAGTCGATGTCTAATCGGTGCTAGTTTACCCCTTTTTCGAACCGACTAGACTATTGACAAAAAAGGCACCCCAATGGAGTTTTCTTTTATGTTTTTTCAGACTCTCTAAATATGAAAAACATCGAGCTTACCTTCTCTGGGCTCGTAAAACTTACATCGAAGGGCGTTACCATTGTGTGTTCTATCAACCGCATTTGCATCCTTTACCCATCAGCCTAGTAACAGTTTGCATCTGCATTTTAACACCTTTGGCCACTGGAGGATTTTCCCGAGTATCATTTCCTAGAACATCGGTCTTGTCCTTGTGCCTTGAGCTAGTATATTTGCTATACTCGTTCCTCCCTTGTAACATAATATTACTTTATTCTTTTTTCCAAATCAACAAAAAGAACAAAAAAAAATCAAATATACCCCAAAAAGAGGATGGGAAAAGTATTTTCTTTATTGGCAGCATTATGAGTCGCCCTTGGATAAAGCACATCTGTCCATTTGAGTCATCAGACTATGGGATGTAGTACGACCTTAGGAAGCTTTGCTCGTTATAGAGTTGTGTCCTCCACCGTTTGGTTACTCTTCCAAACATACAGAGAGTTTGCGTTGCCTCCTGCTTCGTAGACTTATGATTAACAGATACGCTGCCTGAGTCTTATCACTTGTCGTGCTATTGTCCAAGGGAAGTTTGTTACTAAACCTGAGTCGGCCCCTCCGCAATATGTCTCTTGTCCGCATACCCGGCCATCCTGAACGTCCACTCAAGTCTTTGTTCAAAATCACTGAAGCCTTCAGTTCGATCATCAAGATTATCAAGTCCACAACCGACGAGCCGTCGAAGACCTCTGGGTAGTGCAGTCGTACACTCATATTACACTCCTACCCAAGTTTAGAAGATTTTGAAGTTGTTGCTCGAGCTCTGAAGTACAACCATCAGGCTGAATCAGCTTCTGAGAGATGGATACTTTCTATGTATTTCTTTCTGATTTTGAGATGTAGCTCCGCTGTGTATTGTTCACGGCTACTCTTTATAGTTATTTGACATGGATCTACAGTGTATTTGATTGGTAGCCATGGTTCTGATTTATCCCGAGCATGGGTATGCCCGCCTCGGTGAGACATTTGACATTTTTTGCAGATTGCACCTCCTGATTCCTGCTTCCTGGGCTCACTCATTCAGCATATTGGTACAGATTGGTAAAGAATTGGTAATGTATTTCAGCCATCAGATGCTCTTCTGACCTCACTCATTAGGGGGCATCTGTTATAACCCTAAAATGCACCACACAGGCTTACCTGGCATCAGGCCAACTCATGTCTCTTCCTTGCCAAAACCATGCTGAATAAAACCTTGAAAAACCACTTAAATTAAGCAACCCATGCCCTAACCTATCACTGGGCACGTTGGAACGCTTGCTGGCCTTCTACTGCATGCGTTGGAACGCTGGCTGGCCCACTACAGCCCGCGTTTACCTAACAAACAAAAAAATCAGGAAAGTTTCCGACGGAACGAAAAGCTTTTGGTCAGTTAACTGGAACTCCCAGCCATGCATGGCCGAGAGTTCGTCTAAAACCCTAGCTCCTTCTAGCCTATAAAAGAAGTGGTAGGGGTACTATTCAAAGGGGGAAAATCATAGCAAATAAACTCTGCCCAATTGCCGAATCCGTTTTTTCCCAACCCTTTAGCCTTTCCTCAAGCTTTAGGAGAATTCAAGCAAAGCAGTTGGAGGACAAAGAAGAGGAGGAGCCCAGGATCAGGATCAAGGAACGGTGGCCGGTCTCTATTATCATTGTAAGTTGATTCATCTTGAGATTAATAAAAAGATACTTTTCCCGTCCCAAATGCACGAGTCTTATGTGTTTCATTTGATTTATGTTTAATCTCTAATCCTCTAGTAGAACAATAGCATGCATGCGTAGTTTTGTCTTGATTGCAGGATCGCTTTTTGGAAGGAGCAGCAGAAGCAACGGGATAAATCTCAACAGAGGATCTACACCAACCGTCGATAAAAAGGTTAGTTGGTTCTTCCCATGTGTGCATGTGAAAAAGGGTTTTAGGTTTGGGGTAGAAGGTTAAAAGTAATTATTGAAGGGTTATGATCTGCATGCAAGTTTAAACCCTAGCTTGTTAGTCCATAGGGTATAATTTCCCAACAACATGGTCCCTCTACGATGATGTCAGATAATCATAGTTAACAATAAAGTGGACCTACGACGATCTCAATGCGCAACTAGCCACAAAAAATCGACCTAAAATCCAAATTTAACCTATGAAAACAAAATTTGAAACCATAAAAAGATAAAGAAGAAGAAGATTACCTTTTTGACGAAGACGGTTCACAAAATGATCCACCAGGTGCTCCAAAATCGACAATTGAAAATTGGGGAGAAAAGAGGGTTTTGGGGCACTATTTGGGTAAATTTGCATATGAAATGGTAAAATGGTGTTTTGGCCTATTTTATTGTTTTTTACCACTTTTTATTGCAAAATTAAATTATTTTTATATTTATCCATGCCCTAAGGTCTAACCAAATTTGCGAAGTGTTGACTATTGTAGATTAAAAGGTCCAAGGATGAGACGTATGAACATGGGTCCACCCTTTTTGATTTGTTTTTGCATATTTTTCTTATGTACAGATACTTTTAGGTTTTTTTAATAAAATCTCTGAGCACAGTCTTAATTCTTTCTCATGCTCATGAAACCATGAGAATGTAATCAAGTAATCTTTTGTCATTTTTTTGAAATCGCATTGGTAATATGAAAAACGAAACCTATGGAGTATACTTTAAGCTATTTTCAAGCTCCCTAAACATGAAAAGATGGTTGAGCGACCTTGTTCTTTTCCTGCTCATAAAAGTATTTGAAGAAAACGTTTGATAAGCAGTAGGTTATCTCTTTTTCGGTATCGTCATACTAACTTATGAGAAAAGACTTTATGGAGTTCTCTTTAAGTGTTTTTCAGACTCTCTAAAAATGAAAAACCGCTGAGTCTTCTTTCTTTGGACTCATTAAACAAACATCGAAAGACCCATATAGGATTGAACCACTCCTTCTTAGGGTTTTTTAAACATACTCCAAGGGACTCGTACAAATGATGAGATTATATTTACAAGCATATGTTATCCTCCTAAAGCTTGCGTAAAAATAATTAGGTACTTGCCAGAATTGGTGGGGGGAAATTGGGAAATAAACGTGTCTCTATATTTGTGTTAGTGGCAATAATAGTCACTCTTGAACATGACACCCCCCTTCATCATTGTATCCAGGTTGGGAAATCCATTTGTCTCTCGTTTGACCGTCTACAAGTTCATATGTTGGGTCCTCATTGAGTCAATGCTGCCAAGACAATTGTCATTTTGTTCATATGTTCAAGAGAAGTCCAACCTAAACAAGCCTTCTATCGAGTCGACCATCTGCAGTTATACATTTTCTACCATGTCGGCCTTCCGCGAGTCAGTTACAAATCACTTCATACTTTGATCTACTTCAAATATGTTACATATTTAGTGTCATTGATGGGGGATACATCAACACCCTCCTATGATGAGTCTTTTCCCGTCGACTTCAACTCATTATCCAGGAACAAGATTTAGAAATCATTGGGTACCTTGTAACTTGCATGCCTCAATGGTAGGTTTCTTCGCTTCCAACAGTGGGTTCACATCATTGACACTTGATTGGAAGATTCCATCGAGTGTTTGAATTCAACTCATTTATTCACATTCGTTGGATTGTACTAGAGTACCTTGGTATTCATTGACATCAATGGTGATTTCCCTCGCACTTGTTAACAGTTTTCATTAATGACTGGTAATCAAGTGGTTTCTACCATGTTTGACTTCAACACCTGTAATCACATGGCTAGATTCATACTCAGAGATGATCGAAATGAATTCACTGGATCTCATCATCTTGGTCTAGGTTGAGATGGAGTATTCCTAAGTTTGTACTGACACATAGATCCATTGTGTATTTCTCGTGGCTATGCCCAAATTTGAATTCTTTTAGAGCATAGATCCGCAGTGTATTTATGGTGGCTATGCTGAATCATGATGACATGGATCCACAGTGTATATTTAGTGGCCATGATTGAATTGAAACTTATTATTAGAGTCACTTGTAGTCTGAGCATGGGAATGCCTACCTTAGAAGATGGTATGTTATTATGAATATGCTTGATTGTTTGCAGGTTCCCAATCGATGCACTCCTTGTTTTCGACACACACATTCTACAAAGTATTTTAGCTGTCACAAGTTCTCATTTCATACTTTGGGGTCCATTCTGTTACACATTATTTTGGTCACCTCAGTGATCAACTGACAACATGTGCTTATGTTCCCTGAAAATATTAAAAGAGACTTTCTCCATGAGAAAAGTGGTTTGCTTTTCCTCTTTCAAAAACTATAACAGGGAATGTCATCGCACCCTGTTGTATTCATGGGGTGTGACGATGCCTGATAATTGCACTCTACACTAAAACTGGACTTCCACATCATCATAGGATGCATGTACATAGGGTGTGACGATGCTTAAGAAAAGGAAAAGTCAAAATTCAAGAATGCTCTAGAAGGGAATCTTCTAGAAGATTAGGTGGCCTCCGATCGGTTTGGATCTTACTCGCTTCTTTGATTTAGTGGGATCATCCTAATCCCCTCATCCATTTCTCTTTCACCCTATAGAAAGAGGGATATCTTATGAAAAAGGCTAAGGTTTGCAAGAGCTTGAATAGCCATGAAGAGTTCTACTATAGATTATACTTGAGAGATTTGCTTTGGTTCTTTAAGTCAGATTGTGGATCTTCTTCATCAAAGGCATTGGAGCAAAGATGTATTTTTTGGAGCAAAGATCCATTTAAAGGGAC
Organism: Picea engelmannii; assembly: GCA_009831015.1. Taxonomy (NCBI): domain Eukaryota; kingdom Viridiplantae; phylum Streptophyta; class Pinopsida; order Pinales; family Pinaceae; genus Picea; species Picea engelmannii. Next base: position 1,076,055 of record ML780601.1, read on the forward strand.
CTTGCAACATCAAGGCATGAGTTGTATTCTCCACTTTCCATTTAATATAATGAAACAATACATTTATTCCCTATAAAGGTGTCTTAAATTTTATTGTATAACTCCTTGATCTTATACATAGAATCCATTGGAATATATATAAATATATCTTTGTTCTCTCTCTTTGTTGGTTTGTGCTTCTTAAACAGGTTGACCATCCCACAAACTCAATTAAGGAGCTACAAGGACAACACTAGCTAGGATCAAGTGTCGTTTAAAAGGTATGTCACTTGTACCTCTCTAAACTAGTTTATATGACAATGAAGTCTAAGGCGAAGTTTGTATTCTGTCTTGTTTTGTTCTAGCTTCCTGTGGAATTTAGGGAGATCAGTTTGTGTCCACACTTACCGATTAGTTCGATAACAAAATTGGTGACCATACTGGGGATACGAACATTCTTGTTTTTTTTCGTCTTATTTTCTTTTAGCCTACCTTCTTTTGGTTAATTTCGTTCTCTGATTCTGTGGGTGATCCATATTGACTCCCCGGGTCTGAAGGTTCATTGAGAATTTTTTTCTTTCTTCCCATTTTTCTTTATTTTCAGAGCTCATTGCATTGTACCCTATTGACAGCCTGCGACGATCCTCTATCGCCCATTCTTCTGGTGCAGACTAGTGTGACGGCGTCACACTATACCTTATTGACAACTTGTGACGATCCTAGATCCTCACACTATACTCCTTTGCAACATGCGACGATTCCTATAGGAATTGTTGGGTAATAGCCATTTTTCATTTTTCTACCTGGTTTTTCCTTTAATGCCTAGGATGAACTTTTGACACTAGTGAATGATTGATTTAAGAATTTTAAGCCTGCATTTGATTGATTTTTAGAAATTGAAAGTCTTCTTTATAAGATTTGCAAGTTTTGATTTTGATTTCTTGTCACAAGGGTATAATCTCGAGATTTTGGTCTTGAGTGCTTGTTTGATAAGGAGTTCTTGATTTCTTTTGAGTTTTGGATTGTTTTTACTTTTTGGATTGTTAATTGTTTAAGAGACAATTTTTGTTTGTATTTGACAAAAAGAAGAAGAAGATTACCTTTTTGACGGAGACAGATCACAAAATGATTCACTAGGTGCTCTGAAATCAACATTTGAAATTTCTAGAGAAAAGAGGGTTTTGGGGCACTATTTGGGTAAATTTGCAAATGAAATGGTAAAATGGTGTTTTGGCCGATTTTATTGTTTTTTACCACTTTTTATTGCAAAATTAAATTATTTTCATATTTTATCCATGCCCTAAAGTCTAACCAACTTTGCGAAGTGTTGACTATTGCAGATTAAAAGGTCTAAGGACGAGACATTTGAACATGGATCCACCCTTTTTGATTTGTTTTTCCATCTTTTTCTTATGTACATATACTTTTAGGGTTTTTTATGAAAAATTCCGAGCACAATCTTAATTCTTTCTCACACTCGTGAAACCATGAGAATGTAATATTTTGTCGTTTTTTCGAACTCGCATTGGTAATATGAAAAACGAAACCTATGGAGTATCCTTTAAGCTCTTTTCAAGCTCCCTAAACATGAAAAGAGGTCCGAGCAACCTTGTTATTTTGATGCTCATAAAAGTATTTGAAGAAAACGTTGGATGAGTAGTAGGTTATCTCTTTTTCGTTCTTGTGAGACTAAATTATGAAAAAGGTCCTTATGGAGTTCTCTTTAAGTGCTTTTCAGACTCTCTAAAAATGAAAAACCCCCGAATTTTCTTTATTTGGACTCATTAAACAAACATCAAAAGAACCATATGGGATTGAACCACTCCTTCTTAAGGTTCGTTAAACATACTCCGAGGGACTCGTCCGAAGGATGAGCTTACATTTACAAGAATATGTTATCATCCTCAAGCTTGCGTAAAAATAAAGAGGTACTTGCCAAAAATGGTGGGGGGGAATTGGGAAAGAAATGTGTCTCTGTATTTGTGTTAGTGGCAGTAATAGTCTCTCTTGAACATGATACCCCCCTTCATCATTGTATTAGGTATGGGAAATCCATTTGTATCTCATTTGACCATCTACAAGTTCATATGTTGGGTCCTCCTTGAGTCAATGCTGCTAAGAAAACTATCATGTCATTCATATGTTCAAGAGAAGTCCAACCTAAACAAGCCTTCTATCGATTCGACCATCTGCAGTTATAAATTTTCTACCATGTCAGCCTTCCCTGAGTCAGTTTCGAATCACTTCATACTTTGATCTATTTCAAATCTGTTACATATTTCATGTCATTTATGGGGAATACATCAATGACCTCCTATGACAAGTGTTTTCCTGTCGATTTCAAATCATTATCTAGGAACAATATTTAGAAATCATTTAGTACCTTGGAACTTTCATTCCTCAATGGCAGGTTTCTTCGCCTCCGACAGTGGGTTCACATCATTGACCCCTGATTGGAATATTCCATCGAGTGTTCGACTTCAATTCATTTATTCACATTTGTTGGATTGTAACTGAGTACCTTGGGATTCATTGACATCAATGGTGATTTCCCTCGCACTTGTTAACGATTTTCATTAATGACCGGTAATCAAGTGGTTTCTACCAAGTTTGACTTCGACACCTATAATCACATGGCTAGATTCATACTTAGAGATGATGGAAATAAATAACCTAGATCTCATCATCTTGGTCTAGGTTGCGACGGAGTATTCATAAGTTTGTACTAACACATAGATCCACTATGTATGTTTCGTTGCTATGTCTGAATTTGAATTCTTTTAGAGCATAGATCCACAATGTATTTCTGGTGGTTATGCTGAATCATGATGACATGGATCCACATTTTATATTTAGTGGCCATGACTGACTTGACACTTATGATTAGAGTCACTTGTATTCTGAGTAGAAGATGGTTTTTTATTATGCAGATGCTTGATTGGTTGCAGGTTCTCGATCGATGCGCTCCTTGTTTTCGACACACACATTCTACAAAGTATTTAAGTTGTCATAAGTTCTAGTTACACATTATTTTGGTCACCTCAGTGATCAACTGACAACATGTTCTCATGTTCCCTGGAAATATTAAAAGAGACTTTCTCCATGAGAAAAGTGGTTTGATTTTCCTCTTTCAAAAACTATAACAAGGAAGGTCGTCGCACCATACTATATGCATGGGGTGCAACGATTCCTGATCATCACACTCTGCACTAAAACTAAATTGTGACGTCATCGCAGGATGAATGTACATAGAGTGCGACGATGCTTATGCAAAAGGAAAAGTCAAAATTCATGAATGTTCTAGAAGGGAATCTTCTAGAAGATGAGGTGTCCTCTGATAGGTTTGGATCTTACTCACTTCTCTGATTTTGTGGGATCATCCTAATCCCCTCATCCATCTCTCTTTCACCCTAAATAAAGAGGTATCTCTTATGGAAAAGGCTAAGGTTTTAAAGAGCTTTCATAGGCATGAAGAGTTCTACTACAGATTATACTTGAGATATTTTATTTAGTTCTCTAAGTCAGATTGTGGAACTTCTTCATCAAAGGCATTGGAGAAAAGGTGTGTGTGTTGGAGAAAAGAGACATTGAAAGGGACCTTGAAACATCAAGGCATGGGTTGTATTCTCCACTTTCCATTTAATATAATGCAACAATACATTTATTTCCTATAAGGGTGTCTTAACTTTTACTGTATGACTCCTTGATCTTATACATAGAATTCATTGGAATATATATATATATATATATATATATATATATATATATATATATNTGGTTTGTGCTTCTTAAATAGATTCACCATCCCGCAAACTCAAAGAATGAGCTACAAGGATGACACTAGAAAGGATCAAGTGTCGTTTAAAAGGTATGTCACTTGTACCTCTCTAAATTAGTTTATATGACAATGAAGACTAAGGCGAAGTTTGTATTATGTCTTTTTTTTTTCTAGCTTCCTGTGGAAGTTAGGGAGATCATTTTGTGTCCACAATTACTGATTAGTCCGATAAAAGCTGCAGAGTTATACTCCGATATGAATAATATAGCAATGGAGAAATGACCAAATTATTAATAGGAAGAAATGTCTAGTACTTTTGAAACTAGAATGCAGGAGGCAAGGTTGCATGGCAATAGATCTTATCTGTTCATTTTAGTTCTTTTTTTCATTTCAAGTGTTGGGGTGTTTAGGGTTCCCATAGACAAGGTTTTACCTTATGCTATAGCTCTCTAAAATATGTGTGAGGTGAAATAATAATACTCGACCCAATATCTTATGGCACCAACTAAGGAGGATAGATATTACCTTAGTTGTACTACCCGATTAACTAGGTACTAGAGAGTATATTCCTGAGTATTGTTCTCAATGGAACTATAATAGTGAGGCAGTCAATCGATTGATTTATAATGGTGTTTAGAATGCCTAGGTAAGTCTGTATATATGTGTTTTCTAATACGCTATCGCTAGAAGGGGTACCAACAAGGGTTACAAGGGTGACCAACAATGTGATCTTAAAAAACGTCTTGGATTTCCTACATGTATACTTCCATGACCGTGGATTTATGCGCTGAATGACATATCACCATAGTTTAAAGATACTAGAACACATCTCTATCCTGAAATGTTTTTACCCAAAATTATGTCCCAAGAAAGTGCTCTGATACCACTTGTTAGTGTTGGAAAGTTGGTCTAGATTGATGGAAATATGGTTTGGATAGTTTGTTTTCATTGATTTCAACCCTTGGAGAGTGACCATGGATAGTGATGTCAAACCTTACTGATTGATTTCAACCCTTGGAGAAGTCTGGAAGCCGTAGAAATGTGGACAAGCTTGCTTTATGGTTGGTCATAATTTGTTTGGTTGAGAGTGATGGGTGTATTTGGAGAAGTCTCCAAAGTGGTCCCCTTATGGCGTAGCTTTAATCATTGCCCTCAAGGGAAGATGCTCTGTATAAGTCTACAAGAAACCCATAGGTGTGGTCATGGGACCCAAGTTTGTTTAACGAATAAGGACATAAAGGAATGAGTAAATGAAGGTAATACACTCATAGATGGATAGTGTTTGTCTTGTCATTTCCGGTGATATGTGGAACTTCATGTAGTTCCTCACAGTTAGGAAGATATGGTCTTGTGAAGTTCGAAGCCCCATAGAGTGGTCAAGAAATCCCTAGTTGGTTACAAGTTGGGGAATAAAGGGGTAAAGTTGTTGTCATAAGAAAACCCTAGAATCCCTAAAGTAAGGAGGGGAGTTACCTATCACTTGTATAAATACACCTCATGGAGTCATTCATTAGTACATTCACATACATGAATGTGGTGACATTTTTCTGAGGTAGAAAAGGTCTGAAGGGACAAAAGTTTTGAAGTTGCAGAATTTGAGAAAACCCTATTTTCTAAGGCGTACATGGGTTGATAGTACAACATGTAGCATATATACGTGGGCTTATAGTAAAACAAGTAGCGTACAATGTGAGTTGACAATACAACAAGTAGCATACATGTGAAAATCTCATGAAATTTTTTAGTAGATGTTAATACCAGGTCCCTAAAGTCTGAAGCAAGTTCCCAGGTCATCATTCTGTAGGTTTAGATCAGCTATACAAGTTCTGGTATGGTTACGTGTTTGTTTTGATGGTTACTTTTGCTTATGGTATGTTGAATTCTTGAGGCATTCTTCGTATGGTTGTTGTGATATTTGGATATGGTTTATGTTGGTTGGTTGGATGAGTGAGAAACACTCTTATGCATGGTACAATATTGATATGGTTGTCATAATATACATATTATGGTTACTTGTAAATGGTTGAAGGACATTCATATTGTATGGTGATGGATGAATGAGGGGCATGCATAAGGTGTTAGAGATGCTTCATTGATGACATGGTACATATCTGCATATGGTTAATGGTATGGTATATGGAATAGGTTGTACATGGTTGTATATGTAACATGTTTTACATGGTTGATGTTGTACTCTTGGTACTTAGTATATGGTTTTTATGGCTCATTGTTAGAGGCACATCTTTGTGGCATTGGCATATACTTGAGGCTTGTCATATTGGGTTATGAGACTACATCTTTTGATATTGAGGAGTATGCTTGAGACATATGACTAGAGGAGTTTCATGGTATATGGTACATGTTGGGTGAGATACATTGCTGGTACACTTCTTGGTTTACTGGTACAAGGTGTATGGTTGTTGTGTTAGTGGTCTACCATTGATATTGGTATATTATTGAGATATACACTTGGCATATGGTAGTACATGCATAGGAGACATCTCTTAGTGGTGATGGTACTTGTTTGACATACACTCTTGGTATTACTTGTTCAACATATCTTTTGGTACATGGTATAAGGTAAAGGTATTGATGTGCATCGTTGATATGCATGGTTTATTTGCATGGTTTTCACATGGTATGGTATACAGTACATGTACATGGTTGGTAAATGGTTGATCGTATAGGTTGATGTATGGTTGTAGTATAGGTTGATGCATGGTACAAGTTGGTACATGGTTGAGACACATATGTTGTGATGGTATGTGGTAATGTTGGATCATGGTTGATTGAGGCATGTGGTTGTTGGACATTTAGTTGAGAGGTGTCTTTGGTATATGATCCATGTGAGAGGATCTGGTTGAGTATCAATGACAGTGGCAGTGACAATGATAATATTAGTGACATTGGAAGTGACAGTGACAGTAATAGAGGAAACAAAGAGTTAAAACCCTAAGTTCTCAGAGGGTGTTCGCAGGCTATAGTATAGACAATCCACGTACATACACTGGCTACAGTATAGATAATAAACGTACATACGCGAGTTGCAGTATATACAAGTCACATACCTATTGATATTTGTTGGTATAGGTTGATTTATGGTACATGATTGATTACATGCTTTTGGCACAGGTTGGTTACAGGTTGTTGGTACATGTTTACAGTGATATATCTCACAGTGATAGTGTGGCAAGTGGTTTCATCATTTGACACTTATATTTCAGGGTGGAAGGATGAGGCAAGGATATGTGGTTGGAGAAACCTTTCGGTTGTAGCCAAAGAACATAGGGGGTTGTAGCCTCCTTTTGGTTGTAGCCAAAGAATCAGGGATTTGAAGCTTGAGAACTAGGTGGTTGTAGCCACCTTCTAGTTGTATCCGAAGAACCTAGGGGGTTATAGCCTCCTTTTGGTTGGAGCTAGAGAATTCAGGGAGTTGTAGCTTCCTTCAGGTTGAAGCCTGCAAATAGGGGGTTGTAGCCTCGTTCCAATTGCAGCTAGAGAATTTGGAATTTGGTGCTTCCTATGAATGAATTCTTGATACATATAAGAAAGCATTCCATTGTTTTCTCCCATTTGGGTTTCCACATAAATATTGGTCTATTGTGTATTTGATGTGATTTTGTTGATGTGATGTTTCTTATGATTATATGCTCATGATATATTGAATGCAATCATAGATGATACATTGATTATATACTATTGAACATTGTTGATAAAGTGAAAGAATATATATTGTGGTTAAAAGTAGTATAAAGTGCTCATACTGATTCACCCCCCCCCTCAGTATTCCAACAATTGGTATCAGAGTGAGGTTACTTAAAAGAAACAATTTAACCACTGGAAGGTATATCATGGAGTACAATGTGAATGGAGCACCAATGTTAAATGGTCAGAAGTGTCTAAAGTATGAATTGCGGAGTTGCAGGATGAAGGTATTTTTAGAGGCACAGTGATGTGATATTTGGTATTTAGTTGTGATATGATATAATGCTACAAAGAAACAAAATACTACATCAAGGAATGAATTGAAGAAGAATAAAAAAATAGGTATGGATTTCATCTACGAATGATTACCCGATCCAGTAAGAAAAAAGGTTGGAAAGTGTTCATCAGCTAAAGAACTTTGGGATAAGCTACATGATGTCTATTTTTATCCCATCACAGAGTCATAATTTTCTAAATAAGATACATGTACAAAACAAGAAGAAAGATGCTCACCATGTTAGATAGATTAATAAGAATAAGAGTGTGAAGTGACAAAATCCAATAGAGGTGAGTTCTTTTTATTTAACTATGAAAAGCACAGACATATTGAAATTGAATTCCCTTACTTGAAAATTGAATATGATGAAATAGAAGACATTATTGATATTGAAAAAGAAGACCTAATTAGTGCTTTAGATGAACTAAATAAAGAAAGAAAATCATATAAGTCACTCATGATAGAATTGATGAAGCAAAAAGAAAGTTCTCAAAGTTTCAAAAAATCCCAATAAATCATCGAGAACTTAAGACCTCAACTAGAAAAAGCCAGAAACATTGAAGAAACATACACAATTCAGATGTACGATAAGTAGTGTTTGGAAGCCGAAATAGAAGTACTGAGAAAGGAATCAATAAAAGAGAAGAAATGTTTGGAAACTGAAAGAAAGGAAGATGAAAAGAGAGAGAAGATATTAACAGATCATCTCAAGGAACGAACTAATGATTTAAACCAGCTTGAGCCAGAGTTTGGTCAAGAAGAGATAAGACTTGAAGAATAAATAATTACATTGAATATACAACTTGAAGAAGCAAAGAGGATAGAAGAATTCATGAAGATGCATATGATGAAGAAAGGAGAAGAGGTTGAGAAGCTTGAAGAAGAAGTTGTCACATTGAGAAGAAAAATCTTCAAGATCAACAAGAACATTGAAAAGACAAAACATCCACATCAACAATAGAGAATGAAGAGAAGCAATCCAAGGTACCAGAAAATAAAAATGAAGAAACGAGTAAGAGTTATGCAGAAGTACTCAAAGGAAGGAATCATGGCCAACAAGAATCAAAGAATAATAATAGAGATACATCTTCAACAAGACACACCAAATTCAGGAAACAAAAACATAATGAAGGGATCCACAAAAGACAATATCATGATTAGCCAAGGAAGGAATCTAGAAGGACTACACCACAAAGAAGATCTTTCACTCCCAGGTATGTAAATTTCTTTTATAGTCATTGTTTTTATTGTACTAACTTTGGAGACAAGGTTGAATATTGCAGGGCTTATGAAAGAAATTCTTATGTGGCCCGACATAACATTGAATGTTACAAATTCCATAACTATGGACACATAGCTAATGATTGTAGAAGCATGATCGTTACTTCCATGAAAGAGAACACCGATATCAAATATAAGAAGGTTTGGAAAAAAAAACAAGAGCATGCAAAGGAATATCAAATGAATGAAGGACACCCATAAGTCATACTCTTAGGATTGATAATAGTATGAGATGAAGACAAATATACATGGAAAAAGGAAGATGTCAGACATAGGGAGGTTTGGACAAGAAATGAAAAACCAGAAGAACAAGTGAATAAAGAACAAGCCCAGAGATTGCAGGATTTGCATTAGTGAGAGACAAAAAATAAGAGCAGGAGAATAAAGAACATGTTCAAGAGATTGTACTTTCAGAAATTGTAGTGCAAGATGAATCCACTAACAAAAGGAAGAAGTCAGATTTCAAAGAGATGACGAGTCAACATACGAAGAGGAATATTACTCTGCAACAAAGGGAGTATTTTTATAAGCCATCTGTCTTGGAGACTCCTAATAAATATGAATATTGAATAGGGAGAGTCAGTGCAATAGACACTACATATAAGAGAACCATCTTTCGTGCAATATGAAGTGACATATTTGAAGTATAGAATGATAGATTGATTGATTAAGAAAGCAATGTTCCCACACAGGTGTTAGTTTAAAATTACACAGGAAGAATTTTATGTTTGTTGTCAGGCATAGATATCATCAATACATAATGTTATAGACATGAAAAGTTTGGTTTGCAGTGGACACATTTTATATGTGATGTTCAAGTGAAGTCTTCAGAATAGTATAGTGGAAAATGGGTCAACATTAAGGATAGTTGATTAGCAGAGTTATGGATAGATTGTGACATATGTACATAGATGTATTCGTCATATGCTTAGCAGGTATCGAGAGCATGGGTCAGAAATGATGCATACCAATGTATTTTCAATTGGAATCAGTGAAATCAGTTGATCAGAGAAAGGCAAGCAATGAAAGGTATATCAAAACAGGGAAAGAGAAATTGTCAACAAAAGATGTGTCATAAAAAAAAAATCATTTGATAGTATGGTCAAGTGAACATGAGAAGTAAGTGAAGCAATTAAATTTTGAATGATTTATATATATGTTATTGAATTGCATGAGGAAGCACCAATGGACAATAAACATTACTTAAAGAGGGAAAGGAAACATTTCACAGGTAGCCTATACATCTTGCAGAGAAGTGTTGGCCCACGACCAAGTTTTGTGGAAACATTGGTTGTGTTTGACCATTTTTGGGACTTCGACAATCTAGTCAAAGTCAAAGCACCCAGGCGAAGTGGAGATTGCAGGATCTTGCCCATTTTGTGGGATTTTTGGGATTTTAGGGTTTATGTAATGGGTATGGGATGTCGGTCCATGGGTTTACCCATATCTAGGCCCTTTTTGTAATGTATAAATAAGTAGCTAAGGATGTAAGAAGTAGTTACAGTTACTAGTGATTGTAATTGGCTTAGTGCATAACCAGTTAGATTTGTGCAAGAAGATGTGCTAAGACTTGCAAAGCTAAGTGCAAGAGTACTGTAAAAGGCTTTGTGCAGAAAGACTGTGTAAGGGTTTGTGCCATGACCTATTTTTGAGGAAGGTGGATCTAGTGCGTTGTGTGTAGATCACATGTCTAGTGCAGAGTGAGCTTTGTGGCTCTTTTTCTGTAAGAAGATTGAAGGAGACTAATAAAGAAGAAGAAGAGTTGGTGGACATAGCCCCACATTGGGGTGAACCATGTATATCCTATGTCGATGTGATTTGTGTAATATTGGTTATAGTGTTTATGTATCTATTTGCTTAGTGCATTATCCTTGATGTATGATAGATAGATCTATGAATGCTTAGTGCTTTATGATGTGAATGAATGTTAGATCCGCGCTTATGCTAAAGTTCTTAGAAGTGTTTGATCTGTTTATTACAACGTTGTTATGTGTTTAGGGTTTGATCTGCGATGTGAATAAGAACCATAGCTTAAACCACATTGTTGGCTAAGTTCTATGTTAAGTGTTGTGATCACAGATCTGTGTCCCAGCTAGGTTGTAGACACTTGATTCCCGCAACCCCCCTGCCTCTACCTTAGGTGAGACTTCATCTGCTTCGCAGGTGTTTCCTAAAGGGATGGTAGTTAGGGTTGTGTTGGTGCGTTGTTGAAGCATTGAACCCTGGGTCTTCCCCTGTTCCAACAAATGGTCCCCTTATGGCGTAGATTTAAGCATCACCCTCATGGGATGATTCTCTGTAGAAGTCTACAAGAAACCCATAGGTGTGGTCATGGGACCCAAGTTTCTTTGACGGATAAGGAAATAAAGGAAAGGGTAAATGAAGGTAATACACTCATATATGGATAAGGTAAACCCCTAGTTGGTTACAAGTTGGTGAATAAAGGGGTAAAGTTGTTATAACAAGAAAACCCTAGAATCCCTAAATTAAGGAGGGGAGTTACCTATCACTTGTATAAATGCACCTCATGGAGTCATTCATTAGTACATTCACATACACTTATATTGAAAACATATCTAGTGGATTGTTATGGTTTAGTGAATGGTTATGGTTTATCTTTGGAATTTTTGAGGTTGAATATGGCGGTATATTTCTAAGGTAGCGAAGGTATGAAGGGATGAAAGTTTCAGAGTTGAAGAACTTGAAAAAACCTTAGTTTCTAAGGCATACACGGGCTGGCATTACAACAAGTAACATACATACGCAGGCTGACAATACAACATGTAGCATACATACACGGGATGACAATAAAATAGGTAGCATACACGTGAAAATATCATGAAAAATTTGAGTAGATATTAGTGCCAAGTCCCTGAAGTCTGAAGCAAGTTCCCAAGTCATCATTCTACATGTTCAAATAAGATATATAATTTCTAGTATGGTTACATGTTTGTTTTGATGGTTACTTTTGCTTATAGTATGGTGAATGCTTGAGGCATTCTTGGTATGGTTGATGTGATATTTGGATATGGTTATGTTGGTTGGTTTGCTGAGTGAGAAGCAATCTTATGCATGGTACAATACTGATATGGTTGTCATAGTATAGATCCTATGGTTACTTGTATATGGTTGAGGGAAATTCATATTGTGTGGTGATGTATGCATGAGGGGCATGCATAAGGTGTTAGAGATGCTTCATTGATGACATGGTACAAATATGCATATGGTTAATGGTATGGTATATGAAACAGGTTGTACATGGTTGAGGTAAGATTGTTATAATCTTGAGACACACTCTTGGTACTTAGTATATGGTTTTTATGGTTCATTATTAGAGGCACATGTTTGTGGTATTGGCATATGCTTAAGGCTTGTCATATTGTGTTATGAGACTACATATTATTTATATTGATGAGTATGATTGAGACATATGACTAGAGGAATTTCATGGTATATGGTACATGTTGGGTGAGATACATTGTTGGTACACTTCTTGGTTTACTGGTACAAGGTGTATGGTTGTTGTGTTAGTGGTATACCATTGATATTGATGCATTATTGAGATATACACTTGGCATATGGTAGTACATGCATAGGATGCATATCTTAGTGGTGATGGTACTTGGTTGAGGTACACTCTTGGTATTACTTGTTCAACATATCTTATGGCGCATGGTATAAGGTACATGTATTGATGTGCATGGTTGATATACATGGTTGATTTTCATGGTTGGCACATGGTATGCTATACGATAAAGGTACATGGTTGATAGTACAAGTTGATGTATGGTTGTAGTATGGGTTGATGCATGGTACAGGTTGGTACATGGTTGAGACACATATCTTGTGATGGTATGTGGCGATGTTGGATCATGGTTGGTTGAGGCATGTGGTTGTTGGACATATAGTTGAGAGGTGTCTTTGGTATATGATCAATGTGAGAGGATCTGGTTGAGTGGAAGTGACAGTGATAGTGATAGTGACAGTATCAGTGATAATGGCAGTGACAATGACAGTAAGAGAGGTAACAAAGAGTCAAAACCCTAAGTTCTTAGAGGGTGTATGCAGCCTGCAGTATAGACAAGACACATACATATGTTGGCTGCAGTGTAGACATGGCAAGTACATACATGAACTGCAGTATATACAATCACATACATGTTGGTATTTTTTGGTATAGGTTGAATTATGGTACATGATTGATTAAAGGCTTTTGGCATAGGTTGGTTATAGGTTTTTGGTACATGTTTATAGTGATATATCTCACAGTGACAATGTAGCAAGTGGTTTCATCATTTGACACTTATATTTCAGGGCTGTAGGATGGGGAAAGTATAGGTGGTTGTAGCCACCTTTTGGTTGTAGCCAGAGAACATAGGAGGTTGTATCCTCTTTCTGGTTGTAGCCAGAGAATCAAGGATCTAGAGCTTCCTTCAGGCTAGAGCCTAAGAACTAGGTGGTTGTAGCCACCTTCCAGTTGTAGTCGGAGAACCTAGGGGGTTGTAGCCTCCTTCTGGTTGGAACCATCGAATTCAATGAGTTTTATCTTCCTTCAGGTTGGAGCCTAAGAATAGGTGGTTGTATCCTCCTTCTAGTTGCAGCTGGAGAATTTGGAAGTTGGTGCTTCCTATGACTGAATGCTTGATACATATAAGAAATCATTCTATGGTTTTCTCCCATTTGGGTTTCCATGTAAATATTGATGTATTGTGTATTTGATGTTTGTTGGAGAATAACCCTAACTTACATTAGTTTATACCTAGCTTAGACTCCTAGATATTGGTTAATACATTCATTTACACTTTATTTCACCTAATTTGGCCACATAGAGAAGAAGGGCACCTCATCCCTAGATTTTAGGGAAAA
>ML780601.1:1094984-1111043 GCA_009831015.1 Picea engelmannii
CACCTAATTTGGCCACATAGAGAAGAAGGGCGCCTCATCCCTAGATTTTAGGGAAAACTGCTAATTTTAGATCAAGACTCAACTCCCGGTTCTTGATTTTCTCGATTTATTCTTGATTTTCTTGATTTATTCATGATTTATTCATGATTTATTCCAACTCCTCCATGCAAAAACTCATCTATTATTGGGGAATGCGCACCTCCTCTTTGATTAAGAGATTTATTCCTTAATTAATGATTTTTGTCATTACTATTATTAGTAACTACTATTTCGGGTCAGTTAAGTGAGTTGGAACTGCTTCTCTTGTCAGTTAAGTGAGCTTAAGTGAGCTAATGCACATCACTTGAATCTTGTGGACATTAATGAGTGTGTAACATGTATCTTTAGTAGTCTAATTCGAACTATGTGGTCTCCCTTAGCTTATGACACCTATTTTAGCTATTTCTAGCTTTTTTTGACTAGAATTTCTATGTTGGAAATTCTATATATTCACCTCCTCTCTTCTTTTTGAGGATGGTTGCTCATGTATATTCATTTTTTATTAATATAATTCTCTTATTTATGGAGCAAAAAATTTCTCTCATCTCTTGAATATCAAAAAATTGTTTGTGGTCAATTTAACTAGAATTCTAGATCTATCGGGGTTTCTGCAGGAATTCTACAATGTGATGTTGTTGATGTGGTGCTACTTATGATTATATGATCGTAATATATTGAATGCAAACATAGATGAAACATTGATGATATAATGTTGAACATTTTTGATAAAGTGAAAGAACATATATTGTGGTTAAAAGTGATATAAAGTTCTCATACTGATTCACTCCCCCTCTTAGTATTCCAAAAGTTAGGCACCTGGTTATGTTGTATAGAGCATAAACAAGATATCACATAAATTAACAATCGAACAACAAAATATAGAGAATAGAACACTAAAGTGATACCTGTATTGAAAAAACAACAATGTTCACTTGCCTCTTTGAGGAGGCAACCTCCATTAGAGAAATGATCTATTACAACACTTCTCAAAACAAATAATTCACATGCCCTCGACTCCTATTTATACTAAATCTATCTACGAAAAGAACAATATAGAGGAATATCTTTCTAGAAAAGGAAGCTTCTATTAGGTTTGTTTTGACTTATTATCCTTATTACTAGGCCTTATTTATTAATATCAACCTTTATTACATGGAAAATATATTATTCTACCTACGTGAGGGGTTAGGGAGGCTAGGTCCCTAAACGTTGATACGTCAACTCCCGATGTTGTAACGTTTGCATATGATCTCTGTTTGGGGTGCAAGATAGCTCATTGGAAAGGTCTAGCCGAGAAGTACACATTTAGATTGAGCCCATTTGAGAGCCTACAACTATTTTCTGGTACCCTAAATGTCAAAAAAATGTGTTTTATGGTCCGAAAATAGCCTCGAAAGTTTAGGATCAGAAAAAAAACATAGAAAATTTTCCAAGGTGGAAAAATGTGTTTTGAGCTAGTGGAATAGGTGGGTAGCCACTGATATCCACCTAGATCAGTCCTCCCCCATTGGGAAACAATGGACCCCATTTCATCAAGTTCCCATGGGAGATGGGAAATATTTTTTTGAATCTCAACCTTGGTGAGCCGCTTGCCTTGTTGAAGACGTTGTCGTGCTTGTACTTGGCATTAGTTTGTTGAATGATCCTGATTATTTTCAGCATGAAATGAGAGAGGAGATATAATAAAAAAATGTAAAGAGATATCTCAGATATTAAATAATCTAACAAAAATTTATCAGAGATGCAACCATAAACACAAAGATATAATAATACACAATTTTCTATTAATGAGAAAATATGTACAAAGACTGTAAAAATACAGAGTGAAAGACTCGCTAGAATGGTGGCAACTTATCTCTGAGAAGAGATGTGTCCATTACTTGCATTCATAAGAAGATGATTTTATAATGAGGATCCACAATCCTTTTTATCATAAATAATATCCAAATCCCTAACCCCAGAAGATGAAAAGCCAATAGTTTTGTGGACCCCATTTTGGGTAGTTTGGTGTATCAACTTCCCAGGGGCATAACTTTGGCATACGATCTCTGTTTGGGGCACATGATAGCTCGTTGGAAAGGTATAATAGAGACGATTCATTTTTGGGGATCAATTATAACTTTCAGATATCATTGATAAGCTCTATCCCAAAAAAACTTCATTTAGGCCCTCAAAATGGCCCCAGAAGTTAAAAACAACTAAAAATAGTAAATTGCCAAAATTGCCAAAAAACTTTTTTGAGCCAGTTGGAAAAGGTGGGTGGCCACCGATATCCACTTGGATCATTGAAGGATGTCCTGAATATGTTTTTTGAGGGGTTGTATATATTCAACCAATATATCTACATAATATGCCTTGGTCTGAGTATGGGATGAATCTGCCAATGAAGACACACCCTGAGGAGATCTATTAATGGGGGATGATGGTTGGAACCCCAAGCACACCTGAAAAGAGTTGTGGCCAATATAGATATGGAAGTATCTCTTATATATTGTTTTAAATGGGATGTGTGGAGGCACCCACGTAGGTGAAGAAAAAATATCTTTGTTCTCTTCTACAATCTTGTCGACCTACTTCTATTGGATAGAAAATTTTCGGGATGAGGCTTCAGTGGTCACAGTGTCCTTCTATTCCCATTATGAATGGATCATTAAGAATCTAAACTTTGTGGTATGAGATACTACTTTGTAGTACTATTTTATAGAGACAATAGTCACAACTATCTCTAGTACCCTATAGAGATGACCCCCCAAAGTAACAATGACACTACGAGGTCGAGACTCATAAACAACATGAAGCCTCCACATATATGGATGTAATAAAAGAAAATCATCTTATTTTAGTGGGAAAACATCAAATAGTACTTCATCCTTGAAGGGCTTCATATTGTAGGACAAGCAACACTGCTAGCTAATGCAAATATTTCATCCCTGGTGAAGCCACCCGATGTTGTATGGTTGTAAATTTGATGTTGTCGACAAATCCAATTGATTGAATACCTATGCTAAGATCAATTTGTTTTGGCTTCCACTATCAACAACGAAATGCAGTGGGGTCCCGTTCACCCACATATGTGAATGGAAGAGGCACTCTCCCTCCTCAATATCCTCTGGTTGTTCTGGTTCCAATTTTGTGGTAGCAATGGTGGAAATGGATTATGCATTGATGATAATTTGTTTCCTTTTATTGTTTTTTGAATCAAATTCCTAGTTGGGGCTCGACTCTTTTTTTTTGAGCTTAACCACCAATGACTATTTCGAGCAACATTCATCGGTGTTGTGTCAAGGGATTTTTTTAAAGTCACACCACTTTCCAGTGTCCTTCGTCTTCCCATTACCCTTATTTTCCCATGGCTTGGACTGGATGTCTTGAGTTTGGTATTTTGTGAGTTAGGGCTACCCTTACCATACTTTGGTTTTTGTGGATTTGCAGACCCAAACTCCCACTTGTTCCATTTCTTAAATTTATGCTTTATTTTGAGAGCATATCTATAGGTAACTCCAAGTGACGAGATGTCCAAAAACTCCATTTATATTTGGATGTTTTTTTGTATACAACCACATTAATTTAGAACTAGATGATGCTTGGAGTCTTTGATACCCGACTTGGTGTGCAAGGTATGGAAGGTATTTGTGAAATTTGACATTGTTTGGTCCCTCTCTTAACATAGTCTGGTCCATCTCATGTACTGGTCATCATAGTTTCCAACAAGGTATTAATATATCTTGATAGCATCCATAAACAAATACCAAGGCGGTTTGACCTAAACAATTCCAGACTTCTCTGTGGAATTTTTCTCACAGTAAGTTTCCCACGAATTTTTGACATGGGGGACAACCTTAAGGAGGAAAAAGGTGATTTTTTCCCTGTCGGAAAAATTGTGGACAGAGAAATAACCTTCTAGTAGATTTAACCACCTTTCCAAAGCATTTGCATCTATCTGACCTTCAAACAAAAGAATATCAAAATTAAATTGTACCTTGAAAGGGGAAGTGCCTCCAAAGTGGCTTCTTGAAGAATACATGTATGTTATTGTCGGTAGTCGTATTCTCTTGTCCACCTACTTCTATTGGATAGAAAAGTCTTGGGACAAGGCTGTAGTGGTTGTAGTGTCTTTATGTTCCCCTTCTAAATGAATTGTAAAGAAGCTAAACTTTGTGGTATGAGAGATTACTTTGCGGATCGGTTTTTTCGAGATAGTAGTCGGAAGTACCTTTGGTATCTTATACAGATGAACCCCTAGAGAAACAATGACACTACGAGGTTGAGACTCATAAACATCAGTATGCTTCCATACATATGTCTGACCTATAATAAAATCATAGAGTTCCAGTGCAGAAACATCATATAGTACCTCATCCTTGAAGGGCTTGATGCCATAGGATGGGAAACACTGCTAGCTGACTCGAAGATCTCATCTCTGGTGAATCCACCCGATGTTGCATGGATACAGGTGTGGTGTTATCAGAAAATCCAATTATTTTAAAACCTATGCTAAGATTATGTTATTTTGGATTCATCTATCCACAATGAAATGCAGTGGGGTCCCCTTCACCCACATATGTGAATGGAAGAGGCACTCCCCCTCCTAAAGATCATATGGTTCTTATGGTTGTATTGATGTGGTAACAATGGTGGTAGTGGGTTCTACATCGATGATATGTTTCCTTTTATTGTTTTCATAATCATATTTTGAGTCGAGGCTTGGATATTTTTCTTTGAGCTAGACTACTAATGAAAGTTTCGAGCAACATTCATTAGTGTTGTGCCAAGGGATTTTTTGGAAGTCACGCCACTTTCCAATATCCTTCTTCATCTTCACATTACTCTCATTTTCCCGTGGCTTGGATTGGTTGTCTAGAGGTTATATATTCTATGAGTTAGGGATTCCCTTGCCACTTTTTTTTTCCAGATTTGCAGATGCAAACTCCCACTTATTCCACAACTTAATTTTCTACTCCATTTTGACAACATATCAATAAGAAACTCCAAGTGACGATATGTACATAAAATTCATTTTTTTTTTGATGTACCTACGTATACACCCATGGTATTTTAGAACCATATGCTTCTTAGAGTCTTTGATACCCATCTTGGTGTGCAAGGTATGGTAGGTATTTGTGCAATATGGCACTATTTGGTCCCTCTCTTTATGTAGTGTGGTCCATGTCATGTGTTGGTCATCATAATTTCCAATAGGGTAATAATATTTTTTAATGGAATCCATAAAAAAACATTCCAAGTGGGTTCGGCCTCAAACATTCTAGATTATGTGGATTTTTTCTCACATTAAGATTCCCACCAATTTTTGACATGGGGGGAAACCTTAAGGAGAACAAAGTTGATTTTTTCCCCGTCAAAAAAATTATGGATAGTGAAATAACCTTCTAACATATTTAACCACTTTTATAAGGCATCTACATCTATCTAAACTTCAAACAAAGGAATATCAAAATTAACTTGTACCTTAAAAGGGGTTGCACCTCCAAAGTGGTTTCTTAATGAAGACGCATCTGCTATTGTTGGTAATCATCTAAGGATTTGGGAATTTGTTTTCATCATTTCATCCCTCTGCTGCATGAAGGATTCCTCAAGAAATAGATGAATATAATCTCCTTCTCCCTCGTATCTCTTTTCTTCTGCCATGGGAGCTTGCTTGGTGTGGTGAGAATAGTTTTACTCAAAAGAAACTAGCCCGAGACATACATATCTATACCCTAACCTCATTGGGGAAATGCATTAAGAAATGACAAGGAGAAACCTGCTCTGATACCACTGATCCAAATTATTTTGAGAATGAAGTGAAGGTGGAGATATAATAGGAAAATTCACAGAGATATTGCAAGAAACAAAGAGATCTAGTAATACGCAATTTCTATTAATGAAAGGAATGTATTGAAGATATAAAAATATAGAGTGAGTGAGATCACTAGAATGGTGGAAGCTTATCTTTGAGAAGATATGTGATGGATACACTCATTCACAAGAAGATGAGTACAATGAGGCTTCAAAATATTTTTTAACATAAAGCATAAATGAGAAAACCTTAAATATATAAAACCTAACCACACGTGTAAGGTATCAGATCTATTATAATAGAAGAAAACATAAATATTGTAGAGAATACAAATGGAACATCACAATATATGAAACGTCAACATAAAAATAATACCTTTGTTGATAGGAAACAATGTTCACTTGCCTCTTTGAGGGGGAAACCTCTACCAGTGCAAAACTCTATTACAATAATTCTCAAGACAAAGACTTCTCATGCCCTCGACTCCTATTTATACTAAATCTATCAACCAAAAGAATAATTTTTGGGAAGATCTTATATAATATGAAGCTTCTATTAGGTCTTCTTACATTTGACTTATTATTCCTTATTACTAGGCCTTATTAATATTGACCTTTATTACATGGAAAACATATTATTCTACCTATGTGAGGGGTTAGGGAGGTTAGGTCCCTAACATTCCCTCCCCCCTAAAAATATCCTTGTCCTCAAGGCTTGAGATGAGGAAATTGCTATAGAATGGTAGTTGGTTCCCAGTTGGCATCTGCAAGAGTTGTATCTTTCCACTGTACTAACACATTCTTGATGGTGCATTGGTGGAGACAACTCTCACGCTGGTCCAAGATTGCTTGTGTATGAAACCAGATGAATCCTTCTTCATCCAACTTGGTAAGACTGGTTTGATTTTGGAACTTAGTTCCAATCACCTTCTTTAAGCATGAAACATGAAAAAAGGGATGGATCTTAGAATGACCGGGAAAAGGTAACTAATAGGACACATGTCCCACATGCTTGACAAATGTATAAGGACCATAAAATTTTGGCACCATTTTTTGACAATGGTCAGCCTTGAGTGAAGTCTTCTTATAAGGTTTCAGTCAAAGAAACCCCTGGTCCCCTTCAGAAAATTGACATTCTGAGTGACCTTGATTTGCTTGTTGCTTCATGCGATTCTAAGCCCTGACCAAATTCTTTTTGAGGGTATGGAGAATAGCCTCTCGAATTGTATGAGTTTGGTCAACTGCTTGGACCTTTGATATACAGAGCATCTATGAGAGAACTGAAGGTGTCTTTTGTCCATATACTTCTTCAAAAGGAGTCATGTGAGTAGTTGTATGGTAAGAAGTGTTGTACCACCATTCAGCTAGGGGTAACCATTGAGCCCACTAATTTTTCCTCTCAGATGAAAATACCTCAAATATGTTTCCAAACACTTGTTGACAACTTCAGTTTGTCCATTAGTCTAGGGATGAAAGGTTGTGTTGAGATGCAATTGGGTTCCCTGTATCCTGAACAATTATTGCCAAAAACTATTGGTGAAAGTGGTATATTTTTCAGAGACAATAGAATGAGGCATGACATGAATCTTGAAGATATGATCCATGAAAAGTTGAGCCATTGTGGATGTGGTGAATGGGTGTTTAAGAGAATAAAAATGAGAATATTTGGAAAGACAATCAACAACCACCATGATGACGAATTTATTTCCCGATTTAGGTAAGCGAACAATGAAATCCATATAAATATCCCTGCAAATAGCGGGTGGAATCGAAAGTGGTTGTAGTGTGTCGGGGGATTTGATTATTTCTCCCTTGTTCCATTGATAGACATCAATTCCTCCATAGAGGTGCATATGTCCTACTGCATACCATCCCAGAAAAAAGAATGTTTTACCCTATCATAGGTTTTGGTAAACCATGAATGCCAAACTGTTGGTGTAGCATGAAGCTTAGAAAGCATGATGTATTTAAGTTGGGACTGTTTTCTTAAATACATACAACCTTTGTAGCGAAGCTCTTCATTGTGCCAAGAGTACCTTGGATAAACTGGATAATTGTCTTGCAATTCTTGGATCAGATGTGAAAGTTTGGGATCTTCTAGCCATTCCTGGAGAAACAACTTGGAGCCAATCTGGTATAATGAAGGAGAGAGAAAAGAGGGACCCTTCATATTCATATTTCCTTGAAAGAGCGTCTGCACCCACATTGTCTTTTACTTTCCTGTAAATGATCTAATAATCATATCCAAATAGTTTGGTCACCCATTTTTGTTTCTCTAGGGATGAAAGTTGTTGCTCCAGAAAATATTTTAAGCTCTGATGTTCTGTATTAGTTTGGAAGCATTGCCCCAATAGATAAGGGCACCGAAGATCCACATCATATAGAATGGCCAAAATTTTATTTTTATAGATTGATTGGACCAAATGGAGCTTTGAAAATTGTTTTCTAGTGAAGGCCAAAGGCCGACCATCTTGCATAAGGATGGCTCCAATTCCTTTCCATGAAGCATAACATTCCAGGACAAAGGTCTTTCTGAAGTCGGGAAGGGATAAGATATGAGTAGTTTACATAGCCTCTTTCAAGGCTTGGAAGGAGTGATCAGTTGTTGGATTCCAAGAGAAGGCATTCTTTTTAAGGAGAGCAGTGAGAGGCACTGCAATTTTTCCATAATTCTTAACAAACTTGCGATAATAGCTTGTTAAACTAAGAAACCCACACAAGCTCTTGCTATTATTGGGATGAGGCCAATCCCTCATAGCTTCAATTTTCTTAGGATCCACCCTCACACCATCCTTGAAAAAAATATGACCCAAGTACTGCACTTCCGAGGCTCTAAAAGAACATTTATATTGTATGAGGGAAAGTTGGTTTCGAGAGAGTAGATGAAGAACTTGATCCACATGGGAAAGATGGGTTTTCCATGTTTTACTATAGATGAGAATATCAACAAATAAAACTAAGACAAAATGATGGAGAAAAGGATGAAAGGCATGATTCATGAGGCTATGGAAAATGGAGGGAGAATTACACAAGAAAAAGGGAATGACCAAGGACTCATAGTGGCCCTGATGAGTATGAAAAGAAGTATTAGGAATGTATGCCTCTTTCATACATATCTGGTGGTAGCTATAATGAAGATCAAGTTCAATAAAGTATTGGGCACCAATCAATTCATCCAAGAGATCATCAATGATAGGAATGGGAAATTTTTCTTTGATGGTGAATTTGTTGAGGGCGTGAAATTCAGGACATGTGTTCCAAAAGCCTTATTTATTAAGTACCATGACCACATGATAAGAATAAGGGATGGTACTAGGATGGATAACACTCGCGTCGAGAAATTCTTGAACAATTTTCTCAATTTCATTTTTTTGGGAAAGTGGATGATGAGAAGGGAGAACATTAGGAGGAAGTTTCCCGGGGACTAGGGGAATGGAATGATCATGAACACTATGGGAAGGGGAAAGTCCCTGTGGGGTGGAAAAAAAAACTTGATTTTTGGAGATGATGGATTGGAGGTCAAGATGCACATAGGGTGTCTCAGTGGAGTGAATGGAATGGAGTTGTGAAATAATGCCAGAATTACCTTTCTTGAGGAGATTTTTCATGTTATGGGAACTGATCATTTTAGGGGAGTCAATGGTGATGCCTTGGAACTTATACTGTTGACCCTCTTGGATGAATTCCATGGTTAATTCCTTAAAATACACGAGGATGGGACCAAGAGTCTGTAACCATTCCGAACTAAGAAAAATGTCACAACCACCCATGTTGATAGCAAACATATGAGATTTCATGTTGTACTGACCAATTTGGAGACACAAATTTTCACAATTCCCCCCACATTTCATGGAACCTCTATTGGAATTCATGATTTGAAAGTTGTTGACTACACAAATATAAAAATTAGTTTCTTGGGAAATGGGATGATGCCCTTTTGAAGCTTAATGTAACCAATTAGCTTGAGGGTTTGGGGAGCAGAAAATCCAGTGAGATCATTTAGTGAAATGATTGGTTCAACTTCTAGGGGGTCCAAGGGAAGAGTAATAGCAGTTGGCTCTGGTAACTCGACCATAGGGGGCCTCAACCTCTTCTATAGAAACATCCTCAGAGATGGCCATAAAAATATTTTCTTCCTTACACTTGTGCCCCGGAAAATATTTGTCATCATAATTATAACAAAGGCCCTTGAGTTGGTGTTCATCCATTTCTACTTGGGTTGATTTCTCTATCTTCAGTGGAGTGGAAGGAGGGGCTAGAGTGGTGAGTTTAGGGTGAGAAAGAAAGGATGGTTTCTATTTTGAGAAGAGACAACAAGTTGTTCTTCCTTAGCTATTTTAGTATCTTCTAGTCAACTTTGAGAGAAAGCCATGAGGACATGGGCATGAATCTCATACTTGAGGCCACTAATAAAGCATTTCTAGAAAAAAGCATCATTCATCCCCTCCGTGCGAAAATCCAAGCGCTCAAAAGAAACTATAACGTCTTCCATTGTGCCATAAATCTCTACAAAACATTATGTCCAAGCCACATATCCTTGGTGGGATTTTTTTCTCCATTTCCATCATTGCCAACGTTTCGAGTCTAGATGGAGAACACCATACAAAGAGAAATGGTGTTCCATTTGAGTGACCCGACCTTTGGGGTTCGAGCCATTAAATTTGTTCAGCTCCATGCAAGGGGGATGCTGGTCTTGCTAAAAGTGGTTGGAAGGAAAGGATGTGGACTGGGTGGATTCAGGACCTTCAAGGTTATAAGGTGTGGTAGAAGAGAAGGGATATGGGGAGAACTTAAACAAGGAGGTCAAATTCTTCACTACGTTTTGGAATTCCTGACACATGACGATCAATTGAGTGATGGATGTGGTAAGTGTAGATTTTAACCTTGTACAATTATTTACCGCAAACATATTTTCAATAAAAGAACAAAAATATACAATGAAAAATACACACATTACACAACAATTTTTACCCTGGAAACTCGAACTGGGAAAA
This sequence comes from Picea engelmannii, assembly GCA_009831015.1. NCBI lineage: Eukaryota > Viridiplantae > Streptophyta > Pinopsida > Pinales > Pinaceae > Picea > Picea engelmannii. The sequence goes on from ML780601.1 coordinate 1,105,814, forward strand.
CCAACATATTCTATATTCATCTCCACATACATTGATTACAATAAAATATGCATATAGGATCATGTAGAATCCAAAAACCTAATCCAATAATATAGACTAGTCAACAAACCTAATTCCTTAACCGGAAATAGAAAACCATCGACAAAAACCATGTGTCAAAAAACCACTCAAAAACAGAGGAAAAAAAATGCAAATTTTTTTTCGGGGGCGTTGACCCCGAACCCCCACACAGGGGGGCTCCCGCCCCCCTATGAACCATCGGGAAAGGGGGAAATATGCCCCAATATTACCCCCATGCATTTCTGGTGCAATGTAGACACTAGTTCTAACCATGAAAAGAATATAACACATACCCAACATAAAGTGATTCGAGCAAAGCAAGCCAAGAGTTGAGGTTAGAAATACTAGAAGTAAGGGAAGAAATATAAATCTAGGCTTTGTCATTAGCTTTGTCCAAGGCATTGATACATTGTTCCCAATATTGGTTGCGGTTGTGGGCCATAGGGATGGGACAGGGGGGCGAAGTGGGACTGTAAGAAAAAGGGACATTGGTGAATGGTACCACTACAATTAGTGCAAAGAGAGTAGGTCAATGGGAGAGGTTCCAAATAGAGGTGTATGGAAGGGGTCATGTCCATGGAAACAAAAGTCTGAAAAATGATAGGTATGACTGTGATCAGGGAAAAGAGAGGAATCCAATGGGATATGTCTCAAATAATGGTGCATGAAGGATCCAAGATCACTAAGTTTTTAACAAGAAGAAATGTGTAGGAATTTTTCAACCAGTATGCAGGAGGAAAGGTTGCACGATATTAGATCATGTATGCTCATTTTCTTCTTTGTTTTCGTCCCAAGAGTTAGGGTGTTTAGGGTTTCTACAGACAAGGGTTTTACCTATGCTATATCTCTCTAATATACATGCATGTTTGAATATTTTTACTCAACCCAATATCTCATGGCACCGACAAATGAGGCTAGACCATACCCTTAGTTGTACTACCTGATTACCCAAGTACTAGAAAGTATCTTCCCGAGTGTTGTTCTCGGTGGAACTATAACAATCGAGCGGTTGATAGGTTTATCTACGAATGGATTTAGGATATCTAGGTCGATTTGTATACATGTGTTGTCTGATGCACTACCACTTGAAGGGGTATCAACTGACGTTAAAAGGGTGGCCAACAATATGCGCTTAAGTACCACTTGTAGTTCTTGTGTGGATGCTTCCCAAACCACGAATTTATGCGTTGAATGAAATATTGTTGTAGATTTAAGACACCAGAATACATCTCTAGCCTAGAAAAAATAACCCACAATTTCCTTCCAAGGAAAGTGATTTGATACCACTTGTAAGGTACCAGATCTATTATAATAGAAAAAAATATAAATACTATAGAGAATAGCAACGAAACAACACAATATATGAAACCACAACACCAAAATAATACCTTTATTGATAGGAAACAATTTTCACTTGCCTCTTTAAGGGGGAAACCTCTAGAAGAGAAACACTCTATTACAATAATTCTCAAGACAAAGACTTCTCATGCCCTCGAATCCTATTTATACCAAATCTATCTACCAAAAGAACAATCTAGGGGAAGATCTTCCAGAAGCGGAAGATTCTATTAGGTCTTCTTACATTTGATTGATTCTTATTTATTACTAGGACTTATTAATATCAGAATTTATTACATGGAAAACATATTATTATACCTACGTGATGGGTTAGGGAGGTTAGTTCCCTAACACTGGGAGATGAAATTCCAAAAGGTTTGTGGGCACTGATGGGGTAGTTGATACATCAACTTCCCAAGGGAATAACTTTTGCATACGATCTATGTTTTGGGTGCACAATAGCTAGTTGGAAAGGTCTAACTGAGAAGTAGACATTCCGACCAGGCCTAAGACAAATATGAAATATATTGTTTGATCCCCCAAATATAAAAAAAAATGTTGTTTAGGGCCTCAAAACGACCCCAGAAGCTTAGGACCCGAAAAACTGTAGAAAAACTGTCAAGGTGGAAAACTATGTTTTGAGCTAATGGAATAGTTGGGTGGCCACCGATATCCACTTGGATCATCGATAACTATTTATTTTTAGATATTTCATGTTGTATTTTAAATCAATGATATTCCAATCAAATCCAATGTAGAATAAACTCATGAATTTGATATTAAGAATCAAATGTGAACTTTATTCTTTTGATAAGGTTACCTTTTTGCATATCAAACAAGATCTTAACTCTGAGGTGGATTATTGGGATACAATTTTTTTTTCATTAAGTATATTAAATATATCAAAAAATGGGGGTTTAAGCCATTTCTCAATCCCCTAGCTTGATTTATTTGTTATACTTTTGGAATTTTTTCATAATGGCTTTGGGTTGCCATCCTTTTTGGAAACATATGAGGTGGAGATCCATTCCCCCTTCTCATTTATTTCCATATACTTGGTTCATGGTAATTCATTTCCCATTGGAATTCATTTTTTGGCTCCTTAGGATGGAAGGTCAGAGTTTTGTGCAAATTTTGTTGGCTAGTTCTGTAATTTTGGGCTTGCTTGGCCTCGGTGATGACTGCTCTTGTGGTTTTGACTGTGTCAACATGTTAGAATAATGTGGTGGTTTTGTTAGTGTATCTGAGATTTATGTTAGTCCCATGTTACTCCTTGACTATGGTAAAGGCTAGGGTAGAGGTTACAGTGAGGATTTTAGTGTTTAGGATTTGTAGGGAGCCAATTTGTGATGTTGACAAAATTTGATTGGAGGAAAGATTTTGTAAAACAAAGGGTTGTAGTGGAGCACATGTGTGATTTTTTTATCCCTTAAGAAATCAATTTCTTTCAAATGGTTAGACAATGCCACTCCAAATGATGTGTTTTGGCAAGAAAACCCCTGAAACTTTGGTTTATTCACTTTGATTTTTCTAAAAGGAAACTCAATATTTTTGTTAATTGGTTCCTAAAAAATGGTTTGGGTCTTTTTATTGAGAATTTTGCAATCACTGTGAATGGATTAACATTGCATGGTTTTGGTTTTCTTGGTCCACCCTTGGTTTCTATAGAACCTAGGTCTATGGTCCTCTTTACCTATTGTTGGTTGAGAAATTGTCTTTGGATTGGAGATATTTCTGGGTATCTTCATTCTATAGCAATGGGTAATGAAACAATCAAATAATTTTGGAAAATTATTTATCAGCATGAAAAAATATCATTGCATTTCTAGCGATAACCTCAAATATTTTTTAATTGGGCCATGTTTTCTCCTCTCGTAATAAAAATACCATGAGAATTCCATATCTATAGAAGAAAATAATTAATTCCTTGGAGCTAGAAATCAATAGAATTTGCAACTTGATGCTCTCCTTGCAGGTGAAAAATATTTCAGTGGCCTCTAATAATCAAAGAACAAAAAATTCATCCCATGAAATCTAGAAAGAATAAGAATTACTCCACCATGCTCGGGAACCTATGGAAATTGAAGGACCTGACCCTCACCCTTCTAACGAAGAGAAAGATGCATAAGCGAGTTCATTTAACCGCCGTTTGTAATATGTTTTATCGACTCTATTGTTTTTGGGGTTTCTATGTAAGGATGGCCACTTGTAAGAAAACCTAGATTTTCTTTTTCGTTAGGACTCTTAAAATATTGGTTATATGTTTCAGTCAATGTATATTTTGGTTGCAAACTGATGAATATGAAGAATATACATTGCTACTAGATTCGATGTAGCCTTTTTTATTTTTATTTTTTATTATTTAATATAAATCTCTGTTTCGACTAAAAAAACGAATGGTCAAATCATTTAAATATTTTTGATAGACCCATGTTATATGTGTAATGTTTGTTCTTAAGTATTGTCTTAGATGCATCTTTTTCTTGTTTATGTTTCAAAGGCATATTTATGTTAAGCTGAGAAAACACATTTTGTAGTTCAACACTTTTTTTCATATCAGTTTATGATTTGGAACTTCTTGGTCCTTTCATGGGTAGATTTATGGCCGAAAATGAATATTTTTAGTAGTTTAGTAGACTTATCTTTATCACCCATAGCCTAATGATTGAGATAAACTAAGGAATCTAAAAAACCATCAACAAAATTATACTAGTGATCCAACTGAACCTCTTTCCAGAGGAATCTAGAATTTGATAGTTATAACCCACTCATACAAAATATAGATTTATGCCTTTAAGGAAAATGCACTAAGGACGTCACCTTTATGAATACTCCTTGACCTCCTCCACATACCCAATATTTTGTAGATTCTAGTCCTTGGGAAAAATGGAAATTATGGCCACAACGATACCCAATATAGTTCGCCCAACATGTCTAGAGTTGGTTATGGAATTCAATATTCAAAAGATGTTTCTATCTTAGGGATTTCTCTAATGGCTACATCTATGAATTTGTTGAATTATTCAAAAATAGGATTCCAAGAAACAATGACTTCTTGGAGTTTCTATGTGAACTCGATTGCAAATGAATTGATTGTATTCTCTTATGTAGGTGTAGTATCCAAGAGAACTTGCAGCTCAATGCCAATTCCTTATTCATGTCTCTGGAAGTGGAAAACTAAATCTAATATTTCTAGGTATAGTCCTTCCAATGTGTCCTAAGTTGGTTATGGCATTCAAGATTCAAAATGTGTCTCTATCTTAGGGATTTCTCTAATGGCCACATCTCTGAATTGGTTGAAATATTCAAAAATAGGCTTCCAAGAAACAATGACTTCTTGGAGTTTCTAAGTGAACTCTATTGCAAATTAATTGATTGTATTCTCCTATGTGGGTGTAGTGTCCAAGAGAACTTGCAGTTCAATTCCAATTCCTTCTTCATGTCTTTGATAGTGGAAAACTAAATATAATATTTCTAGGTAAGCTCTTTGGACTAATTCCACATATGATTTTGCTTGTATTCTAATGCATCATGTTTCATTATGAGTTTTGATTCATAGGGAAAATTTTATGGATCCATACTTATATTAAAGTGTAGAAATCTTGACAAATCTTACTAATTCTTAAAATCCAAACCATATAATTTTTGGCAATATTTTTATAAAAGTATTCAATATTTTAAGGAAATTTTATAGTTTCTAGAAAATTTTAGCAATTTTTAGAGTAAACTACTTTTATCCTATTGAATTTGAGTGAACCGTTTTATAAAAAAGAGAAATTTGGCAAATTGTTTTTGGAAAAAACGTGAAAATTATCCCATGGGAAAATTTTAG
>ML780601.1:1117823-1157305 GCA_009831015.1 Picea engelmannii
TTTCGTGTCTTATGGATTATGTGTACCAAAATGTATTTACATGTGTGTGATCATGATCTTTTTATATGTGAGCGAGATGCCAATCTAAAATATGATTAGCTAGAGTATCTGTGATTTGATTTAGACTCCTAGGAACATGAAAACATGTAATATAATCAAAGTTGCGTTCCAAGAGACGTACCCTAAGGAATCGTCGGTGTAAAGTAGGGTCATGCACGCGGTATATTCTGTTTAGCTGCGACACAACCAGTTGAGCATCTAGATAGACTCGGAGACGAGAGATACCCAATGACAAAGCGTCATGAAGCAACTCAATAACTGCACTATACTCAATAACATTGTTTGTGGTGTCACCTAAGCATATACCTTCGGAAGATAACAACTAACCTTGTGGTGTAAAGATCACCCAAAATGCGGAGGCAAGCCTCTGCGTGTGTCGACTAGCATCGTCAGCATACCCAACGAACACCTCGGATTCACTTGACATCTGCCATAATGACGAAAGATAACATCAAAGAAACGTCCATAACACATTTTAAAAGAAACATAAAAAAAAAGTAATAGTACAAAGACTATACATATGTTACAAAAAGTTACCCACAGTGATCTGCTATGAGTAATACTTCTTGAGGTAGAGCCCATTTCTAGGCTTCACCAAAGCATTCCCTTCAAAATCGACCAGACGATAAGCGCCCTTTTTTAAAACCTCCTTAATAATGAAGGGTCCGAACCACATGGGTTTAAACTCTCCTGCCCCCAGGGGGTCCTTATCTTGGTCGTAAACCAGGACAAGGTCACCGTCAGAAAAAACCCGAGGATGAACAGACCTATCATATTGACACTTGACCTTATGTTTATGAGCTTCATTGGCCAGAGCCGCATCTCGACGTTGTTCATCAAGCCGCTCTAGGTGTACTAACCGTTCTTCAAGTGGAGAAGTGTCTGGCAATAACTGTACTGCCAATTTCAGAGATGGAATTTGACATTCGATGGGCAAGACTGCCTCCAGCCCGTAAACGAGTTGGAAAGGTGAGAAACCGGTTGCAGTCTTAACTGAGGTTCGGTGAGACCATAATGCCGAGTATAACATCAAATGCCAATTTGACTTAGCTGAGTTGATAGTTCGCTGTAGCATCGTCTTGAGAGTTTTGTTAACAGCTTCCACCTGCCCATTGGCTTGGGGATAGTAAGGTGAGGAATGTTCTTTCCGTAACCAAAGCTTTGATGTTAACTCGGACATCATTTGGTTCTGAAAGTGACTGCCATGGTCAGTGACAATCTGTCTCGGGACGCCGAACCGTGCTATAATCTGGTTAAATAAGAAGAGAGTTGCAGTCTCTCCATCATCCTTGAACGTTGGCATAGCTTCGACCCACTTAGTGAAGTAGTTGAAATCTATGATGATATAGCGGTGCCCCCTTGCTGACGGGGGGTTTCATGTGGTGTAATCAATCCCCCACTTAGTGAAGGGACCAACTGTGATGACATGAAACATAGGAGCTGGATGTGCCCTCATTTTCCGTGAGAAGATTTGGCACGGATGGCACTTCTTGACCGACTCGATACAATCTTTCATCAGCGTGGGCCAGAAGTAACCTGCTCGTAAAATATTTTGGGTTGTTGCCAACCCGGACAAGTGACCACCAAAGGCTCCTGTATGACAATCGTTGAGCACTATGACGGCCTCCTCATGAGTGAGACATCGGCACAAGATGCAGTCTAAACCTCTCCGATACAACGTATCATTGAGTATGAGATAGTTCTTAGCCTGATGGCGTATCCGCCGATGCTTGTCACGAGATGCAGAGGTGGGGCGCTTCAAAGTCTGGAGATAGATCAATATATATCCATACCAGGGGTCTGAAGATTCAATCAAAAACATATCCCCCCGGATAGGTGATTCCTCAGGCACAACGTCACCTGACTCAACCGAAAGCTCCGAGATAAGTTCCTTGAAGACCAGTGACTTTTTGGACTTGGTTGAAATGAAGTCTAAGTCAAATTATTGGAGGATTACCATCCATCTACTGATTTTTCCGCTGATAACTCGTCGTGTCAACATGTACTGGAATGGATTCACGACGGCAACGACGGTGGTCTTGCCAAACATAACATAGTGATGGAACCGTTGAACAGCATGCACTGCTGCCAACACAAGTTTTTCAAGATGGGAATAATTAAGTTCTGGTCCTACGAGGCCTCGACTCAGGTAGTAGATCACGTATTCAGAAAATGAATTGTCCTCCTGAACTAAAACCATGCCTATGGTTGACTCTGTGGCAGCCAGATATAATAGGAAATCCTTGTTATAATTCGGTGGTCGTAGCAGAGGTGCGGTTGTAAGGGCGTGCTTTAACGCGTCGAAAGAGCGTTGAGCAGCTTTGTCCCAGAAAAAGGGAACATCTTTCTTCAGTAAATGCATAAAGCCCTTGGTGATTTCGGCATAGTTGGCAATGAAGCGTCGTAAGAAGCTCGCCTTGCCTTGAAGACTCTGCAGTTGTAAGATTGTGCGTGGGGGGGGGCAACTGTATTATTGCCTCCACCTTAAGAGGATCCACCATGATCCCTGTTGTTGAAACAATGAAACCTAACAAACTTCTTGACGTGACGCAAAAGCTTCACTTGTTGGGATTCAAGCGAATCCTGAAGTAGCGACAGCGTTCGAAAATTAGTCGGAGGTGCATAGGATGATCCTTTCGCTTGCGAGAGCGTGATGCTAAATCATCTAGATAGGCCTCGACTATATGTTTGAGGTCGTGAAACGCAAAAGACATGGCCCGCTGGAAAGTGGCTCCAGCATTCTTGAGCCCAAAAGGCATCTTACGATAGGCGAATGTACCCCACGGAGAATTGAATGTCGTTTTATGTTGGTCCTCAGGTTTGATTTGGATTTGGTTATAGCCTGAAAAACCATCCATGAATGAAAAGGCCTCACAACCGGCACATTCATGAATGATCTGGTCAATGAATGGGGTTGGATAATTATCTTTTGGACATGCCTTGTTCAAATCACAAAAATCGGTACATACGCAAATCGTGCCTTGTTTTTTATCGACTGGCACGGGGTTTGACACCCATTGAGTCAGATGGATAGGGTAAATGAACCTTGCCTTGAGCAATTTCTCAACCTCAGCTTTGAGGGCTTCTGCTTTCCTAGGATTAACTGGACAAAGTTTTTGTCGAACAGGCTTAGCAACAGGATAAGTTGTGATTTCGTGTTCAACTATTTTCGGATCGATGCCTGGAATTTCCTCATAAGACCAGGCAAAAACGTCGCGAAATTATTTAAAAAGATCCGTGTAAATCTGAATCTCTTCGGGGGAGCAATCCGCTCCGACGAAGACATTCTCCACGATTCCAGGGTTTCGGGAGATATTGATAGGTCTAGTTTCAGTGATAGTCGCCATATTCCCCTCAGCATAAATTTCCTTTGTAGCTAAGAGGTTAATAGGACACGACTGATCTCTCGTCGTGGTGGTAGTGAATTCTCCTGCCTCAATTCGGTGTAACGCTGGGAGGAAATATGATCTGTGATGAATATCGTCCCAGGGTTTGTCCGGACTCGTCATTGCTTCGATTACAGCTTCGTCAGAAGGCAAGACTAAGTCTAACGAATCGGTGGTAGCCAGAGAACCCTGATCCCAGATAGGTTCTGGAAGTGGATCCAAATCCTGTACGGGAGTCAGATCAGGAGTAGTTGAAGCTTGCTGGACTAAAGAGTACGCAGCTTCAGCGGCCGACAAGGGCATGGACATGCCGGAGTGACCTGTCTTATCCATCGTGGCTGATGGGGAAGGAAGAATCCACATATCCTCAAAGTAAGTTGTGCGGAACGACGAAACATGGAAAATCTCAGCCTTATGGTGAGTCGATATAAACTTGACATCGCCATGAGGAGGTGGGTAATCGAAAGTACCCATCAAAGATGGGCACAAACCAACTCCTATGTTAACGACACCGGCTTGAGAATTATCTATCATGGGAACCGTGGATGCCCCCAAGGTTGGGTCAGGTCGAGAGAAGGACAACTGATCAATGGTCACTATCCGACCTTCATGTGGAAACAATAAGACTCGGAAAACTGTAGCGACCACCGCTTGCATAGCATAAGTCCAACTATGCCCTAACAGGAGATTGTAGTCGATGGGGGCATCGACTACCTCTACTTCAACGCACACAGTCTTTCCCCCTAACTTCACAGGGAAAGAAGGAATGATGCCATGTGGTCAGAAAGAACGATCGTCGAACACAGTAAGGAGAGCAGGTGATGGAGACAACTCGTGCTGACCAATGTCTTTCCAGCATGCTAATGACATAACGCAAGTCGAAGCGCCCTCGTCGACCACCGTGCGGAAGATATTCCGTGTAAAAGTTTTCGTGGGGTGATCCACTACTATCTGAAACGCGACGTGGTAAGGCAAACGAGGTTTCAAGTTAGTCGTATCTAACATGATGGTACCCAGGTTACAAGTCTCAGTAGAGCCTGAAGCAATCAACAAGGCTTTCCTCTGAGCAGGGAAACTTTGGAGGACCTCCAAAGAAGACATAGCACAAGGGGTTTGTGATAAATCTTCCACCACAGAGTAGTTCTGGGCGGCCCTTGCATTTGGATTGTGAGAAGCTCTCTTAAACACACCCTTTGGAATGCGTGTCATTGTTTCACCCAACCTCCTCTCGATCTGTAGAGGAAGAGATGGGATCTCGGCTTCTTTTCCCTTCTCAGAGGCGCTTGGTTTACTATAGTCATGCGCTCTAGTCGTTATTAAAGCATCACTTTTAACCATATATACGTTCACGGAAGAGGAATTGTTTGGGGGAGGGAAGGTTTCTTGGCTGCCCCCTTCGGCACTTGTGGAGGCTTGAGTTAAATTTTGCCCATGCTGAAAGGGATTCGTCAACACGGCTTGCTGTTGCTATGTGAAAAACTTCTGGGCCTCCGCAAGTCGAGGACATAAGTGGGTCGGGTGGTCTTCCGCACATAAATTGCACGGATACCTTGCCTTCCGCTTTTCCGTGGTGCCCTCGCCAGCATTATCAGTGGGTTTCTTATCCCCCTTACCCTTCTTGCGTTGTTTTTTCTTTCCTTCAGGCTGCTGGGTGGCCTTTGGGTTAGTCGTCTATACGGAGTGTACTTCCGACGTTTGGGTAGGAGGAGCAGTCAAAGCAGTAGTCTGACTGGCCGCTGAGTGCTGTATAGATAACTGCTGCAATTGTTTTGTCAATTGCTCAGTAGGCTTAGTTTGCGCCGAACCGATGATACCATCGGCATGTGGTCCGGCTCTCTGTCTAGTTTTATCCAGTATCGATCGTGGTGCATCTGACAGGATGCTGTACAATAGACCAGACTGAGAATAGATAAGCTCAAACTGTTGAGCCCTCATGATGGCATCTTCTTCGGAGAAAACCCTGGAAGTTGCGACGTCTTTAGATAATTGTGGTACTAAAGACTTAAGGAAACACTCAAGCAAGAATACTGGTGGAACTGGTACTTTGATTAGACTCTTTCGGCGTCGCCACTCTCGGATATGATCAGAGATATGGTCCGCAGTCGTCTGCTCGAAATTGGCTAGCAACTCTGTGCCGGCGTCGTATCTCACAGGTAACTGGAAATGGTTAAGGAAGGCCATCGCCAGTTTGCCAAAAGAAGAGTATCGTGAACGATCAAGCTCTATGTACCATTTCGCGGCACTCCCAATCAGAGTGCGTTGAAACAATCACAACTGGATGGAGTCATCTTTCAGTGAGTTAGATGAACACCAAAGGTGGAAAGTAGTCACGTGATCACCTGGATCTTCGTTAGGCTTGGCCTCGAACTTGGGAATGTCCGAAGGCAACTTTGTTGGCATAGGAGGCCAACGCGGATCGTGACAGATAGGATCATTTAACAACTGCGTCAAATCTGGCAAGTGTAACGTCGCCAAGAATGGTAGTTTTGGTTTCTGCTGATAGCCTGGATAAAAGGGTCCTGGAGTTTGACTGGCACCAGGTTGCCAGGAAAAGTTTGGCTGCTGGCCCGGGTTCTGGTAGAAACCATGGCCCTGACCAGCGTAAGGGTTTTTCACCTATGGAGACATCATTGGATGATTCCCCATAAAGGACATAGGATGTTGGGCATTCATCGTGTTTGACAGACATTGGGAAGGATTACTCCATGCCGGTCCTGCTGGGAGAGGCATAGAAATATGTTCGGGGTTCCATTGACTATGGAAAGAATTACCCCAGAATGGCATTCCAGAGGAAGGAACGGATCCTTGTCCTGAGTTCCAAGGTCCTGGTATATGTGCCCCCAGCGCAGGAATAGTACCCTGTGCCGGCGTAGACTGTCCAAAAATGGGTGTGCGCCCAGATCGGAAAGTAGTGGATGCGAAAGTGTTATTACCAAATGTCCCGTTCCAAACAAACGGTGACGAACCTACTGGCTGAGTCTGCGCAGGTGTTCCTTGACTCCCGGCTTCGAATGAACTTGTGTGTGCAGGCTGCCCGGTGGACTGCTGATGCGGACCACCAAGCGAAGGGGACGAAGGAGAGATATGACCTCCAGCGTAAGGAAAAGCTTTGAAAGGGACAGGAATGCCCCCAAGTTGACCTTGCAGAGGAGCGTTAGAGCTCCCTGCCCCCAAACCCAAAGTCTGTAAAGTGGAGTGAGTGAGTGCAGGACTTGTACCTGAACTAGGCATACCGTATGAAAATGGAGGGCTTGTCGCACTAGGTGTGAAGGGAGGTGTGGCCGCCGCGATAGATGGGGTCGGTCCACTGTGTGACGTAGTTGCGGCCGAGACCATGGTGGCCTGGACCGTCGATAAGGGAAAGTTAGGAGAAGCTTCTCCTGTGGTAACAACGATGGTGGGAATGGAAAAATTCCCAGAGGAAGTAACATCGTTTTTTGCCATAGTTGTGTGAGGCACTGACAGGCGTTCGTAAAATTGAATTGGCACAATAACTTGCGGCCAAGTATCAGTGTTTGAGGTTTCAACCAATCCAAGATTGGTGGTCGATTCCTCTGGGAGTTGTTCGGGCTCAATGGTTGAGAACCCGGTTGCTTCGAAATACCCTTGTTGGTCTAGCTTCCGCCTCAATGGTGGCGGGGGTGGCTCCAGTATAACTGGCGGCAGGCCTAGAAGCCTTCGTGACCGACGGAGCTCTGAATCCTCCACTATGTGAGAAGATTCACGACACGCTAAGGTATTCTACACGAACAAACAATAACACACACTAAAATAAGCCCCTATGAGATAAGACAAGCAAACACTAACTATTTCGAAGAACAGTTACAACAACCAACACTAGAGCAACTTACCGGTGCAAGTGAAACTCGAATACGGAAGCACCCTCCAGGTATACTCTGCAAAGCGTGGCCTGATGTATGTCCTAGGTACCGCGGTATACCCCCGTACTCACCTGTGTATGTCCCTAGAAAATATTGGCAACTATTTTTCCAGCACGTGAACAGTCACCAGGCGGGTACAATTGATAGTCGGGTAGACCACAATGAGCAGGGTATCAAGCCTGAAACCTGTCAAGGGTATCAAGAGAAAATGTTCTGGAAGACAACTGAGGACCTCGAATGGATTCGAGACCCACGAAGCTCCGTGGAAAATGTAAACGATGGAATCCCTCAGCAAATCCTCGATATGTGTTCTCCACTACGCTTGGTCCAGCTTTGGAGGGGTTATCTCCGCTACCTTTCCTTACGCGACCTCGTGTTTAGCCCCTGTGTTAGAGGGGGGTCGCGGATAACTTTTCGTAACTTGACTTCTACACTCCCTATGACAGAATCCAATGTTTGGTTTGAGTGGCCTTGGAGGATTTACTCTCCAACCTATTCCAAGGCCCTATTCCTGAGCTAGTGTATGAACCCTACAAACAAAAAGTCTAATAGTTTTTAATTAGCGTTGCTTTTAATGGGCTTTTTTACGTCACAAGGTATGAAGGTGAAACTGATGGTGTGTAAAGACTCGAAGCAAAAATGAACAAGAAATGCTTGGAAACAAAAAACTTTTACAAAAAATGCAAAAACCAACAACTTTTCAACAAGAAATACTTCTTTTCTTTTCGAATTTTCTAAGATTTCATGCAGAAAAACATAAAGGAATTTCGCTCAATCTGCGTTCTACTTATGCGCTAAATGCACTGCAAAAAACTTATGAAAAAGACTTCTTCCTAGCTACTGATGCAACAACACAATCTTCAAACAAAGAAGAAAAATGAAAAAGCGATATATTTTATTTTATTTAGTTGCAAAATGAAACAACAAAGGAAAAATGCCAACAAGCACAAAACCAAGAAAACAAAATAAAATTTTGGCTTAAAGCGCAGATCGCAAAGAACCAGAGCAAATATGCACACAGGCAATCGAGAAAGCATCGATTCTAACACTTGTCTAAAAACCATAAAAAACATTTCTTTTGTCTTTTCTATCAAAACATCAACTAAGCAAAACACAGGCTAAGGATAAGAGGCCCTAACCTACTGACTGTGCAACCCTAGACTCAAACTCCTGAGAGGAACACTTCTCACCACAGGAGGGGATGACTGCCCCACTCTAATTGAAAAGCACGCAAACAAGCCCGCTATTGTCACTGAGACAGCACGCGTTCAAACGCGTGCTGAGCTATAGCAGCATGCGGGTACCTGCGGGCTGAACTGAAATAGGTCGCGTGTAGGTATAAAATCCAAGAAAAATCAAACACATGCAGCCCAAACCTGGAAGAGGCCTCTGGTATTGACAACCGGGGTCTCTTAAAGGCTTGGATGCTTCTTTAACAGAAAAGAAAAACAACTGCAAGAAATAACAACATGCAAATAAGGCAAACTGAGACAAGACTATGAACCAGAAAGACTCAGACAAGATCCAGAAAGCCCCCTGAGAATGTAGAATTCTGACAAGGAAGAGGAGGACAACCTCTCAAGCTCTCTGACTCTTACATGCTACTGAAACCACTACAAAAAGCGTTGAAACGCGGGCTGTAGAAGGTTAGGCCGCGGGTTACATGCGTGTAGGCCTTCTGCAGGCTGCGTGTACCTCTGTGTGTCCCGATAGTAAATGTCAAGCAACAGTCCAGGAAAAAACTGGTATTAAGAACCAGGTTCCCTGCTAGCTCTGACCTAACAGAATACAAACAAACAAAGAAACAGAGAATCTACTCCTTTAAACTACCCAAAAACCTCACTAAAATCCGAGAACCCTAAGATTACTATCCCTAGTGGAGTCGCCAATTCTGTTGTTGGGAAATAATACCCTACGGACTAACAAGCTAGGGCTGAACTTGTACGCAGATCATGACCTCAAAGAAAACACTTTTAACCTATCACCCCAATACTCAAACCCCTTTTTCACACACAATCATGGAAAAGACCTACTAATCTTTTTTTATCGATGTTTGGTGTAGATCCTCCGTTGCGCTTTATCCGCTTGCTTTCGCTGCTCCTTCCAAAGAAAATCCTGTAATCAAGACAAAACACTATGCATGCATGCTATTTTTATACCTACGGGTTAGAGATTAGGCATAAATGCAATAAAAAATATATATATCACTCGTGCATTGGGATGAGAAAAGTATTCTTTTATTAATCTCAAGATGAATCAACTTACAATAATGATAGAGACTGGTCACCGTTCCTCGATCCTGATCCTGGGCTCCTCCTCTTCTTTGTCCTCCAACTGCTTTGCTTGAATTCTCCTTAAGCTTGAGGAAAGGCTAAAGGGTTGGGACAAATGGATTCGGCAATAGGGAAGAGTTTCTTTGCTATCTTTTTTCTCTTTCCAAATAGTACCCCTACCCCTCCTTTTATAGGCTAGAAGGAGCTAGGGTTTTGGACGAACTCTCGGCCATGCATGGCTGGGAGTTCCAGTTAACTGACCCAAAGCTTTTCGTCCCGTCGAGAACTTTCCTGTTTTTGTGCTTTGTTAGGTAAACACGGGCTGTAGTAGGCCAGCCAGCGTTCCAACGCGTGCAGTAGTGGGCCTTCCAGTGTTCCAACGCGTGCAGTAGTGGGTTAGGGCACGTTTTACTTGTTTTAAGAGGATTTTCAAGAGTTTATTCAGCATGGCTTTGGCAAGGACTGGATATGAGTAGGCCTGATGCCAGGTAAGCATGTGTGGTGCAATTTAGGGTTATAACATATGCTTATGGAACTTTGACCATAACATGTGATATTGTTTGTGCAACTATTAGAGGCAATCAAAAAGGAATTGTGTTTGGACCATTGCCAAATCAATGATCAATGCACATCTCTTTTTACTTGGATATGATTGTAACTCTATTACTAGGGATTCAAGTTATGATTTTTCTTCTACTTGTATTTTTGTAGCCTTTGTTGTAAAATATAACAACCTATTTTTGGTTTTAGAAATATGCCTCAAGGTGGTTGTGATGTTGGTAATAATAGTGTAGGATTGTTGTGTAATTTTGAAGGTTTCTAGTAACTAAGGAAGAACTTCCTTGAAGCACTCCACCAACTCTTGTTGTGATTTACTTTCCTCCTCATGAACAACAACCTCCCTTTTTATAGAATCCACAAATGACTTCCTTAACCAGTCCTACCAATCATTTGTTTCCTTTACCTATGATTTTGATGAGGATTTACATTGACCAACATGTTAAAACTGACACCATAGTTCTTGAAATTTTTATTTCTATTGTTCAAATTGTTCCTTATATTGCAAAATATGTTCGTAGAATTCAAAAATGTACTTGTCCTTGTTGTTAAATATTTCCTGTAGCTCCCTGGAAAGGTTAACAATCACTTCTACAAGGTTGGGGATATTGAGCCACTATAGATCTAATGCATGATGAATGTATACTTGGCATCCCTCYRAAAAYGTATTTGATGCATATATTACCTATGTGATCTTCAGAGACTTAGGTCTAACACTCATCTACCTAATGAACATGATGGTTGTTTCTCTTTTTCCTATTTGGAATCTAAATTCAAATGCAAATCTAGTTGCTTGTAGCATTTGAAGCTTGTACACCCCAAATTGGTAGTTGTTGTACTAATAGCCTTAAATACTTGATTGTTGGTTTCTTTCCTACTTCATATTCTAAGTAGAGACATAGGAACTTATCATCCACCACTTCTTCTCATTAAACTTCACCCATCACTAATACCCACCCAACCTTCTTCCAAATGCTACCGTTAGGTATTGCGCCTTTTCTATGGTTAATTCTACTTCCTTGATGAGCATTTTCCTTATAGAATCGATAATATTTCCTTCTTTATGGATGTATATGGTGGTGAAGGTAGGGTCTTAGCCATGATTTCCTCAATAGTAGCACCAATTCCTGTTTCCTTGGGTTTTCTTTCATCCACTATTGGTGAAATCACTAGAGCGGGCCTTGGTGGGGTCTATATTATCCCCCGCAATCATAACAATTGGTGAAGAGATGTTGGAATTCCCCATGCACTTGCCCTTGGGTCGTCATAGATTATTGTTGAAGAGACTAGTGTAGCTACAAAATCAATGTCTTCATTTCTACACTCTACTACAACAACAAGGCATGTGCCTCAGTGTTTGTGCTTTTGACCCTGACTTGTAGTGAAATTATTGTGCTATATAACACCCTACTATTGGAGGCCCCTATGGTGGTAGAAGTGGTAGAAATTCTCTTCTTGATATAGGGTCAAATTCCTTCTGACTGATGAAAATAGGCTCCTTCCTCTTCATAATTCTTGACTCATTTGACTCTATGAATGGTGTGGTATCATCTTCCTCGACTATTATTCATGGGAACCTTTACCTTTCTCCTCCAAATACCTCCTCTACACTTCCAAATTTTGTCTTGTTTTTCCTCTCCCAACAATATTTTTGTTTAGCATCTTATTTCATTGTCATTTATATATCTCCTCTTCTTCGTTATCCCACCTCATTAAAATCCTTTCCACTCAATTGGGGTCCACATGAATTTGAGGGACCCGTCTTCTACATACTTATCCACACTCCCATCTCCAAGACACAACCACATGTAGTAGTAGTGTTTATCTACTTCAAATTGATAATATTGACTATACTAGGTGTTTATCATAGATTTTGGGATACTATAGGTATTCTAGATCAAATCCTACATAGCTTTGTAATACCCTACAAACACCATGTCTATAACCGCCTATGTATCCTTATTAATGGATTAGGCTAACCCTTCATACTAAGATATGGAAAACCTATTTGTAGGGTCCCCTAGTGGAAAATCGATGCTTGTCAACTCACACCATTGAAAATATATTAGGATTAAACAATTCCCAAACAATAAATCTTTGTTTCAGTCTTACACATTTGTGAAACTTTATAGGATTCCATTTGTCAAGTATGAAACCTGATTCAAACTAGCCCTATTTGTGTATATTTTCACCACATGAATGGTTCAATTTAAGCATTCCCTTACGTGAAAAGTTCATAACATCATGCTAGACAAAACTTTCATTTCCATTGCCACCAGTAAGATGGTGATGGAGGATATCCAGAACCCCCATAGACGCTTCTTTGCATTATTTTCGAAGTATGCATCAATATCATAATCTTCTTCTTCCTCCCCTTCTATAACCTGGCACATGGTGAACACATCAATGATGTCATTTCCTTCCCAAAATATCCCTGTGATAACTTGAAAAATATCTTCATCATATTGTATTTGATTTTTAAGGAAGATTCCATTAGTGTGGGTTTACAACAATAATAAAATCATCCATTTCTTCACAACTAGTGATGTCCCAAATCATGGAACATGTATTTTACTAGTGATCCTAGACTTGAACAAAGGCCTAAAGGTTGGAAACACTCATGTTGTTTCTCCCATTATTTACTGGTATGACCTTGGCATTAACTCGGGGAAGTAGGTGGGGTTGTGGATGTCATAGTCAATAAAATCCACCTACTCCTTAAAACATTTCATGGGTTAATACTTCTTTATGAATTGTACCATGGATCAAATAGGCATTTGAGGAAGACAATCTCTTTTGGTTTTGGAATAGGAGAATTGTGTCCCTTTGATTTGTTATTTTACACCCTTGTCTTTCTATGATTTCCCTAATCACATATATTTTATGAGGCATTCTTTTGCTTCTCCAATTTTTCATTGTATATGATGCTACTAGTACACAGATCACAGAACTAGACCAATGGGTCATCCTCTTGTAGATTCTTTGCAAACCACTAGCCATGACTACTCATTGTGTATTCCTTAATGATATTATCATTTTATTTTTCGGTCTTACTATTACAACATATTTTACCACCCCATTGCAAGGATGCACTTGATGTCCTAATTATTATATCCCTTCCCTACTTACATACCAAAATTCCCTTCAATTCCTCCTCAAAAACTTTAAAAACCCCATGTCTCTAGTCATGTGTTCCCTATGCTATGAAAACAAGCATATGAAACTTCGTATATGAACCTTTTCCCTTCAACAGCTAGCATATGCACTTTTTTGGTAGAAAAAATATAAAAAACTATGAATTTTTGGGTGGGTTTCACAGGTTTCTACAGTTCGTGACAACCTATTTCCTTTCTATAACTACTCCAACTAATTTCTTGGAGTATCAATTGATTCCATGAGGTAGAGGAGAGAAATAAATCCTAGAAGTGTCATTATGCTAGGAAAATGTTTTTGAGTTTGTAAACCCCTTCCCAAGTTTTAAAGACTTCTCCCTATGTTTCTGGAAACCCCTATTTCTAGAATTCTCATTCACTTATCCAAATCGGGAAGAGACTCATTACCATTCCTTGAATTGTTTAGAGCGAGTATTCAAAAGGTGTGAGGCTTCTTTAGTGGCCTTGGAGGAGGAATCCAGATGTTGATTCTAAGACAATGCTGCAACAAAATTAGGTGATATCTATATACATCATTTGTTTTTAAGTTTTAACGTGAAATCTCTTTCTTGTCCCAATTTCATGTCATTGATTCATTGATGTAATCTTTGTATGCATTGGATTATCTTAGAACTGTCATCTTGATCATAAATATTAAAAATATTTTAGAATTGGTTATTATAACTACCTCTATCATAACATTGTCTCCTTGTGAGTACAGATTGACGAGGAAAGTGTTGGAGTGGAGGAATCAAGCTTGGATTCAAGAAACATGTCTTATTTGAATGTTGGAATCCAAGTGGGTTCTCTATCCTCTCTTAGGTAGTTAGTTATTTATCTATTTGTAACTACTTCTGTCAGTTAGATATTCTTCTTGGGGTACATGCTCTATTGTGGCTCATAACCCAAACCATAGGAGTTTAATCTTTGAAAACACTTACTTTTAGCTAGTGCAAGTTTGGATATGAAATCTTAGTATCTCTACAATATTATTAGCTACAAATGTGATCTTTCTATAACATATTTTGTATCATAAAGACTTTCTTTTACCAGGATTGGTGCCACTTGAAGTGTGCACTATCCTGATCATTGATTGAATTTACTATATCCTACCTAAATGGCTTAAACCCCAAACAAATCATACCCTAATTTGGTCACAAATGAAGGATGTGATACATTCTTCCCTTTTGCAATGGATTTGGTTGTTAATATGACCTGACTTGTTTGGGGGTGACCTATGGAACATTTAAATATTAATTCATTTCTACCTACTACATCTTCCTTAATGGTGTCAAGAATTGATTCTTTCATAAACAATTCTCACCCAAGTATGTATTTTTGACACAATGGTTTTCCCTCGATAACCACCTTACCATATGATGGCATATCCCCCCACTCTATGACCCATTAACTCGTTTGATAAACAAGACATATCCACACAGTTCAAACACCTCAATGAAACCACTCACACAAATAGATCAAAGATCAATACACTAGTTTATACGTGGTCAAATCCCTCCAAGATGGAAATATACCATGGCCCCACCCAACGTGATCACTTACGACAATATATTACTACAAAAGAAAATAATTTACATTAGAATATCTCACAATAAATCATCAAAAAATGACCCTACATGTTGTTTAAATAGATATCATGGACACAGTGGGTGTTAATCCATTGATCAAGTGGCATTAATATCAAGGAGAAGGTGAATTATCAAATCAATTTATGTATAGAATATAATTGAGACGATCAGATTATATATTTACAAAGACACACTAAAGAGACACACTTTAACTAAAGACACACTAGACCAAATTTATATTAACTAACTCCTATGTGTCTAAATATCCTAACATCCCCCCTTAATAACAACTATGGATAGGATTGAAGGATTTACAAATATGACACAATAGGAGCAGGAATGGTGTATTAGAGCCTCTCTCTTGTTAGTGAAACTTTCTAAACTCCTAACATATATCAAATCTTGGAAAAATTCACTCCTATAAGTGCATGTGAAAATGTATGCAACTTGATCATTTGTACCACAATGGAGAACTTCAAGAATTCAACCCTGAAGAAGTTTTATAATAAAGTGTATGTGTATCTCATTACTCTTTCTAGACTAATGTTGAAATGATATTTATAAAGTTGAATGGAACTCTAATTATTGCACCAAATATAATCAAATATTAGAATCCAAACTCTGAAAGTATATGTCAAATACACAATATTTCTTGACTTGCAGTAACTATTGTTAAATATCTATTTATATTGAAGAAACAGAAAGGGCACATTGTTTCCTACAATCCCAAGTGATAGGTCCATAACCAAGATTGAAAACATAACATATAGTAGGATTTTTATCATCAATATCACTATCCCAATTGGACTTAATGAAACCAACAAACAAAAGAATCAACCCTAAACTATAATGTTTCCAAAACTAAAATATACATAGGATAGATTGAAGTATCCTCTTTAATTCTTTATAATGTTTCTCATGAGGTATTTTCATATACTGGGCTACAATACCAACAATGAAGGAAATATTATCATGGCTTATGAGTCAAATAGAAAAGGCTACCAAAATAATTGATGATACAAAGTTGCATCTACTTCAGCTATGGTACAAGTGGCAACAAGTTTGACTTCGGACTAGATGGGAATTGGAGTTGGTTTAAATTATTCTATGTGAAATTGGCGAATAAGCTCACATTCACACTTAGATTGGGAAATGAAAATTCCTTCCATTGTTTGCAAGACTTGGAGGTGAAGAAAATAGTGTAAATTCCATAAGTTATTCATTCAAATTTATTCTTAAGACTAGATTTCACACCGGTTAAATTTTTGGGGTCATTACTAGTGAGTATAAGTTCATCAACATAGAGACCAAGAAGTATGATATGGTATCCTAATTTCATGGTATGGACATTGGGGTTAGAATTAAATCTAGAGAATCTTATGTCGAGAAGAAAGCTACCCATTTTAGCATACCAAGATAGAGGGGATTTCTTAGGGCCATAAAGAGATTTATTAAGGTGGAAAACAAGATCAAAGTCATTGTAAACATAGCCACGGTTTTTTTTAATGTAAATTTATTCTTTTGAATCCCCATGCAAGAAGTCATATTTGAAATCCATTTGATGGATCTCTCATTTATATGAAGTTTCAAGGTCTAGAAAAAGGAATATGGAATTTGTTTTGGTTATAGTGGAAAAGGTTCTAGTATATTCAATTCCTTCTACCTTGTGAAATACTTTGAAAACTAATTGGACCTTATTTATTTAAACACATCCATATATTGCATACTTAGTTCTAAACACCCATTTAAATCTAACAAGTTTTCTTCAATTTAGAAGAGGTAGAAGATCCCCAATATCATTCACCATTAAGGACCGATATTTTCCATTCATTGTTGTGTTCCAATTTGGATGACAAAAATATTCTACAAATGTTTTTGGATTATGAGTCTCTAAAAATTGATCCAAAAGAGAGAAGGCTCACTAGAACCATGAATGTGTATGATGCTGATCTGAAGGATCATTAGCAAGATCACCAACCACTTCTCAAAACCCATCCAGGAAGTTATGGTGCTAATTTAGGTTAATCTTCAATGGAATCAAATAGAAGAGGGTGAGTAGGCAGGGGTGGATTGTTTTTGGCACAAGGGTAGACACAAGGTTCAAGTATAACAACGCACCAACAAACCCTAACTACTGGCCCTTACGAAAACACCTGTGAAGCAAATGAAGTCTCACCCGAAGTAGCAATAGGGGGGTTGCAGGACACAGGTGTTTACAACTAGAGGAAATGAAAGATGATTCCAAAATAATAACGCAAAATAGCCCAAAGATTCTTAACAATATTATGATTAACTTCATGAAGTATGTTATATCTTTTTATCTTCAACAGAAAAAATAACAGTGAAATAAAAATATAAAATGTAGTAAATAACAACGCATCAACCACATGGAACAACAATATTTTATGTGGTTCACCCTCTCCCTAGGGATACGTCGACATAACTGTGTTTATTGATAGAATAGATGAATATATACAGTTCTATATATGCACTCAGCTGTAGATCCTTCTCTCTTTGCCTCTTTATTTCCTATCCCTATGCACCCAGCTACAGAGTCGATCTTTGCACCCAGCTGAAGACCCAAAATACAAGAATGACCTAAAACATAACACTTCTACATATCAAAACCACTACTGCCTCCCATATCAACTCTTCTAGACCTCTATTTATACATTCCATGACTCTTAGAAAACCATGGACCGAAGCCTAGGTGCCAAAACCCTAGGTCCACATAACCCTCATTTTAAGGACTTCACTGATCGGTTCTTCCTTCTTCTCCACGAGGTGCTCCAAAGAACCCATTAATTTCTTCTTCTTCTTGCTGACTTGTCCACGATATATCTTCTTTGCTTCTTTGTCTTCCTTGATCTTCTCTTTCAACGACTTTCTTTCCTTTACTTTGTTCCTTCTTTTATGCTTCTTTAACCACTTCAACCCTTCCTTAGTTTGTGTTCCTTCCACGCACTTCATACTTTGTCTTTCTTCTTCCTTAATATTCGCTTTCTTCCTTAATACATGACCAAGGTCTAATAGGTCCCCAACACTCACATGTGACTCGTCCCGAGTCACTGCAGGGTTGAGCCTTCTATATTACTTTGACTGCAGACTACGTGGAGCAGCCTGTGCTTTCTGCTTTGTCCCTCCCTATCTTATGCAGACTATATTTTCTATGTCTGGTACCCAATTTCATCTACACCTGGTACCTAGAATCTTCTTCCTTTTCTTTTACTGAGAGTTGTGAGGCAACTGGTTGTCATAATACATCTTCAACTGGCTCCCATTTACTAAACCATCCTTCCATTCCCCATTAAGAGTCTTCAACTACACGTCTCCACCTTCTGTAACATAGACAACCTCGAATAGCCCAAGCCAATGTGTCCTGAACTTTTCTGGATGCTTCATGAACTTGTTGTCATACAAAAGTACTAAATATCCTTGTTTAAATGATTTCTTATTGATATTTCTGTCATGGTAAGCCTTTTCTCATTGTTTTTGTACCTGCTGATGACATCCTACAATTAACATGTCTTCCTCTAGTTCCATCAATTGCATGAGCCTGTCTTGAACATCGTTGGTGTCATCCATACCTGTAAATGCTGCAATTCGTAAACTAGGAACCAAATATTCCATAGGTACCACTGCTTTCAGGCCATAAACTAACTTGAAGGGATTTTGCGTTGTTAAATTTTTGCATGTAGTTCGATAAGCCCATAACACTGCTGGAATTCTCAAATCCCAATCATCTATGTTAACATTGCAAATCTTAGTCAGCGTTGTCTCCAAAATATTATTGAAAGCTTCGACTGTACCATTCGCATGTGGGTGATATGGTGTGCTCTTCTGATGGTGAACTTCGAACTCTTGAGTCAAGGCTTCAATAGTTTTGTTAATGAAGTGTGTGCCTTGATCACTCATAAGCATCTTCAAGCATCCAAATCTAGTTATGATATCATCAAAAATGAACCGCGTAGTTGTAGCTGCACTGCAGTCTTTAATTGCTCTTGCTTCTGCCCATCTGGTCAAATACTCTATAGAAGTGATGATATATCGAGCTCCTGTGCGCTTTCCTGAAGGGTTGATAGGTCCCACAAAGTCAATAGACCATTTCTCAAATGCCTGTAAAGTTAACTTAGGTGCTAAAGGAATCTCATCCCTTCTAGAAGGATTCCCTACTATTTGACATACATCACATGCTCTGTACTATTCCTTAGCATCCTTATGTAAAGTTGGCCACCAGAGGCCATATCTGAGAACCTTCTGCACTATTTCTTTCCCTGCATAATTTCCTCCCACGATGCCTTGATGTTATTCTGCAAGAATCAATAGTCTTTCTGACTCCATAACACATCTTCTTAGTATCTCATCTGGTCCCATCTTATATAACTCTCAAGCTATAAGTTGAAAATCTACAACGTGGACTACCAACTATTTCTTCTAAATAACTGTATACTCACGAGGTGCCATTCCTATGGATAGGAACTGGACTATCTCATCTAAGTGATCATCGACTTTCCTGATGGCCAACAACTGTGCATCTGGTAGTGTATTGTCCAAAATGGTAGGTTCCTCTCCCTGTTCTAACTTGGATAAGTGGTCAGGTCCCTTATTCATTCTTCCTATCTTAACCACAATCTGAAAGTCATACTCCTGGAATAATAATAGCCATCTTCATATTCTTCCCCCCAACACTAGATTGTTGACTAAGTATGTCAATGTAGAATGATCAGTAAACATCTTAAAATTCCTCCCAATAAGTAGTGTCTAAACTTCTGCAACGCATATACCATAGTTAAGATTTCTCTTTCAGTGGTAGTATAATTCATTTCAGATGTAGAAATCTTCCTACTACCAAAGGCTATAGGGTGGTCAATATCTCCTACACCTGTTTGTGCTAAAACTACTCCTAATGCAATGGATGAAGCATCAACCTAAACTTGGAATTCCTTACTCCAATTTGGAAAAACCAAAATAGGCACATTGATCATTTTTTGCTTTAATGTGTCTAATCTCTGTTGGCATTCCTATGTCCATTGAAACTTACTATCCTTCTTTAATAGCTTCTCCATAGGTGTTATTATCTATGCGTAACCCTTAATAAACTTTCTTTAGTATCCAGTGTGTCCTAATGCAGTGCAAAGATGTCTAACCGAAGTTGGAGGAGGTATACCAACAATGATAACAATCTTGGAAGGATCTACCAACAACCCCTGCTTACACACAATGTGTCCTAACAACACTCCAAAAGGTGAAAATAAAATACACTTCTTCAAGTTCAGGGAAATCTGACATTGCTTGCACTTATCCAACATTAATCTCAAACATTCAATATGATCTTTCAATAGACTAAAAATAGTCCAGTCATCAAATTTTGCCTCCAAAAACTTATGTAAAAATTCCTTTAATGCTTCAACCACCACCCTGGAAAATATGGTTGGTGCATTCTTCAAACCAAAAGGCATCACAGTGTACTGAAAAGAACCCCATTCTATTGCAAATGTAGTCTTATGTCTTTCCTCCTTAGGAATTCTGATGTGGTGATAGATTGAAAATCCATCTGTGAATGAATAAACTTCATGTCCTCCTACATTATCTAGAACTTCATCAGTAAAAGGTGTAGGAAATGGATCATGTAAACATGCATCATTCAACTTCCTTAGATCTACATAGATTCTGATTTCTCCTGTCTTCTTATATTGGACTACCATAGGGTTGATCCATTTAGATTCTTTGAATGGTTCTATAATCCATGCTTCCAACATTCTATATAATCCAGTCTTAACTTTCTGCATGTACTTGGGATTCACTTTGTAAGGCCTCTACTTCACAGGCCTTGCATCTGCTTTCAAAGGAATCTTCATTTCTCCCATGGGCCCTTTAATGCCCTTCATGTCTGTGAACTTGGTTAGAAACAAGTCCTGATACTCATGCAATAGTTTTGTAATATTACTAATAGTAGCATCATCCCAATAGTCTCCAACATTTTCCAACTTATGTGCTTGCTCTGTTCCAATATTAACCTTCTTAATTTCAATAGGCTTCCCAACAAAAAGTAATGCAATCCCTGGCCCTTATATATCTCTTTGTCCTTCAATTTATGAAATGTTCACATTCCTAGGGTCATCATCCTCATCAACATTAATATTATAACATCCCTGTAACCATTGAAGAGGCACAGTCCATTCATATTCTTCTTGTTCAAGAAGGGGGTTAGGTGCCTCCTCAAAGGTCTTTTGTCTTACAATTTGTAAAGCCTGATCTACTGTGGGGTACTGAATTTCAAATAGGAATGTAGCTATTCATTTTTGAGTCATACCATACCAATCTGTAGTGACTAAGCACAATTATTCTTGAGGATACTAGTTGATAGGTGTAGTATCTAAGGTGTTAATGAACTTATGTACCGACTGTTCTTTAGGAATGCTACTCCAGGCTTCCTCACAACTTCGCACATGGTCCTTAGGACAAATCTGACCTATGTATAAAAATTCACAACCTTCAACTTGGTCTGAAAAGCACACTGTCAAAAATGTGCGACATTGTACCCACTCCACGATGTTCTTCTTGTGTGTTCCCCACCATCTAGTTGGCATTGCTTTCAAGGCTTCATCTAGTGCCAACAACCTCTGTTGTACTGGTACAATTCCTTCAAATTCAAATAGAAATGTCTCTAAATTATTCAATCCATCAAATGTAGGAAGATTACTTACTTTTGTTCCAATCCAGTGAATTTCCTTAGTCAATCTGGCACACCTCTACGTAGACACTTCATACATTCTATTCTGCTAATTTTCCAATGCTTCTTCTGAATATGACAAGCATGCACTTTCACTTCGCCAAGTTAGATTTCCATCTATTGTAGGATTAATATAATCTTGTTGTCTTGTTGTCAGTTTATAGATGTTCTCTAGCTCATAGGTGCAATCTTCTTCTCTTATAGGTTCTGTGTATCTGCGACCTTCATCGGGATCAAGAGGTGTAACGACCCTAAAGCCATCACCTTCAAATGTCATTATTCTCTTTTTCAGGTCAATAACAGTCAAATTGTCGAAAGCCCAATTAACACCCAACAATGCAGGGTAGGGACAACTATCATCAACAATATTGATCACTTCGAAGTCTGCAAAATGTCCTCACTCTATCAATGTCCACAGGGACATGCTCTAGTATTCCAAAAGGGATCATCGCCTACTGATTAGCCATCCTGAGCCTAATAGGAGAGTAAATCAATTTAAATTTTCCCATCAATGCCCAAGTCTGCCTCTTCATAACATTTACTTCTGATCCCAGGTCGAGGACCACATATTCCATGTCATAGTCCTCAATATGAGCACTAAGGTGCAGTTCCTTGCTTGTCCTCCTTTTTCTAGATACTTGATTCACAACTCTACTCAGGAGAGGATCCACTCTTCGAATTTCATACTGTTTAATAAGGTGTTGTAGTTCCTTCAAAACTCTTTCATCTTTAATCAAATCAATACAAGTATACAAGAAGTCCACAAGCTTTCTTACCACTTTCCCTTGTCTAGGTGGGGCAGACTGATCAAATGATGGAGGCATTTCACATTCCCTTACTTCTGTTTGTTCCCTAGATGAAGGAGCATGTTCAGCTACAAATTATCTTCTTGCTTCTTCAAAATTATTCTTTTCTTTCCTTGGATCAAACAATGGCGCCTTCTCTAAATCTCTTATGATCCCTGATCAATTTTCAGTCTTTCCTAGAGTCATCCTATATTATCTTGTAACAATGCCTCCTCTATTAATAATAATGACTCTGGGTTCCTCACTGCGAGGTTCAACTAATATTTTATGGATTTGTTGGTTTCCAACTCATCTTTCCTGAAATTTAGATAACAATACTAAACAATCTTCAATGACATGGTCAAATGAATTACAGTAGTTGCAAGTAGTAGAAGGGTTCTGACAATCCCTTGCCAAATGACCTGACTGGGTGCATTTATAGAAAATAATCTAACCTCGACCTCGACCCATGCCTCCTCCTCATCCTCTTCCTCTGAACCCACCGTGAGGGTGAAGCTTACTCTTCATGGAGAATTGAACTGTAGAGAATTCCCTTATGGTTTTAATTCTCCTTGAATTATATATGCATCCCTTGACCTTTCATGAATGAGGTCATAAGCCCTACGGTCCTTCTCATCATGCCCTACATATTTACAGAATGTACAATACAGATTGGTGGGTGTCTAGACATATTTCTACATATAATAACATTTTTCAGGGCGATGTCTAGTTCTACATACCTCACAACATGGTAAAGTATCCTGCTTCAAAGGGTTAGGAGATCCATAGGCCAAGTATTCACTAAATAAAGGACAGTTCTCTTTTTCATGGCCCTCTACTTTACATCTGATACACCATATGTCTTCTCTTTTTTCTTTTCCTCTGTCTTTCTTCATGTATTCAACCTGTAAAGATAAAATAGTTAATTGATTCAAAATCTAAATCATACCTGGACTGGATTCTCCTACAGGGGTTTCTTCTAGTTTCATGAAAATCTCTAATGCTTTAGCCTGCAAAGCGACCTTTTGTTGCATTAGAGGAACTCTAATGAGTGGAAGGAGGGCAGCGATGAACCATTCCTTATGTTGTTCGTTTAGAATTTGAAAAATTAAATGACCTGTCAAGGTCTTAAACCTCTGATCAAATTCCCAAACAGGTTCAGTCACCTTCTTCCTGATTTACTTCAACTCGGTAGTGCACTGCGACTCCAACTTAGGCTTCTTTAACTCTGCACTCAACGCAGTCTTATTGTCTTTCAACGCTCTAGGCTGTACAGATGTTGTAACAAACTTCATATACCAGCTCAGTGCATGGTATCTCAAGGTAGTACTAAACTAAGCTCTCTTAACAGTTTCATCGGTGACTTGCTTAATGATCCATATAGCTTCGCATAAGAACCAGTGCTGGTCAAGATCCTCAGATCCATCTCCTCTGAAAATAGGTAACCTCATTTCATCTACCATTGGTTTTCCTTGGTTTCTCAACTGAGTCTATACTAAATTGCTTGTGACGGTACTATGAGTGCTTTGATTACTCTGGTTACTCTGGTTACTTGGTGCCACTAAAACAACAGGAGGATTAGAAATACTTATTTCGACAGTAGGCACAGTACCTGAAGTTCTTGGTTCTTCTTGGCGAGGTTCTTCAGTCTCTACTTCCTTTTCCCTTGCGAACTCTGAATACTCTTTGTATGATCGCTCTACTTCTTCTCCACTGTAGTATCCTTCGTCTTGTGCTAATGGCCTGTAACTCTGCTTAAATAGGTTCGCAACAAGAATCTTTCTGAATGATC
Organism: Picea engelmannii; assembly: GCA_009831015.1. Lineage (NCBI taxonomy): Eukaryota > Viridiplantae > Streptophyta > Pinopsida > Pinales > Pinaceae > Picea > Picea engelmannii. The sequence continues at coordinate 1,142,033 of ML780601.1, forward strand.
TCCCACTGCGTGTGTGTCCAATCTCTGTGTCACTGTCGCTGTTTAAATTCTTGAACATTGTCCTTAAAATCCAACTGATTACTGTGTCTTCAAGATATTCTTCTCATGCAATAGCATCTTAATCTTCAACTTCAAAAAGTGTAGAAACTTTCCTCTAGGTACCTTGAAGAAAAACCTCTCTGCTTGACTATATGATTCAACTCTGTCAATAGAAAATTCAGTAATGTACTCTCCAATAGTGTTGTCAAACCAGAGATCCACTGCCCCTGACACAACGTTATCAACTTTATTGACTTTCTTAATCAATGTTGATGTCCAAACCATAGGTGGTCTAGATCTGATTTCAAACTGAGTGTCTGCTAGTCTAGCTAACCACTCTTACATCTACTGATGAACTCCTGCAAAGAAAATCTCATGCACATCAGTAAAGATTTACCTTCCCAACCAGTATTCTGTACTAATGCTAGGGTTCTTGTTCTGAGCTTCGACGAAGTCCCTTTCTTGTTCTTCTATCCAATTTTGAATTTATGTCTTCGATGGAAACCACCTTGACATTCCCTAAAGAAGATCTCAGTCTTGGCAACATAACCATTTGTTGGAACAGGGGTAGACCTAGGGTTCAAATCTAACAATGCACCAACAAACCCTAACTATTGGCCATTACAACAACACCTGTGAAGCAGATGAAGTCTCACTTGAAGTAACAATAGGGGGGTTGGAAGACACAGGTGTCTACAACTAGAGAAAATCTAAGATGATTCCAAAAAAATATCACAAAATAGCCCAAATATTCTTAACAGTATTATGATTAACTTCATGAAGTAAGTTATATCTTCTTATCTTCAACAAGAAAAATAACAGTGCAATAACAATATAAAAGGTAGTAAATAACAAAGCATCAACCACAAGGAACAACAAGATTTTATGTGGTTCACCCTCTCCCTAGGGATACATCCACAAAACTATTTTTATTGATAGAATAGATGAAGATATATGGTTCTATCTGCGCACTCAGCTGCAGATTCTTTTCTCTCTCCCTCTATATTTCCTATCCCTGCGCACATAGCTGCAGAGTCGATATTCACACCTAGATGAAGACCCAAAATACAAGAATTCCCTAAAACATAACACTTATACATCTCAACACCACTACCGCCTCCCATATCAACTCTTCTAGACCTCTATTTATACATTCCATGACTCTTAGAAAACCATGGACCGAAGCCCAGGTGCAAAAACCCTAGGTCCACATAACCCTCATCTTAAGGACTTCGTCGACCTGTTCTTCCTTCTTCTCCGTGAGGTTCTCCAAAGAACCCATTAATGTCTTCTTCCACTTGCTGACTTTTCCATGATCTATCTTCTTTTCTTCTTTGTCTTCCTTGATCTTCTCTTTCAACGACTTGATTTCCTTTACTTCATTCCTTCTTTTATGCTTCTTTAACCACTTTGAGCCTTCCTCAGTTTGTGTGCCTTCCACACACTTTATAATTTGTCTTTATTCTTCTTTAATATTCTCTTTCTTCCTTAATACATGACCAAGGGCCAACAATTTTCATCCTCACTAAAATCATCATCTAAAGAAGAAGCCAAATTAGGAGCACTCGTAGAAATCTTGGGAATAGAGGATGGAAATTCATCAAAGATGACTTATAGGTTAAATATGGCACAAATGTTGATTTATGAATGCTAACTAAGAGACATTCATCAAACTTGACATCTCTCCTAAATTTTTTTATGTTGAATTAGTGTAAAGAAGTTTATAACCTTTTACATCTTCAAAATATCCAACAAAAATGTACTCCTAAATCTTAGGCTATGATTCTTTGCTTTTTTCATCGAGAATGTGAGATCATGCTTCACTACCAAACACATGAAAGAGGATTACATATGGTTTAATGTTACTCCATCCTTCTTCTAAAACTATGGATTTTAAAGACTTTTGGGAGTGTGATTAACTATGCAATTTGGACAATTAATGGCTTTCACCCAAAAAGGGGGACTTAATCCCTTAGATTGGATTATTCAAATTGTCATTTATTTTAATGTGTGATTCTTTCTCTGAATAAAACTATTTTTTCGTGGTGTGTATGGAATGATATGTTGCATTTAAATTCATTATGAAGTGTAGTAACTTGTACATTTGTTGCTAACACATTTTCCCCCATTATCTATTTTTAACTTATGAAGTTCATATCCAATTTGTTTTTTTCCAACGGCCTTGTAGGCCAAAAAATATAAAAAAAAATTCCCTTAAGTTTTAAGAAATAAACCCAAGTTCATATGAGAATTCATTAATGAAAGTTAAGAAGTACTTGAACCCAGAGAAAGAACCAAAAGGAAGCAGACCAGGCATGTCACTATGAACAAGCTACAAAGGGGTTGATGCATATCAAGAGGCACATTTGTGAAAGTTATCCCAATGATGTTTACTAAGAACATATCTAGAAAAAACACCATATCTACAAGAAACAAGAGAAATACTAGTTGTTATATTATTTTTACATAGTTGTTGCAATGAGTGATAGTTTAGATTATCAATTGCTCATGCCAATGTTTGTTCATTTCACTGCTATGAGAAATAAAAAGTAATGGAAGAGATGATGACCCAAAGTTGTCAAATATGTACAACCTAGTAATATCATTAACAATTCTAATTGCTAAGACTGGGATTCTTTAAATCCTTGATTACAACCTTGTGAGGTGAAAATTCTACTATTTTTCCTTCACCTAAATCAGCAATTTGATATATTCATAGAAGGTTGTAGTAAAGACTTAGAAAACATAATACAACACTAAAATGACCATGATCTAGCTAAACTATTCTATATCTTACAACACTAAGAGATCTATAATCACCAATAAATATTTGTTTCGTTTTTCATTCATTAAGAGTAGAAAATATGGCTTTATCTTTCTCCATATGATAAGATTCTTGAGAATTAAAAATCCAATCATTAGAATAATATGTAAGTTTTGTATTGGCTTTATATTTCCTAACAAAATGGATTTTAAAAGTAGATAGAAAATGATAGTATAGTCATCGAAAATACGAAAAACAAAATCAATTAGAGGTGTTAAAGGCATCACATAAGTTTTGTCTTACCTCTTGGGATTTAAATATTTTTTACAACTATGTCAAAATTCTAACATTAGTTTGACATAGTTAAGGTTGATAGAGTCAAATGCATTAACTAAGCTAACAACTTCTCAACGGTTATTTGGCCTCATGGACTAGATGTCAAAATTCCAATGACATGTATATCATAATTCCAATGTAAAAGTTTAACATTGAAATTCCAATGTATGGCAAGGGAAAAAATAAAAAATCACCACATATTTCAATAACTTCACAAAAATTTTGACATCACATACCATTTTTTTTCCATAAACTTAGGAAAACAACATTGGATTTCACATCTAGAATTAGTAGTGCTCCTTGAAAGATTATAATGTGTTGTCAAATATTGGTGACACTCACCTCAAATTCGAAAGAATAACTTTCCATGGTGCCTTGGACCCAAAAAACAATCCTCTATGTCAATTCATGGTCATATACTTGGATCTTAACAAATTCTTGGTAGTCCATTCAAACTTTGATCATGTAACCAACAAAGAGGTTTCTTTGCAAGCTTTTGCAGCCATTCATACAAATTTATTAGAAATTCAACCTAGAAAATCTCATGTAAGAACTCAAATATGTACTTATCCTCGAACTTTGAAGTATCTTTATCTAAATAGGAACTTTCTTGACAAGCAAATCAATGAAATTGCATTTCAAACCAACCTTAAAGCCCAACTTCTCCAATTTTCACTATATCTTTGTTACTCTACATTTATTAAGTCCCCAACAACAAAACAATGTTGTTGTCTCTTTGATAGACCCATGGTTTGCAAAAGGTGTCCAAAAAGTAGGTATGAAATAATTTAGTATGTCAGCATTGTCAACCTCTCAAAGGAAGGAGGTCTCACTCAAGGCATGCATGATTACTTTTGATTAGTTAATGTGCAAAGTATTGACAATTAGTGAAAGATTATGATTGATTCCTTAGTAGTTAATCATATTCATCCAAGAAAAAGAAAATTAGTTCATTTGTAGACATAATAGCAATGAATATGCCATAAAGGTAAATGAAAATAACAAACAAATGAGTAGTGCATGTTTGAAAAATATGGTATATCCACTAGTTTGGACTAACAAGCAAGATATTGCTTGGACTGGCCATATTATAATATGCAGGTAAGATGAATTCAAAATTAGAAACTAACTATCTATATAGAGAGCTCTATGAAAAATAGGTACTTTAAATAAATACAACAATGAAAACACACTCTAGATATTAAAGTTATGCCCTTTTGAAGAAAGGCATAAAAATAACCAAGGTGTCAAGTGGTAATGTGGGATATGTGCATAATGAGGTTTCTAAGTTAAAAAAATAATTCCCTTCTTTCTATATATTTCCTTGTAAGCATAATTTTACAAATAAGTTAATTTTATAATGCAAGTGATTGAATTTTATAAAATAAGTCATAATTGTTGGAAAATTGTTGTCATTGATGTCAAAGGCAGACATGATTGTGACAATCATGAATGCCATCGATATCAAAGATAGGGGGAGCTTGTGAATATTTGTTTGTGTCATTGACCTTCTGCAAGATCCCTGTATATTTACCTTGAATGAGATGATTTGATGGAAGGAAATAGAGCAATGAAATTATAGAGGCAGTAGAATCATATATCTGGTAAAAATAATCTGAGTATGCAAAGGAAGATTGGGCATATATTAATCTTGATAATAGGGAAATCCCACATTCATGAGGAAAATCGATTTCGAAGGGTTTATAATGAAAAAGTGTTGTTACTAAGTTTGCATGCGAGTGGAAGAGCTACAAAACCCTATGCAACGTGTTGATTTTTTATTTGTGGCATCCACATTACATCGGATATCAAAGTGATTTCTTGAATGTGTTGTTAAAAGTTCTAGGGGACTAGAGGCTCGATACCCGATGCGTCAATACACGATGGGATAGTTTCGATGCCACATCAGTAGCCATACTTAAGCCACATGGTGGCCATGTCATCTTCCACATAAGCATCCTAGACACTAGAGAGAACCAAGTGGAATCCACCTCGTCTGCCATGTTAGCAAGGTGGTTAGAACATAGAGCGGCATGGTTCCAATAATGAATATCGAGAGATTGAAATAGAGTGCATGGAGTTAAAGTTTCAGGGACCAAGGGACTCGATATCCCTATGCCCTAATGCCTTCGTAGTGGAGTCCATGATATCAACATATATGATATTGGGAGAAAGTTTAAGCACAATGTTAATGGCCTGGGGAGAGGATACGTTGGGGGATCGATACCCAAGGGCCCGAGGGACCGATACCCCGATAGTGGGGTTCACGATATCGACATATCATATATCAGAAGGATGAAGTTGATGTGTAGTTTTAAAAAGTTCTGGGGGGATAATAATTGAGGGGTCAATGCTTGATGGGCCAACTCAGATGTCACATCAACACCATAATGATGCCACATCAATGCCATGATATATGCAAAGTCAACATAGTGATCAAACAAGTATGGAGGATTCAATGATGACAACATTCATGTGTTAGTTCTATGTCATACAAAACATGTGTAAGGGGTCGACATGGAGGCCATGTCAGTGAAAAAAAGAAAAATGGTTTTCAGTGATTATTGACACAACATGTGCCACGTTTCATGTTATGTAAATCCTATGTAGCGGTACATTTAGTCCATGTGTCATGGGAGGATTGAGCCATGCGTCTTGATTAGTGAATCAATATATTGTATATCACATGATTGTGATATCATTGCAATAGTGAAGGTCAAGGGCTCGGGGTTTTGGGGCCCAATAGCTCGGTACCATGATAGTCCTGATATTTAGGAAATGTGGGGAACTAGATCAAAAATTGAGATCAATCCAATATATGATTAGATGGTGGTTGTAAGATGAAGCCTCGATGGTCCTGATATGATAATAATAGATCAATGGATGATATCAAAACACAAAAATATCGAACGACTACTAAGAGTTGAGGTTGCGTTGCTTGTGTTTTTTGGTGGGAAGAGAACATATTGATGGTTCAAAAATAATTGAGAAGAGATGATCTAACATATGACGATGGTTGAATTCATGTTGTGTGCTCTGTTAATATATCAAACATGAAAAACATAGGGGTTTGTGCTAGTTTCAAAGGATTTTTGAAACCAAATTTCGAGGAAGATTCAAACAAAGTTCGAGCCGACCTGTTGAGCACGATTTATAGAATATGTGGAAATTTTTTAGTGTATGGGATCATGTATAAATAATGATGCTCAAATCCAATTCATTGTGTGAAAAAATATGTGAGTTAAGTGGAGTGGAGTGAGAATTTATGAGATCGCATAATCCAATAAAAAATAATACAAATGTGAAAGAGAATACGTGAATGAAAGTTGAGGATCTGAGGTTTGAGGATCCAAAAGAATGGAATAGAATATAATGTGATCATATAAGGGTGGATGGAAGGTGAAAGGTCCAAGGAACTTTTGAAGTCACGCAGATTGTGAACTGGTGAAGAGTGTTGTAAGGATAGAGCAGTAGATTTCTAGAGATGAATGATTAATGTAAATATATGATTTTGTGTTGTTGACAAGTTGAGGAGATTCGTATCTCTAGTAGGTTGGTTCCCATAGACATTATTGAGTTGGTTATCAACCAAGGGGATTGGTGTATCATCGAGGTTGGTTCCTGCAAACATTGCTACTAAGTTGGTGCTTAGGAGCGAAGATTGGTGTTTACTGTAGGTTTGCGCCTGCAAACATCGTAGTTGTAGGCTGCTACCTACATGCATTGTTGAGTTGGTGCTCAGCCAAGGGGATTGGTGTCTCCTACAAGTTGATTCCTGCAAACATTGTTGTTGATTTGGTTCTTAAGAGAGGAGATTGGTCTCTCCTACAGGTTGGTTCTTGCAAACATTGTAACAATAGGTTCATTCCTACATGATCTTATAAGATAATTTTTCTATGGTTTTCTCGCATTTGGGTTTTCATGTTAAATCTCGATGTACTATGGATTGCATGGTTATATATTTATCATTAACTGCTATAGTTAGTAAAATAACATATTGATAAATATTGTAAGGAAATATTGTAAGAAAATAAAAAGTAGTCTTATACTCATTCACCCCCCCTCTCAGTGTAAGTAAGTGTGCTAACAATTGGTATCAAATTCGATCTCTTCAGAACAAGCTAACCACTGGAAGGTGAATCCATGTATCACACATGGATTGAAAGGATGAAGCTCCCTTGTTCGATAAAAAAAAATATGTATTTTGGAACATAAGAATGAAGGTACATCTGCAGGAAATGGGGTATAATTTCTGGAAATCAATTGTCACTAGTTACATTTCCTCAAAAACTCCACCAAGAGATGCAACTACAAAGGATTTAAATAAAAATAGTATAATAGCAATGAATTCCGTTTTGAGTCTCTTATTGGATTCGAAAAGAGATAAAGTGAGACAGTGTACATCAACTAAAGAACTTTGGGACAAACTACAAGATATTTATTCAAAGGAAACATCCTTAGAAATGTCAAAATGGACAAGGAAATAAGAATACAAAACAAGTGAAAACTCAAACAGTAAATCAAATGCTGAAGAAGCCAACTTTGCCAAGAATCCCAAGACAGGATTAGGAAAAATCAAAGGTAAGCCTCTTTTTAAATGTTTTAATTGTGAAGAAGTAGGACAATGTGCAACTAAATGCCCTTATTTAAAAAATGGAAAGCACAATGAAAAGGATGATTCCATATTCAGAAATTACAAGACTGATAAGGTTGAGGAGATAAATAGTTTCTATAGACAAAGGAAGAATATACATATCAATGAGGACAATAGTTGATCTGATGAAAATGGTAGTGAAATCGAAGAGATTCTATTCAAGACCCTAAAATCACAATATGATAAATCAGAAAAAGGAAGCACAAATTCGAGAGAAGAAGGAAATCCTGAGATTGAAGTGGAAGAAGATCTTGAAGAAGAACTCATTTGTTTCTTAGAAGAAAGAGACAAAGTAAAAGAAAAGAATAAAAATTTGATAAAGGAATTAAATAAATATGAAGATGAAAAAGTTGATCTTGAATGCGAAATTACTTATGATCAAAATGAAATCACAAAGCTCAGAAGAGAGAATATGTCACTAAAGGAGCAACTGTCACAATGCCTTGAGGAAAAAGAGAAAATAAATAAAGTTCAAATTGATGAAGCAAAAGTAATAAATGAATTAATATAAAAACAACTAAGAGAAAAAGATCAATGCTGTGAAAAACTTGAAAAATAAAAAACCTCTGTAAGAAAATAATTACAAGAGAAAATTACCCAGTTGAATACAAACTCAAAATTTTAAAAGAGTACTACAATTCTAGATAACATCCTCAGCTGTCAAAGGTCACCATCTATCAAGACAGGGAATGGTTATGACTACAATCAGAAGACCCTTGAAAAGGATGAAGGCTCTAAGTCATCAGAAAAGAAAATCGAAGAGAAGTCTGAAAGATATGCAGATGTTCTTAAAATATCTAATCATAGTGAAGACGACCATGAGGAAGGAAATCATGATCACAAAAGAATGAATTTTTAACCAAGAAAGATAAGAACGAGTTTAGAAGAACTACTCCATCAAGAAGACCCTTCATAACTAGGTATCAAAATATTTTTCTAGGTTACTGTTTTCCATGCAATAATTTTGGCCACAAGGATAACCATGAGAACAACAAGACTAGAGTTTTTTTTATGGGACCGTTGATAGAAACTACAATCCATTTACTCCACTACATTACAAAGTTGAATGTTACAAGTGAAATAACTATGGACACATAACAAGAGATTGTAGAAGGAACTTGACAAAATTTTCTAGAAAAGGATACAAAAAGGTACAGAAGAGAAAACAAGAAAAATAAATAAGGAAGAATATGAACTAGCCTAGTATGCAAAAAAAAAAGAACAAAATTCCATCACCTTAAAAAAAAAAGATACTGTAAAAGTTTATAAGAGGAAACAACAACAAGAAGAAAATACATCCATGATGGTGTAGACTGCACTCCTAGCACAAAATGAATGCTCAAGTCACATAACCAGTGGATCAAAGTTTGTAAAAGGTATGACCAGGAAAACATTTCACATAGAGATGAGGATGTTTCTGTTAATGCCAATTATAACAATGCAGAAAATCATCATATTAAAGATAAATCTAAGGATAAATTGATAAGAGAGGCAGAAGAAGCCGATAATTCAAAATATATGGATACACTTTTGAAAATAATGGGACATGTAGGAGAATACTATGAGGTTGGCAATGAAGTTGTTGTTAAGGAAAAAGAACTAGTCTTAAATGACAGGAGAATAATGTTGATAAGAGAAAGACGATAGTGACCACAACTTGTTTAAGAAATCACAAAAGAAGATTTCAAGGAGAGCCTTCAAGCATCCAAAGTTGATCAACCAAGTAAATAAGCCAACAAGATTGAAACAATTCATGAAGATATGATAAAGTCAGTTTCATATTTTATTCCAGTTGAAATGAAAACAACATGTGATAAAATATAGCAAAGAAGAAGGCTCCCAAGACACAAGCCTGTGAAAAGGAAATGATGAAGCATGAAGTTGTAGAAATCATAGAAGAATATATTGGAACAAGTTTAACATCATCACCATTGCAATCAGATTATAAGAAGCTCTTTTTCTAAAATCTGGACTAAATCACTACAAGGATGATAGAAATAAACTACTAGAAAGAAGCTGAAATTCTTGTCATTCATAAGTATGATGTCACTGTGATATAGAAGAAAATGGTTGAGAAAGGAAGAAACCACAAATTTAAATTGATAGCCTTCTGTTGAGATGTGAATGATGGACAACAAAATTTGAGTTGATTATAGCTGAAATGAGTCCATAGTATATTTTACTAAGTTACAATCATCCATGGAAAGATTTCATTGTTATACCTTATTGCAAAGGCATGAATAGGTCGTAAGGATAAAAACATACAAGAATTATATGTTAAAAAACCACAATGAATATTGAGCAAGAGCATTATCTGAAATTTTTTACATTAATGATGATAGAAGTAGCTTTGGAGGAGTTACAACTGCTATATTGCATGTTTTGACCAACAAACTCATGCAAATAATAAACAACCTTTAATGTCTCGTTATACAAGCGTTCTGGAGGGTCATGTAGCTGATAATTTTTAGAGGAGATATTGTATATTTATGGGGTTTATGAACAACACTATGACATATCTATACAAAGAAAGTGAAGGGGATGAAGCCCTTGGTGAATTTTCTGTGATTATCTTGAATATTATATATTGATACTGCTTATAGAAATGAATTAGTATAATGATAATAAAAAATTAGAAAACCCCTTCGAAGTTATCAAGGCATAGAAAAAAATGAATAATCAAGGCACATTGAGATGTGATAAGTTGCATATGGACAAAAAATAACAAAAATAAAGGTGGGATTCAAAATTATAATAGAAAAATAAATCCATGACTCTTTTGGTTATGTACTTCAATTGATTGGAAGAAAAGGACAATTGAGAGATAAAAATGCAATGTTGATACTTGAATATGTTTATTGTATGAAGTGACTCTGATGAAGATAAAGAACAAGGAGACAAAAGGATATTGCATATAAAGAACAAGAATGTAATGAAAGCTTCATAGAGAATCACAAGTTTAGGGGGAGCTATAGACAAAGAGAAGGGTGTTGGTTGTTGAGCAAAAAATGGAGAGTACAGTGTAAGGGGGAGATAATCCCTTTTCCATTGATGTCAAAAGGGGAGAGTAAAGAGACAAGGGATAATTGTAGGACATAGGGATACTTGTAGGATAGGGGGAGACTTGTAGGAAGAAATGAACTTAGATGAGAACAAAATGATGAGATCTATGGTTTCATAGATTGGAGGAGCTTCATATTTTGTTGCCATCAATGACAAAGGGGGAGTTTGTTGGAAAATTGTTTTCATTGATGTCCAAAGTAGATAGGATTATGACACTGATGAATTCCACTAGTGTCAAAGATAGTTGGAGACTATGAATATATCTATCTGTCATTGACCTTTTTCAGGAGGCCTGTGTATTTACCCTAAACGAGATGATTTTGTGAAAGAAGATAGAGCGACGAGATCACAGAGGAAACATAATCGTAGATCTGGTAACAAGAATCTAAGTACGCAAAGGAAGCTTGGGAGTGTATTAATATTGGTAAAAATGAAATCCCACATTCATGAGGAAAAATGATTTCTAAGGGTTTATAATGCAAAAACATTGTTACTAAGTTTGAATGAAAGAAAAAGAGCTATGGAATTTTGCTTGTTATATTTTGAGTAGTGGGGTCCACGTTACATTAGATACCGAAGTATCAAAGTGATTGATTGAATGTGTTGTTAAAATTTATGGGGGCTTGGGGGACTGATACATGATGGATTGATACACGGTGGGACAACTATGATGCCATATCAACAACCACATGGTGGCCATGCCATCTTCCACTTAAGAAACCAAGACAATATATAGAGACACACAGAAGCCACCTCGTCTACCACCTCGGAAAGGTGTTCGGAACATAGAGAGACATGGTTCCAATACCAAATATCATGAGATTGAAATAGAGTGTGTTGGCACCAGAAATCACCTCTGGATTGCAACAGAGGTAAGCCCAGTACCCATTAGTTTATATGTCACAATGAATAATTTTAAAGGGGGTCTAATGGACGTAGACTCGGGATTATATCACTTTAACTCAGAAAACTGGGCTGGTGTGCATAGGTAGATGAGGTCTTGATCTAACTTCAGTCAGCAAGTTGTAGCAAGGGTGAGTAGGGGGAATAAATTGAGAAGAATGAAGAAGTTTGTTATGGACATCTAGTCTTCCAATAGCTTAAAGAGGAAAAAATATGAAGACAAGATCCTCTTGGTTCAGGGTTTCAAGGAACTGAATGAATTTATCATTGAAATGAAATGAAACATACATCACAATTCAATAATAACAACCTGACTGGATCATCCATGTCCAAGTCATTCAACATTAGGGGGAAAAAATCACAAGAAACTGATTAAAATTGGTCGTGATGCCACTGTGATCAAACCTACATCAAAAGAACATAACTACCCTCGACTGGATAATCCATGCCTAAGTGTATTAACACAACTGTTATAGATATATGGAAGGAAACTGACTTTCATTAAACAAGAAGTCTCAAATACAGATACATAACCAGAGAACCAGAGGCTTCATTAAAACTTTGCAAATTGGGAGCTTAGCTCAACCATTGACCCTAACAAAAAATGAGGAAGACTCCTATATACTTAGAGAAAAAACTACAGAAGCATGCTCGAGTCTCTGCATTGAAGGCATTACATATGCATGATTCCTAGCAGACTGTGCATGCAGTTTCCTGTAGGAAGCAAGCTCTATCAGACGCAATTGCGTTTCAGGATGGTTCTGCAGCTGAGCCGACTTGATGACAGTCCTTTCTCGGGATTTCCATTTATGGTGGAAATGATGTTCAACCACCACGAACTAACCTCAATAACTTCTTCATCAGGATCGAGAAGGCCCAAGTCGACACTTCACCTGTGGGATTTGGCGACCTCTGCATTCTGCCATCTGGATCTAAGTCAGATACTTGCGGGGAGGTCTGACAGTGGATGTGGCTGTTGACGAAGTGATTGGCATGCTCAACATGGAATAGAAAATGGGAGATGGCCAAGTGGATAGTTGTGGATGGGAAGAGGAGACCGAGGATAGTGTGGGGGCCACACAAGAGGGAGCTGAGGTGTAATGTGACGGAGGTGATGTGGAGTGAGGTGGCACAGGTGGCGAGAGATGAGAAGGGGATAGGTGTCGGAGAGACATTTGTGGACCGACCACTTGTTGACCTGGGATAGGGTGGTATACGCACATGGACATATCGGGGCTGCGAAAAGTGGTTTGACTCTTCATCTCTTTTGGGCCCGTTGTGTGTCTCTGAATAACACGTAGCATCTCCATAAAACCATGGTTTCAAACCCAACCTGCCCTACAAATTTTAGCGTCTGTGCATGTTGGGGACCCGATATGATCAACAACCATCGATCTGAGGTGCATAGATCTCGTCCGCCCAGATTTCCACACGTCTTATCACTTTGTGCCAAAAGGTCACATCGCTCATCCGACTTAGGATAGAAGCCAAAGTGTGGTTTTTTTTCTCAGTTTCTTCCATTCCTTCACCAAGGGGCCAATTTATTAGGAAAACACCCCCCTTTGCAAATAAATATGATAACATTAGGCTCCATGGGGGATGGCTTGCTCCCTGTGAGATGCCAAGAAATATTCAGCAGTTTCAGTGCCTTACTGCTTGATTGTGGAGTCTCCTACTAAAAACAAAATAAATATAGAATATGAATGGTATTTACAATGGTGGGATGCTAACTACGGCTTCAGACAAAAAACTTTTTCAAGAAGTGACCATTTACAGGGCCACCAAAAATTTCATCACTCTCCAAATTCAACAACCTATAAGTGTTTTTTGGAAATGCTTCAGAAATATTGAAGGGCCCAATCCAGAGGGATTCAAACATACCATGCTTTCCCCTGTTCCATCTGGGTGCATGCCATTTAAGTACTAGATCTCCTAGATGGAAATCCTCCTTTCTGACTTTCCTATCAAAACTGCTTGATCTTCTGCTAATGGTCATGTGCTCCATCCTTCATCTACTCTATTTTCTGTTGCACTTATACCAGCTAATGTATCCTCCTGATCATGTCATCAGACTCATCTTGGTAGTCTTGAAATAATTTTTCCAAAGGTAGGGAAAGATGAGAAGGGAAAAGGGCCTCAACTCCATAGACAAGCTGAAAAGGAGAGGTTCCTAGAGACCTCTTTGTTGTCACTCTGTCAACCCATAGAGAAAATTTGATCTTTGAATCCTACGACTTCATATTATCCTCTAGTAGTATTTTGATAATATTTATAAGGATTTTGGTATAGGACTCTCCCAATCCATTGCGTTGGGGGTAGTAGGGGGTAGAGTGGATTAATGAAATTCTGAACTGCTCACATAATTTGATCAATAGCTCAGACTTGAAGGATGCAGCATTGTCAGTGATGATTATGTTCAGACAACCTAACCTTGCCATAATATATTCAAGAAAACCAATGATCACTTTGTGAGAAACATTCCTTGTGGGGATAACTTCTATCCACTTGGTGAAATAATCTATTGCAGTTAATATCCACCTGTGTTGACCACTTGAAGTAGGATGGATTTCCCCAATAAAGTCTTGGCCTCACTACTGAAAGGGTCCTGAAGCTACCACATGCTTCAAAGGAAGAGACTTGAGCTTCTCCTTTCCTGAGAATTTATGACATTTGATACAGGCCCTGACTTTTGCACAGACATCGCTGAACAGAGTAGGCCAGAAGTACCCATCCCTGAGGATTTTACAAGTTGTGGTTCTCTAGAAGTGATGTCCCCCACACAGGCTGTCATGAAAATCAAACATAATTTTTTGGGCCTCTTGTGGGTTTAAACATATCAGGAGCACTCCTAGAGGGTCCTTCCAATACAAAACCAGATCAATAAGGAAATATCTTATTACTTTGAGCTTTAAATATCTTTCCTTTCTCTTTCCAATTCCATCTGGAGGTCACAACTCTTGCAGAAAATATATAATGTCTTTATACTAGGTGCATTATTCCAACGAAGGGTCGTCCCGAGGGATTTTATTAGACATTTTAGCCTGCCAATTTTCTGACCAAGTGTTTACGAAGTTAACCTCCAAATATTTACAATTATATTCAACCAACAGCTTGGCTAGACCTTGGCCTTTAACTAGTTTGATGGGTTTTATTTCTAGCTCAAATTCAAGGATTTTGGCAATCCACTTACTCCTCCCATCTATGTCAGGCTGAATGAGAATGTCCTTCACAGAAGATGAAGGAACATATGCAATGATCTTCGAATGTAGAACATAGACTCTGAAATCCTTGAAATATTTCAGCAAGGCATAGGCCTGCTTCTCCATGATGTCATATCTAACCTCTGTGTCTCTTAGTGCTCTGCTGAAAAAAGAAATGTTTTGTTCCAGCCCTTCAGCATTCGTCTGCAAAACAATAGCTTCCACTGTGTCAAATGAGGCAAAGGAAAAGATTAAGAAATCCTTGGAGTAGTCAAGACTGATGAGCATTGGTGCCTCAGTCAGTGCCTTCTTGA
>ML780601.1:1157355-1173173 GCA_009831015.1 Picea engelmannii
TGTTTTGTTCCAGCCCTTCAGCATTCGTCTGCAAAACAATAGCTTCCACTGTGTCAAATGAGGCAAAGGAAAAGATTAAGAAATCCTTGGAGTAGTCAAGACTGATGAGCATTGGTGCCTCAGTCAGTGCCTTCTTGATTTGGTCAAAATAATTTCTGGACTCAACAGTCCATTTTACTTCATTCCCCTTCCTGAGCATGGTTGTGATATACTTCACCAATTCAACAAAATTTGAAACAAACCTTCTCAGAAAATTTATTTTGCCCAGGAAAGACTGGACTTCCTTCTTGGATTTGGGAAGTGACAAGGCTTGAATAGCTTCCACCCTACTTGAATCAATTCTGAACCCCTCAACTGATATTATGTTTCCCAACAATTTTCCCTCTTTCATGGAAAACAATGACTTCTTGGGATTTAAGGAGAGACCAAACCTTATGCATTTCAAGAAGACCTTTCTTATATGACGACAGTGTTATTTATCATATCTGGAGAATACTTTAATGTCATTCAGGTATATGAGTACAAATGTTTCCCTTTATCCAATAAAATATATGTCCATGGCTCGTTGAAAAGTTTCCCCTGTGTTCATCAGTCCAAAGGGAATTTTGGCATACATGAATGTGCCCCAAGGATCAGTGAAGGTTGTATTTTCTTTGTCTTCAGGTAGGACATATATCTGATTGTAGCCAGAAAATCCATCAATCATGGAAATCTTGGAAGCACCTGTTACCCTATGCAATATATGTTCCATCTTTAGCAGCGGGTAATTGTCCTTCTTAGAGATCCTGTTCAGGTTCCTGAAATCAACACAAATTCTGATTTCTCCATTCTTATTTCTTACTGGGACCAAGTTAGCCACCCAATCAGAATATCTCAAAGGGACAATGATCTGAGCGTCCATCGGCTTCTTTACCTCCCTTTCCATAATAGGCAACAACATAGGATTTATTTGTCTTAATTTCTACCTAAATGGTTTGGACCCCTCTTTCAATGGGATCTTATGATTAATGACAGTTGCGTCGTATGTTTTGAGGTCTTCATAGGTCCAGGAAAACACATTAGAAAATTCTCTTAATAACTCAGTATACTCATCCCTTTGTTCCTTCGACAAGCTGCTTGACAACTTGAAAATTTTTGGATTCCTCTTTGTGCCAATATTGCACTCAACCACATCAACATCCTCTTTGAGACTTTACCCTTCACTGCCACATCATTTATGTCAAATAACCTTTCCAGAGGGACGATTCCCTTTGGGATGTGATTTCTGCGTAAGTAGACAATGTGATGATCAACAATTTTGTTCAGGAAAACATCAGGATGAGGATCTATTTCAGAGTCAGGATCTTGATCAATGTGTAATGTAGAAAACTCATTAACAGTCTCCAGGAATCTTTTGATTTCAATATCATCCTCAAACACTTTCCAATGCTTGACATTGTTAGGTATAGAGGGTCTATACTTCACTTCTACATCATACCTAAGTTTAGGTGTAGGAGGGACTCTGAAATTTCTTGCTGAGACAACCAAAGAATCGACCATGGCATTCTCCTCTCTAGGAACAAATGAAATGTTAAAAGCTGAGAAAAAACTGTCAATGAGGTCCCACACTTCATTTCTATAACTTCTGAGCCAAGGGTGTTTGTCCTGATAAGTATTTCTGATATGATTGACAATTAACTCAGCATCCCCGAACACCGATATCTCTTCAATCCCCATTTCCTTTGCAACTCTCAAACCCAAAACAAGAGCTTCATACTCTGCCACATTATTGGTAGTTTCAAATTCTAACTTGAATGATAGAGATACAATTTCTTGAACAGGGGAAACACGGACCACTCCAGCTCCAACACCTTCTCTAGAAGAGGCTCTGTAAAAGAACATTTTCCACACAGAGGTAATCGGAGGAGAATCTTCACAAAGGGTAAGGGACTACTTTCTTATTTCAAGAGGGGCTTCAGGACCATCAGTGAGTTGTAACAAGATGGATCCCAAATCAACATCAAGGGAAAAAATATGATGATTGGTGGGGTTTTCTTCATCACTAATAATATAGGCCAACTGAGATTCTCTATACAGTCTTCTATGCTCCTCCCCCAAACACAGGAATAGTAGCATATGTGAGGTCCATCTGCAATGCTCCCCCAAGCCTTTTTATCCAATATATTAACAAGAGCATGCCAAAATTGGGAGCAACATCAACCAATGAAATATCCATGACCACACTTTTCATGGGCAGCTGAAACAAGGACACAACAAGATATTTGATGACCCCAATACATTGCACCCTCCTTGAATCAAAAGAGTAAAAATCATGATATGCTTTGGTGACTTCCAGTCCTAGTTCTTCCATGATAGTTTTGGGCATGATATTATGAGAGGCTCTTGAATCCATCAGACAATTATGAAATACCTTATCATGTATGTTCAATGATGTGTATAAGGGAGGGGATGAATCATCTCTATCTTCTACCATGGGACCTAAAATGACTATGGGCTTTTTGTCTTGCAAATTGATTGAGTCCGTGGGATGATTCAAGGGTTCAGGAAGCAACAACTTAGATAGGGATCTTTTAAAGTCCTCATGCTTGACCAGCTCTGAAAGGGGGACAAGAATCCTAATCTTCTGAATTTCATGCTCAAAGTTAAAATAGGAGGGGGGCTTCAGAATTTATTTTACCTCTGGGATAGGACCTTCGACTACTGATGGGTGGTTCTATTTTTTATTCTCCTTTTTGCTTCTTGCTACATCTTCGGAAGGCCTTTCTGCTTTGGTAGTCTTCTTAGGAACATCATCCTTTCATCATTTCTTTTTGGACATGAGGTTGTACCTATTTGGGTTGTTGATGGCCTTGTCATCCTTGCTCATCTCGTTTAATTGGTCGTCCATGAGAGAATCTTCGTATGTTGATTGAGTTAAGTGAGGAGAAGAGGATGTATCTTCAAGACAACGAATTTATGGACCGAGGTCTTCCTCCTCTCCACCCTCATCTATAACAAGGTTGTTTTGAAGAGGGGTCTGGATTTTTTGATCATCCCTATTTCTGTTCCGAGGTTCTCTTTGCATAATCTGAGGAGCATTGTTATTCGACCTCTTGAAGTTACCTCTGCTATCAACATTTTGAGGATTTATGTATGTGTTCTTTCCTTCTAATTCCAACCTTTCCATTCTAGTTGAAAGTGATTTTAGTAACTTGGTTACTTCATCCATTTGATGGGGGGGGCGCAAAGGAACTAGAGGTTGAGGCTTCATATCTTCCTCTTACTCTATCTCTATCAACCTTATTTTTGAGTCAATCAAATGCCAATATATTAGAATCTACTTCCGGGGCTGCATCTTTCATATGAGACAAGGAGGTAGCTATTCTCTCTCTTAACAGGAGGCAGAAGTCAGGGTCAAAAGCGCTAGAATAGGTAATTTTGGCAGAGGCCTCTGTAGGCTTTATTTGAGTAGGGATCTTATTGTACATTTATTGAATCTTTTGGAGAAGTCAGAGACAAACTCTCCCTCTTTTCGCTTTAGGGACCCGAACTTTGTGATATAATACATGGAGTCCTTTTTATCCCCCCATTGTCTCAAGAAGACATCATCTAAAGCCTCAATCCCATCAATGGATCCAGGGGTCAGGGCCCTGAACCACTTTATGAATTCTCCATCAAGACTATGGACAAAAATCCTCATCCACACATCTTTATTTACTATGACATAGTTATCAGCATAACTATAGAAATATGCAAGGTGCTCCACTGCAGTGAGATCTCCCTCCCCCGTAAACTTAGGCAGTTGCTTAAGGTAGCCACCGGATGGGAGGGAATTAAGAGGCCGAGGAAAAATGAGAGGGGCATATTTCGAAGATACTATAGAATCCGTTCTATTTCTGGGGGGATTAGCTCCTGCCATTGGAGTGTGAATAGGACAAGAACTAGGAGGGGATGGAACTCAGATAGGGGAGGTTGGAGGTGTGCTTATGGGAATAGAGGGAAACAACCAAGGCTCTGGAGAAAAGGCCTCAGGGCTTAGGGGAACAAAGGTTTACCTCTCTGTCAAAGAAACAACTTTGACAAGAGGAGGAGTAGTGAAACTGGGGGAGGGGAAATCAACAGGAAAAATCCCAAAATTTAAACTTCTAAAAGCTCCAACAGATGGTGTAATAGGAAAGTGAGAAAAAACTATTGGAGTTGCTATAGGAGGATGGTCAAAATCATCAGAAATGCCTGGTTCAACAACTGAAGTACCCTCCTAAAGGATCTTTCGTCTTCTGATGACTTTCTCTGGGTCATCTTTAGGTGTTTCTAAAGGAAGCTGTGGAGTGTACCTCGTGTTTCTGCCCCTGAAAGCCACAACTGAAACAATGGAGTCGTTTCAATGGAGTCACCACAGTGGAGTCTCAAAGTGCACAGTTGCAATATTTGATGTACTAAGTCCTGATGCACCTTCAGAACCAGTAATCTTTGTCGTTCCATCCTAGGGAAAATCTTCAATTCGTCCTCAGCAGTGGCACCAGAAATGTTGGCACCAAAAGTCACCTCTGGATTGCAGCATAGGTAAGCCCAGTACCCATAAGTTTGTATGTCACAATGAATTATTTTAAAGGGGGTCTAATGGACGCAGACTCAGGATTATATTGCTTTAACTCAAAAAACTGGTTTGGTGTGCACAGGTAGATGAGGTCTTGATCTAACTTAAGTCAACAAGTTGTAGAAAGGGTGAGTAGGGGGAAGAACTTGAGAAGAATGAATAAGTCTGCTATGGACATCTGGTCTTCTAGCATCTTAAAGAGGAAAAACTATGAAGACAATATCCTTTTGGTTTAGGTTTTCAAGGAACTAAATGAATATATTACTGAACTGAAATCAAACATACATCACAATTCAATAATAAAAACCTGACTGGATCATCCATGCCTGAGTCATTCAGCGTTAGGGGAAAGACAATCACAAGAAACTGATTAAAACTGGTCGGGATTCCACTGTGATCAAACCTACATCACAAAAACATAACTACCCTTGATTGGATCATCCATGCCCGAGTGTCTTAACATAGTTGTTACAAAGATATGGACAAAAACTAACTTTCATTAAACAAGAAGTCTCAAAGACAAATACATAACCAGATAACTAGAGGCTTCATTAAAACTTTACAAATTGAGATCTTAGCTCAACCATCAACCCTAAAAAAAATGAGGAAGATTCCTATATACTCAGAGAAAAAACTACAGAAGAGTGCTCGAGTCTCTACATTGAAGGCATTACGTCTGCATGCTTCCTGACAGACTGTGCATGAAGTTTCCTGTCGGAAGCGAGCTCTGTCAGACACAATCATGTTTCAGGATGGTTCTACAGCTGAGCCAACTTGCTGATAGTCCTTTCTCGAGATTTTCATTTATAGTGGAAACGATGTTCAACCACCACCAACTAACCTCAATAACTGCTTCATCAAGATCGAGAAGGCCCAAGTCAGCACTGCACCTGTGGGATTTGGGGGACTCTACATTCTTCCATCCAAATCTAAGTTGGATGCTTGTAGGGAGGTCTGTCAATGGACGTGGCTATTGACGAAGTAATTGGCGCACTTGGCATGGAATAGCAGACGGGAGATGGCCAAGTGGATAGCTGTGGATGGGAAGAGGACATCGAGGATAGCGTGGGGGCCACACAAGCAAGAGATGAGGTGTAATGGGATGGAGGTGATGTGGAGCGAGGTGGCACAGGTGGAGGGAGATGAAAAGGGGACAGGTATCAGTGGGACAGTTGTCGAGTGGCCACTTGTCGACTCGAGATAGGGTGTTATACGCACATGCACATATCGAGGCTGCAAAAAGTGGTTTGACTCTTCACCTCTTTTGGGACCGATGTGTGTCTCTAACTAACATGTAGCATCTCCACAAAACTATGGTTTAAAACCTGGCCCACCCTACAAATTTTAGTGTCTGTGCATGTTGGGGCACTGATATGATCAACAAATGTCGATCTGAGGCACACAGATCTTGGCTGCCCAGATTTGCACATGTATTATCACTTTGCGCCAAAAGGTCACATCGCTCATCTGACTTAGGATAGAAGCCAAATTGTGAGTTTTTTTCTCACTTTCTTCCATTCCTTCGCCAAGGGGCCAATTTCTTAGGAAAACACCCCCTTTAAAAATAAATGTGATAACAGAGTGCATGGAATTAAAGTTTCATGGGCTTGGGGGGATAATATCTTGGTGGTGTAGTTCCCTCATAGTGGGGTCCACGATATCAACATATCTCATATGAAGATAAAGTGGAAGCGTAGTGTTGATGGCCCAGGGGGTCAATGCTCTAGGAACCTGTGGGGATGACACCCCAATAGTGCGGTCCACGATATCGACATATTAGATATCATAAGGAAGAAGTTGATGTGCATAGTTAAAAAATTTCGAGGGCCCGATGCCTGTGGGATCGATTCTTGGTGGGCCAGTTCATATTTCACATCGATGCCATGATTATGCCTTGTAAGTTACATGACAAATTCCAAGTTGGCATAGTGATCAAAAAAGGATGGAGGCTGTGATGATGTCAACATTCACGTGCCATTTCTACATCATAAAACACACCTGTAATGGGTCCACATGGAGGCCATGTGAAACACGGAAAGGAAAATGGTTGTTGGTGATTATTGTCACATCATGTACCATGTGTCCTTCCATGTCAGTCCTACGTAATGGTATGGTTAGTCCACGTGTCATGGGAGGATTGAGCAATGTGTCTCAATTAGTACATTGGAATATCCAATACAGAGCAAATGGAATATCATTGCAATAATGAAGGTTGAGGGCTCAGTGGCCCAATATTCTTGGGGTTCGGGGGCTCGATAGCCCGATACCATGATAGTCCCAATATTCGGGGAATGCAGGGAATTGGATCAGTGGTTGAGATCAATCCGAGATCTGATCGAATGATGTTTGTAAGAGGAAGCATTGGTGGTCTTGATATGTTAAGAAGAAATCGACGGACGAGATCAAAACATGGAAATATCAGTAAACTAATGATATTTGAGGTCACATTGCTTGTGCTTTTGGTGGGTAGAGAACAGATAAATGGTTCACAACTAATTGATAATATTCGATCCAATGACTATTGAGCGTCGAAGTCGTGTTGTGTGGTTTATGAAAATATCGTGTTGGGCTACTGAGGGGGGGGGGTGAATCTGTAATAGATATTTTTGGTCCTTTTTTACCACAATATGCAAGTGTTATTTATATTTAAGATCAATATAGCATTATCATACAATAAGTGAAGATTAAATAAATCATGAACAATGAAAAATCATACACATACACAGTACACCAATATTTTTACGTGGAAACCCAATGTGAGAGAAATCCACATAATTCTTTTTCTTATATGTCTTTAAGAATTAAATTCATTATAAGCACCAAATTCCTTTGTTCTCCATCTACAACTGGAAGGAGGCTCCGACCCCCTATATTTTCAGGCTACAGCTTGAGGGAAGCTACGACTCCCCAATTATATGGCTAAAACCAGAAGGAGGCTACAACGCCCTATGTTCTCTGTCTACAATGGGAAGGTGGCTACAACCACCTATCCTTACCCCGTCTTGCCGCCCTGAAATATAAGTAAGATGATGAAACCACTGTCACTCTGTCACTGTGGGATATACCACTGTAAACCTGTACCAACTTGTACCACTGAACTATAGCCAACATTTACCACTTCCCTATTATCAACCTGTAACTGTGTTGATCATGTACCAACCAAAACAACATATACACAACTTGTATGTTCTGCAGCGCGTGTATGTACGCACCCTATCTATACTGTAGCACGCATATGTATGCACCATATATATATTGCAACCCACCTATGTACCCTACCTATCTGTATTGTAGCCTGCGTATTCCTTATGAAACAAGATTTTTCCACTTGTGCTGAAACTAAAACACTCTGATGCCTCTTGTCAACTCAACCTGTAACCTCTCACTGTCTGTAACCTATAGATGTGTCGTGTCCATACATCCTCATACATATCCCTTAACCAAATGTATCTATATCTCTCTAGTCATGTTCCATACAAGTATAATGACCCTCACATGGAATAGACATCAAACCCTTTCTGATATACAACCTTTCAATACATCAACCACTTCGCAACTACAACCTCTCAACCATGTACCAAAAAAATCCTTAACCATATGCCAAGAAATATAAGATGTGCCTCAACACTAAGAAGATGTATCAATGATAAATATTGATTATACCAGTACTGTATTTATGTAGATCTAAATTAAACAGAAAGTCCCATGTAGCCACTAATCTCTCTAGGGAAAATCCTCAAACCCCCATAACCATTTCTCATGTAAACAAAAAAATCCAACTACTCATAGAAAGAAGACATACTTTTGGAACCAATAGATAGATCTGATGTACCTGATCACTGTAGACCTTCCTGGGAGTTTAATTTTAGACTCTAGAGACCTGACATCTTCATCTTCTCAAGTTTCTAGGGATTTTCCCTCATATACGCACCATATTATATTTCTAGCCCATGTACATACGCGCCCTACTCCAATGCATCCCGTATATATCTAAAAAACTAGGGTTTTTCAATATTTTCTGCAATTCTAAAACTTTCTCCGTCAACCCTTCGTGCTACCTTAGACTTGCACAACTTCAGATATATCTATGAGTAGCTATAATAAACCTTAAACAATAATATATATTCAATATGCTCAATAGGTGCTAATAGGATATCCTTTCTCTCTTATTTATACATTCATGTAGCTTCCTCAAGGGGTTACCTTCTAACCAACTTAACCCAATTTCCTTCTTTTAGGGTTAACCCACTTCTAACCAACTTAACCCAATTTCCTTCTTTTAGGGTTAACCCACTTCTAACCACTTGTCCACTTCTAACCCACTTTGCTACAAATAGTATATTCTCAAATTCTAGTTGAAACTAATTTATTTTTAATTATTTTCTTATTGCAACAACTTAACCCATGAATAACTCCTAGTTTCAATCAGTTGACTAGTCAACTTCTTCTAGGAGCTTCTAGAATAATTTTGATTTTTTTGACCTTTTAGATAACTCATGAGGGTTTTCCAAATTCACAAGGACACAACTCTATAACCATGAGGAGTTATGTGGAGTTCCACATATCACCGAAAATGGCATGACATGTACTATCCATATAGAATAGTCTTACCTACAAATATATTAAACTTCATACCATTATACATCAATCAAACTGAAATCCCTTAACCATATTGTTATGAATCTATCCCCCTTTGACATCAATGGAAAAGGTAACTTCCTGTCTGGGGCTGCTCCCCCCTAACTAAACTATCCTTGGGGATGCTCCCCATGACTGGACTCTTCCTGAACCTACTCCCCCAATGCAAATGGTCCTCTGTATGGTGCTTCCTCATGTAAATATAATACATATAAGATAATCATTCAAAAGCATTCATTTTGGAGTAGAAATTACTCTGAGTCTCTGGCGAATATACTCAAAGGCTTCCCTTGGAAGCAATATTGTAAAGATATATGCAATATATTCCTTTGTTCCCAAATATTCAACTCTGATTTTTTTCTATGCAAGTTGTTCCCATAGAAAGTGATACTTGATTGGATAGTGCTTCATCTTGGAGTGCATCAATTGATTCTTTGAGATATTGATAGCGCTTGTATTATCACAATATATAGGAATGGGTTCATCATACTCAACCTGTATATATGTCAAAGTTTGTTTCATCCACAGAACCTATGTACAACATGTTTTTGCTGCAATATACTCCGCTTCGCCTATAGAAAATGACATTGATGACTGTTTCTTGCTTAGGCAAGATACCAAACACTCACCCAAGTAGAATGTCGCTCCACTGGTTCTTCTTTGGTCATCAATGAAACCTGCCCAATCTGCATCCATGTAGGAAATAAGTTATAGATCCTTTCCTTTTATATACCATAATACAAACTCTTTTGTGCCCTTGAGATATATGAAAATCCTCTTCACTGCTTGAACATGTGATTCCTTTGGTGCTTCTTGAAACCATGCCACCTGTCCAACTACCTGCATTACATCTGGTCTAGATATTGTCACATAAAGTAAGTTTTCAATCGTTGACCTTTACTGCCTTTGATATGTATACTTTGAATCATCATCTTTTCTCAACTTGCAACTGGTTTGCATAGGAGTGTTAATTGGTTTGCAATCTTCCATTCCGAACATCTTTAACATTTCTCTGATATACTAAGTTTGAGAAATAAAAATGCCTTGGTTTCTTTGACATATCTGAAGACCCAGAAAGAAGGATAGTTATCCAAGTAATGACATTTCAAATTCATTATGCTTATCCTTTGAAAATTTCTGTCTTAACCTGTCATCATCATTTCCAAAAATAATATCATCAACATAAACTTAAATTAATAAAATACTATATTGAGTTACCTTGATGTAAAGGTTGTTGTCTGCATTTCCTTTTATGAACCATGCTTGTTGTAGATATCTATCTAGTCTAGAGTACCATGCTCATGGAGTCTGTTTTTGACCATACAAGGCCTTATTCAACTTACACACGTAATCTTCATTCTCTGACAGTTGAAATCCTTCTGGTTTTTCAATATAGACTTCTTCTTCAAGTTCCCCATTCAGAAAGGTTGATTTCACATCCATCTGATGCACTTTAATATTCATGGAGCATGTTGATCTAGATTATTTTCAGAACGAAATGAAAGAAAAGATATTATAATGAAATAAACTTAAAAAATTCCAGAAATAGAGAAATACATTAATACATTATTTCTATTAATGAAATAAATGTACAGAGACTATAAAAATATAGAGTGCAAGACTCGCTAGAATGGTGGTAGGTTTATCTCTGAGAAGAGATGTGACGACTACGCTCATTCACCAGAAGATGATTACAATGAGGCTGTGAAGAAATTTTTATGATAAACATGAATGCAAAAACCCTATACATCCAAAAACCCAACCCTAGGATATGAAGCACCAAAAGTCATGTGGGCCTCGTTGTGGTAAATTAGTACATTAAGTTCCTCGGGTTGTAACTTTTTCATACGATCTCCGTTTTATGCCTGTGATAACCCATTGGAAAGATATTTTGGACAATTACGCATTATGCCATCAAACTGTAAGTACATCTATAGTTTGATTGTGGAAAGCCATGAAAACACTATTTAGAGCCCTAAAACAACCCTGGAAGTACATAAAGATGTACTAACATGAAAAATTCAAAAATAAAGTAGTTGGAATAGGTGGGCGACCACCAATATCCACTTGGATGTTGTGTAGGGCTTCAGAAAAGCCCCGTAAGTGTAGAACCCAACATTACAAATAAATGTCCCCATTACAGAGAAACATGTTGAACTGAAAGCTGTCAAGATGAGCCAATTGGAAGTTGGAAGAGGTGGGTGCCCACCAATATCCACCTGGATCAATCCTTCCCCCTTAGGAAGCAATGATATCCATTGCTTTGAGTGTCTGTTGAAGAGGAGAAAGCATTTTCTGAATCTGAATCCTGGTGAGCTGCGTGCCTTGTTGCAAAAGTTATTCTTCTTGGTCTGTAGAAGGTTGTCACGAACCTGTTGTCGGCAGGGTTACATTTTTTCCACCAACCTATTGTCTCTAGGCTTGATGGGGAATTGTGGAGGAACAATTGTAATATCATTTCTCTTCTGCAATCTACTTTCGCTAGATATAAGGTGATGAGGCTACAGTTTTTGTAGTGGCCTTCTGTACATCCTTTGAACAGACTATTAAGAGGATGAATTTTACATTATGACAGAATACCTTGTGACACTTTTTTGGTGGAACAGTAGTTTGAACTAACTTTGGTATCCTATAGATCTGACCCCCCATAATAATAATGACACTATGGGGTCGAGACTCATAAAAAAAATGATGTTTCTAGATATATGTTTGGCACAAAACAAGATCACAGAAATCAAGAGGGAAACATCACACAATATCTCATCCTTGAAGGGATGGATGCCATAGGACAAGAGACACTGATGGCTGACACAAAGATCTTGTCCCTGGTGAATCCACCTGATGTTTTATGGCGGTGGGTGCGGTGTTTTCGACAACCCAAACCGTTGGAGGACCTCAGATGATATGAGGTTCTTCTGGCTGCCGCTATCAATAATGAAATGCAACGGGGTCCCCTTCACCCACATCTGTGAATGGAAGAGGCACTCCCTCTCTTCAAGATCTACTGGTTCTTCTGGTTGAATTGTTGTGGTCGCAACAGTAGCAGTGGGGTATGCATCGATGATCTATCTATTTTCAATATTTTCTGGACCAGATTCCGAATCATGGTTTGACTCATTGTCTTTGACCTCGGCCACCAATGACCGTTTCGAGCGACATGCATCAATGTTGTGCCAGGGGATTTTGTGGAAGTTGCACCACTTCCTAGTGTCATTCTTTGTATTTCCTTTACCCTTGTTCTCATGTGTCTTGGACTACTTTTCGGGAGACTCTTGGTTAATATTGTCTTTACCATGCTTTGGTTGTTGCATATTTGCAGACTCAAAATCCCATTTGTTCTGGTGCCTAAATTATTTCTTGATTTTGACAACATATTGATAGACATCTTCCAATTATGAGATTTTTAGGAAATCCGTTTCGGTTTGGAAGTACTTATGTAGATCCCCATGGTATTTTAGAACCAGATGGTGCTCATAGTCTTTGATACCCATCTTGGCGTGCAACGTATGGAAATTATTTGTGGAATATGACACTGTTTGGATATTCTCTTGCCACAGTCTGGTCCATCTCATGTATAGGTATTCATAGCTATCAACATGGTAGTATTGTTCCTTGACTGCATCCACAAAAAAATTCCAAGTGGGCTCAACCCCATATATTCCAGATTCCTCTGTGGAACTTTGATCCTAGTGAGTTTCCCACCAATGTTTGACATGAGGGAGATCCTTGAGGAGTGTGAAGGTGATATTTTACCTGTCGAAAAAAATGTGAACAGAGAAATAACCTTCTAGCAGATTTAACCATTTTTCTAAGGCATTCGCATCTATTTGACCTTCAAATACGAGAATATATAAATTAAATTGTACCTTGAAGGGAGAGGTTCCTCCAAAATGGCCATTTGATGAAGATGTGATTGTTTCTATCGGCAGGCGTTGAAGGATGTGGGAAAAATTATCCATCATTTTGTCCCTCTTTCGTGTGAGAGCTTTCTCAAGAAACAAGTTAATAAAATATTATGATCTGCCATTTTTATTTTCTGCCGCCATCGAGGGTTTCTTGGGCATGTGAGAGTGATTTTCCTTAAGAGAGACAAGCTCGATACCCAACTTTCTATACTCGGACCTCGTCAAGGACATGCACTGAAAAAGGATCAAGAGCAGTCTTCTCTGCTACCACTGATCCGTATTATTTTCAGAATGAAATGAAAGCAGAGATATTACAATGAAATACACATTAAAATTTCCAAAAATAGAGAAATACAACAATACATGATTTCTATTAATGAAATAAATGTATAGAGACTGTAAAAATACAGAGTGTAAGACTTGCTAGAATGGTGGCAACTTTATCTCTCAAAAGAGATGTGACGACTATGCTCATTAACTAGAAGATGATTACAATGAGGCTCTGAAGGCATTTTTATGATAAACATGAATTCCAAAACCCTAGACATAAAAAAAGATAACCATAGGATATGAATGATCTAGGTGGATTTCGGTGGCCACCCACCTTTTCCAAATGGCTCAAAATGGCTTTCTGGCAATTTTGGCAATTTACTATTTTTAGCAGGTTTTAACTTCCGGGGCCATTTTGAGGGCCCAAATGAAGGTTTTTTTGAGATAGAGGTTCTCAATGATATCTGAAGGAATGATTTAGCACCCAAAATGAATCTCCTCGATTATACCTTTCCAACGAGCTATCACACGCCTAAAATGGAGATCGTATGCAAAAGTTACGACCCCAGGAAGTTGATGTACTCACTTACCCAAACGGGGCCCACATGACTTTTGGCGCTTCATCTCCCAGGGTTAGGTTTTTGGATGTCTAGGGTTTTTGGCATTCCTTCTTATTGTAAAATGCCTTCAAAGCCTCATTGTAATCATCTTCTTGTGAATGCGAGTATCCATCACATCTCTTCTCAGAGATAAGCTGCCACCATTCTAGCGAGTCTTTCACTCTGAATTTTTACAGTCTCTGTACATTTATTTCATTAATAGAAATCGTGTATTACTGTATATCTATGTTTATGGTTTCATCTCTGATACACTTATGTTATATTATTGAATATCTGTGATATCTTTGTGCATTTCTTTATTATATCTCCGATCTCATTTCGTGCCGAAAATAATCTGGATCAGTGGTATCAGAGCAGGCTGCTCTTGATCATTTTTTTTAGTGCATGTCCCCGACGAGGTCCGAGTATAGAAAGTTGGGTCTCAAGCTTGTCTCTCTTGAATACAATCACTCTCGCACACCCAAGAAACCCTCAATGGCGGAAGAAAAGAAAAATTACAGAGCAGACGATCCTATCAATCTGTTGCTTGAGCAAGCTCTCACGCGACAGAGGGACGAAATGATGGAGAATTTTTCCCACATCCTTCAATGCCTGCCGATAGCATCAGGTGCATCTTCATCAAGCAGCCACTTTGGAGGCACCTCTCCTTTCAAGGTACAAGTTAACTTTGATATTCCTAGATTTGAAGGACAGATAGATGCAAAAGCCCTAGAAAAATGGTTAGCTCTATTAGAAGGCTATTTCTTTGTTCACAATTTTTCCGACAAAGAAAAGATCAGCTTCGCACTCCTTAAAGCTCTCCCTCATGTCAAACATTGGTGGGAAACTCACTGGGAGCAAAGTTCCACAAAGGAGTCTGGAATATATGGGGTTGATCCCACTTGGGATTTTTTTGTGGATGCGGTAAAGGAACAGTATTACCCTGTTGACAACTATGATAACCGGTACATGAGATGGACCACACTATGGCAAGAGAGGGGCCAAGTAGTTTCGGAGTTCACCAATACCTTCCATACCTTACACACCAAGATGGGTATCAAAGACTCCGAGCGACATTTGGTTCTGAAATACCGTGGGGCTCTACACAGATACATCCAGACTGAAATGGATTTTCTGGACATCTCATCACTCGGTGCTGCTTATCGATATGCTGTTAAAATTGAGCAGAAATTTAAGCACCAGAACAAACAGGAGTTTGGGTCTGCAAATCCGTAACAACCAAAGTATGACAAAGACGACCCTAACAAGAAGTCTCCCGAAAACCAGTCCAAGGCACAAGAAAAGAAGGGTCATGGGAAGACAAAGAAGGACACCGGAAAATGGTGTGAGTTCCACAAAAGCCCCTGGCACAACACCGATGAATGTCTCTCAAAATAGTCATTGGTGGTCGAGATCAAAGACAAAGAGCCAAACCCTAATTCAGAATCTGATTCTGAAAATAATGGTAAAGGACAAATCATTAACGCAGACCCTACTGCTATTGTCGTGACCGCAACAATTAAACCAGAAGAACTAACAAATCCTGAAGAGGGGGGAGCGCCTTTTTCATTCACAGATGTGGGTGAAGGGGACCCCGCTGCATTTTATTGTTGATAGTGGAAGCCAGAAGAACCTCATCTCAGTAGAGGTCGTCAAACAGTTGGGATTGTGGACAACACCACACCCGCAACCATACAACATCGGGTGGCTTCGGCAAGGACGAGATCTCCGTGTCAACCAACAGTGTCGATTGTCATACGACATCCAACCCTTCAAGGATGAGGTATTATGTGATGTTGCCCCACTGGATGTCTGTGATGTTCTCTTGGG
>ML780601.1:1173223-1194318 GCA_009831015.1 Picea engelmannii
AACAGTGTCGATTGTCATACGACATCCAACCCTTCAAGGATGAGGTATTATGTGATGTTGCCCCACTGGATGTCTGTGATGTTCTCTTGGGCCAACCATATATGTGGAGACGCCATGTTGTTTATGAGTCTCGACCCCGTAGTTTCATTGTTACTTTGGGGGGTCATCTCTACAGAATACTAGAGGTAGTTTCGACTACTGTTCCACCTAAAAAGTGCCGCAAGGTAGTATCTCATACTGCAAAATTCAACTTCTTCACAATCTACTCAAAAGGAGAACAAAAGGACACTGCAACCACTACAACCTTGCCCCAAGCACCTCCTATCCAACAGAAGCAGGTCGAGAAGGCTGCAACAAAGTGCAAATATTCCTTCTGCAAATCGTCCTCTCATGTATCTCGACTTGTTGAGAAGCCTCAACCACAACAGGTTCGTGACAGATTTCCGCAAACTAAGCAGCACGACGTCTCCAGCAAGACAAGCAGCTCACCAAGATGCAGATTCAACAAAGGCTTTTCTCTCTCCCTTGGGAACTCAACACAATGGAGACCATCGCTTCCTAAGGAGGGAGGATTGATCTAGGTGGATATCGGTGGCCACCCACCTTTTCCAAATGGCTCAAAATGGCTTTCTGGCAATTTACTATTTTCAGCAAGTTTTAACTTTCGGGGCCATTTTGAGGGCCCAAATGAAGGTTTTTTGAGATCTAGGTTCTCAATGATAGCCAAAGGCACAATTAATCCCCCAAAATGAATCTCCTCGACGATACCTTTCCAACGAGCTATCACACGCCTAAAACGAAGATCGTATGCAAAAGTTACGACCCTGGGAAGTTGATGTACTCACTTACCCAAACGGGGCCCACATGACTTTTGGCGCTTCATCTCCTAGGGTTAGGTTTTTGGATGTCTAGGTTTTTTGGCATTCCTGCTTATTGTAAAAAGGCCTTCAGAGCCTCATTGAATTGATCTTCTTGCGAATGCGAGTAGCCGTCACATCTCTTCTCAGAGATAAGCTGCCACCATTCTAGCGAGTCTTTCACTCTGTATTTTTACAGTCAATGTACATTTCTTTCATTAATAGAAATCGTGTATTACTGTATATCTGTGTTTATGGTTGCATCTTTGATACATTTATGTTATATTATTGAATATCTGTGATATCTCTGTGCATTTCTTTATTATATCTCCAATCTCATTTCGTGCCGAAAATAATCTGGATCAATGAAGCGCCAAAATTCATGTGGACCCCGTTGGGGTAAGTTAGTACATTAAATTCACAGGGTCGTAAATTTTGCATACGATCTTTTTTTTAGGCATGTGATAGCCCAATGGAAAGGTATTTTAGAGAAATACACGTTGTACCATCAAAATTTGACTCTATCTATAGTTTGACTGTGGCAAGCCAAGAAAACACTGTTTAGAGCCCCAAAATGGCCCTGGAAGTACATAAAGATGTATTGACATGAAAAATTCCAAAATAAGCTAGTTGGAATAGGTGGGTGGCCACCAATATCCACCTGGATGTTTTGTAGGGCTTCAGGACAACCTTGTAAATGCAGAACCCAACATTACAAAGATATGTCCCCATTATAGAGAAATGTGTTGAACTTAAAATTGTCAAGATGAGCCAGTTGGAAGTTGGAAGAGGTGGGTGGCCACCAATATCCACCTGGATCAATCCTCCCCCTTAGGAAGAAATGGTATCCATTGAATTTAGTGTTCATGGAAGAGGGGAAATCATTTTCTGAATATGAATCTTGGTGATTTGTGTGGCTTGTTTGAGAAGTTACACTTCTTGGTCTATGGAAGGCTGTCACAAACCTATTTGTGGTGGGG
Organism: Picea engelmannii; assembly: GCA_009831015.1. Classification (NCBI taxonomy): domain Eukaryota; kingdom Viridiplantae; phylum Streptophyta; class Pinopsida; order Pinales; family Pinaceae; genus Picea; species Picea engelmannii. Next base: position 1,175,061 of record ML780601.1, read on the forward strand.
TTGAATATGTTCTACCAACATGTTGTCTCTGGGCTTGACGGGGCATTGTGAAGGCACCATTGTAGGTGAAGGAACAATAGCTTCTTTCTCTTTTGTAATATGCTTCTCCTGGATAAAAGGTGTTGAGGTTGCAGTGGTTGTAGTGGCCTTCTGTGCATCCTTTGAACAAACGGTGAAGAGGATGAACTTTGTAGTATTAGAGATTATCTTGCGACACTGTTTTGGTGGAAAAATATTTGGAACTAAATCGAGCATCATGTAGAGTTTATCCCCCATAGTAATAATGACACTACATGGTCGAGACACATAAACAACATGACATTTCCACATATATGGTTGGCCCAAAAAAACATCATAGACACCAAGAGGGGAAACATCACACACTACCTCATCCTTGAAGAGTTGGATTCCATAAGATAGCCGACACTATTGGATGACATAGAGATCTCATCCTTGGTGAAGCCACCTGATGTTGTATGGTTGCGGGTGTGGTGTTGTTGATAACCCAAACTATTGGATGAACTTAGCTAAGATAAGGTTCTTCTGGCTGTCGCTATCAACAATGAAATGCAACAGGGTCCCCTTCACCCACATCTATGAATGGAAGAGGTGCTCCCCCTCTTCAGGATCTACTGATTCTTCTAGTTGAATTGGTGCAGTCACAATAATAGCAGTGGGGTCTGCATCGACGATCTGTCTATTTTCAATATTTTCTGGACCAGATTCTAAATTAGGGTTCAACTCATTGTCTTTGACCTCGGCCACCAATGACTGTTTCAAGAAACATTGATCGGTGTTGTGTCAAGGGATTTTATGGAGGTCACACTGATTCCTAGTGTCATTATTCATCTTTCCTTTACCCTTCTTTTCCTTTGTCTTGTACTGGTTGTCTGAAGTTTGTTAGCTAGGGACGTATTTACCATGCTTTGGTTGTTGGGGATTTGTAGGCATGAACTCCCATTTGTTTTGGTGTCTAAATTTATGTTCAATTTTAAGAAACTATTGATAGGAAACTCCCAATGATGAGATGTTTAGGAAATCCATTTTGGGTTGGATGTACCTATGCAGATCCCCATGGTATTTCAGAACCAAATGTCACTCAGAGTCTTTGATACCCATATTGGTGCGAAAGGTATGGAAAGTATTTGTGAACTCCGACACTATTTGGACCTTCTCTTGCCATAGTGTGGTCCATCTCATGTACTGGTCTTCATAGTTATCAACAGGGTAGTATTGTTCCTTGACCGCATCCAAAAAAAAATCCCAAGTGGCTCAACCCCATATATTCCATATTACTCTGTGGAACTTCACTCCCAATAAGTTTCCCACCACTATTTGACATGGGGGAGAGCCTTGAGGAGTGCGAAGGTGATCTTTTCCCTGTACTCGGAAAAATTGTGAACAAAGAAATAATATTCTTGTAGATTTAACCATTTTTCTAAGGCATCTTCATCTATCTAATCTTCAAATACGGGAATATCAAATTTAACTTTTACCTTGAAGGGAGAGGTTCCTCCAAAGTGGCCATTTGATGAATATGCACATGTTTCTATCAGTAGGCGTTGAAGGATGTGGGAAATATTCTCCATCATTTCGTCCCTCTGTCACACGAGAGCTTGGTAAAGAAACACGTTAATAGAATTTATGCTCTTCCATTTTTCTTTGTTTCCATCGTCGAGGGTTTTTTGGGCATGCGAGAGCAATTTTCCTCAAGAGAGACAAGCTCGAGACCCAACTTGCTATACTTGGACCTCGTCAGGGATATGCACTGAAAAACTATCAAGAGAAACCTCCTCTGATACCACTAATCTAGATTATTTTTAGAACGAAATGAAAGAAGAGATATTGCATTGAAATACACATAACAATTTCCAGAAATAGAGAAATACAACAATACATGATTTCTATTAATGAAAGAAATGTATAGAGACTGTAAAAATACAGAGTGCAAGACTCGCTAGAATGGTGACAACTTTATCTCTGAGAAGAGATGTGACGACTATGATCATTCACTAGAAGATGATTACAATGCAAATTTGAAGGCCTTTTTGTGATAAACATGAATATCAAAACCCTAGACATCCAAAAACCTAACCATAGGAGATGAAAAGACAAAATTCATGTGGGCCCCATTGGGGCAAGTTAGTACATTAACTTCTCGGGGTTGTAACTTTTGCATACGATCTTCATTTTAGTCGTGTGATAGCCCATTGGAAATGTTGTTTCGAGAGATATGTATTATTTTATCAAAGTTTGAATCCATCTACAGTTTGAGCGTGGCAAGCCAACAAAACATTTTTTAGAGCCCCAAAACAACCCTATAAGTACAAAAAGATGTACTGACATGAAAACTTCCAAAATAAGCCAGTTGGAATAGGTGGGAAGCCACCAATATCCACATGGATTTTTTGTAGAGCTTCAAGATAACCCTGTAAGTGCAGAACCCACCATTACAAAGAAATGTCTCCATTATATAAAAACACGTAGAACTGAAAACTGTCAAGATGAGCCAGTTGGAAGTTGGAACATGTGGATGGCCACCAATATTCACCTGGATCACATGCATAGGCTAAGATCAATTGGAATTCTTCTATTCTAGAAACTGGGGAAAACGTCTCTTCAAATTCAATACCTTCAACCTGTGCGTATCCTTTACATACCAATCTAGCTTTGTTCCTGGTAACCTATCCATCTTCATTCAATTTATTCCTGAAGACCCATTTTGTGCCAATCACATTCTTGTATCTTGGTCTTGGAACCAATTCCCAAGTGTCTTTCTTATCTATTTGATCCTACTCTTCATTCATGTCATTTTTTCAGAATTCATCCTTGCTGGCTTCTTCAAAAATATTTAGTTCAGTCGAAGATAATAGTTCTAGGTGTAGTTGTTCTGGTGAATGGATTTTTCTTCTAGTCTCAATTCTTGCATCTTTTCTCCTAATAATTTGATCTGAGGTATGATTCTTCTGTACTCATTTTCTAGGTGTATTTGGAGGTACTTGTTGAATTAGATCTTCTACATCTATTTGATCTTCTTCATCTTCCACTTCTGGAGCTTCTTCATCCTTTGCTTATTTTTCGTAAACCTATTCCATTGATTCTTTGTTTTCTTCCTTTAATTTCCGTCCACCTATTTTATCAACTATTACATTGATGATTTACACAACTTTGTATAGCCTTATATTGTAACATTTGTATGCCTTTCTTGTACTTGAGTAACCAACAAGTACGCCTTTTTCCACATGAGAATCAAACTTTTCCATTCTACCATCTTCTCTTTTGATGTAGCATTTTCTTCCAAATACTCTGAAGTCCTTTACATTTTCCATTCTTCCTTTCCATAGCTTGTAGGGAGTTTTTTCACTGTTGTTCTTGAGCATTACTATGTTTTGAATGTGAAATTTTTTATGCATTGCATGTGTCAAAAAAAAATCTTTCAATTTGGAATCCATTAACATTGTTCGAGCCATTTCCTGTACTGTCATGTTGTTTCTTTCAACAACCCCATTATGTTGAGGTGTCTTATCAACGAAGAATTTATTTTTTATTCTATGATTGCTAGAGAAATCCATAAATTCCTTTGAAGTAAATTCTCTTCCGTTATTAGATCTGAAACATTTTATTTTTGAATCCATTTAATTTTCAACCATTTCCTTGTATACCTTGAAGTTTACAAATGCTTCTGAATTATTCCTTAGAAAACAAACTGCAGTCATTCTTGTATAATCATCAACCAATAACATGAAGTGTTTCTCACCTTTTAAACCTTGTGTTATATTTGTTCCAATTAGATTAGTATGCACAATTTCCAGTGGTCTTTTCGTTTAGTATTCCTTTGATTTGAATCTAGTCTTTGTTTGATTTCCTCGTTGACAATGCTTGCATAATGTGTTGGTTGGTTTCATGATATGGGGAATTTCTCTGACTGCTTCCTTTTTGCTAACTTTGATGAGGTTATTGAAGTTCACGTGACCCATTCTTCTATGCCATATCCAAACTTCATATTCCTTTCCTAGACAACACTTTTCATTTCCAATTTCACTTAATACGTATATGTTGCTTGAAGTCCTTGCACTTGTTGCAATCAATTTTCCCGATCCTACTTTTCTTATCTCACACTTTTGCGAATCGAACATAAGTTTATGACCTTCATCACACATTTGACTTACACTTAGAATATTATGTTTCATATCTTCCACTAGTAGAACATTTTTTTCCTTGTTATTCTTGTTTCCAATTCTGACTGTGCTCTTTCCAATGATTCTATCCAAGTCATCATTTCCAAAGGAGACTGATCCATCTCTTTCCTTTCTCAATGTAAGAAACTTGTCCTCATCACCTGCCATTTTCTTTAAACAACCACTATCAACATACCAACCTTTTTTCTTGTGTTTAGCTTGTAGAGAGAGTGTGCATTCTTCATTGTTAAACTAATCATTCTTTCTTATCCATATTCTCTAATGAGGTTCTTGTCTATGGTTGTTTTTATTCTATTGTGATTCTCTAGGAGGGGCTGTCATTCTACAATCTTTGGCCACGTGTCCAAAGTTGTTGCACTTGTAAAATTCCACTTCAATGCTCAATGATTCAAACCTGTTGTAGCTTCTTCTATGTGTTTCATTAGGCCTTCTTGGATAACCATTTTATGCATGAATTTCAAAGTTTTTTTTTGTTCCTACTATGAGCTCTTCAATTTACAACTTTATGTCCAAAATTATTACATGAATAACATAAAACAAAAAATATAGTTTGATGCCTGGAAGTTGAAGATATTTTGAAAGGAGTTACTCTTATTAATCCTTCTTCATCCTAAGGCCTTCTTTTTTCTGACTATAGTTGATTCTGAAATCTGAATCTTCTAGGTGGAGGAGTGTCCCTGTGATCTTCCCTGTAAAACTTATTGTCTCCTCTAACTGTCTCTGCATAAATTCTTGGTTTCCATTTCTTTATCTGTGGTTTTGGAGCTTGAACCTCTTTTTTTCTGATTGTATCCCAGCCCATACTTTTTATGATGGTGCCTTTGATTGTTTTTTTGTTGAAGGTTTTTTCTGAATGTAACTACCTATGCTTCCAAATTTCCAATGATCCTATCCTTTTCTTCAAGAAGTTCTTTGAGTTCTTATTCGATTCTTTTGTCTTCTTCTATTTGAACCTTTAGCTTAATGATAATCTTCTCTAGTTCTTCAGAGTTTGTATTTTGAGTGTCTTCCTTCTTGTCTAGTTCTTCCTGGAGCTTCTTGTTTTTATTATTTTCTCTTTTTATAACTTCTATAACACTCGGCAATTCTTCTCTGTAGTCAACTTCTTCCTCTTCATATTCCACTACGGTTTCTTCCTTATCAGAGTCTTATATTTCCACGAATATAACTCTTTCTATCTCACTTTAACTGACTTCATCTTCGTCTGATGAGGAGCCATCTTCTTTGGTGCATAAATTTTTCTTGAAGACTTTATTTTTTGCTCTTTTGCCTTTATATGTTTGTTTGATATTTGAATCATCTTCTTCACTTCTTTTAATTTTCTTGTGAGTAAATTTGTTATCAAAATGACCAATACCATCACAATTAAAACAAATCAATGGAAGCTTACATTTATATCTATCGTCGATTCCCTTTTTCAGTCTTCTGACAAAGTTGGCCACTTCTTCATCATCTTCTGATATTTCATTGTTGCTACTATATTCTTTTTCCTTTTGCTTTCCCTTTTGCTTTGACTTCTTGGATGCTTTGAATGTTTCTTATGTTATACCTGGATTTTCCTGTTCAGTTCTCATTTCATAGGCTATGAAGATTCCATGTAGTTCATCCATGCTTATTGAGTCTAGATATGCTCTTTCGTAGTGTTGATATCTTAGGATCAAATCTCATTAGAAGAGATCTTAGTACATTTTGAACAATTATAGATTCATCTACTTCTTCTCCCAATTCTATGATTGCATTCACTATTTCATCAACTCGTAAGAAGTAAGTTGAAATATTATCATCTTTCTTCATCTTTAGTTGTTCGAATTGACCTCTGTAAGTTTGAATATTTGTTCCTTGAATTTTGCATCTCCTTCATAAATATTCTGAAGTTTGTCCCAAATCTCTTTAGCGGAGATACAATGCATAAATATGGAATATACTGAATCGTAAAGACCATTCAGAAGTGAATTATTGGATTTTGAATTATTTAGACCGAGTTTCTTTCCATTGTCATTTGTTGGTAGAACTGATGGTTCTTTGTATCCATCTACAATAGGTTTCCAAACTTCAAATCCTTGTTCCTGTACATATGTTTTCATCCTTCTACTCCAGAATGCATAGTTCTCTCCATCAAACTGTGGTATTCCATTTTTATGCATATTGTTTCTATCCATTATCTACCTTTCAGTGGTTAAACTAATTTCTAAAGGAACCTGCTCTGATACCAATTGTTGGAATACTGAGATGGGGATGAATCAGTAATAGATATTTTTAGTCCTTTTTAACCATAATATGCAAGTGTATTTATTTTTAAGATCAATATAACATTATCATTCAATAAGTACAGAATAAATAAACCAATAACAATGAACAATCATACACATACACAATACACCAATATTTTTATGTGGAAACCCAATGCGGGAGAAAACCATGGAATGGTTTTTCTTATATGTCTTTAAGAATTACATTAATTGGAAGCACCAACTTCCTTTGTTCTCCATATACAACTGGAAGGAAGCTTTGACCCCCTATATTTTCAGGCTACAACTCGAGGGAAACTACAACTCCCCTCTATGGCTACAGCCAGAAGGAGGCTACAACCCCTTATGTTCTCCAACCACAACCAAAAGGTGGCTACAACCACCTATCCTTGACCCGTTTTGTCACCCTGAAATATAAGTAAGATGATGAAACCACTGTCACACTATCACTGTGAAATATACCATTGTAAACCTATAGCAACATGTACCACTAACTTGTAGCCAACCTGTACCACTTCCATGTAATGTAACAACCCCTTCATTACAACATCAAATAAGTGAGTACAATGGTGTTATTTTTATTTTTTTAAATCATCAGACAAAACAAGAGTTATATGACAATAACATATATCAATAATACGCATTCTAATCTCTTCTACTCACTACACAACAACAATAAGTTACAACATCATTGTTACTAAGATCGACCATATCACATAAGAAAACAAAAATGTCTATCCACCAAATATACCCTGCAAGATTAGGAGCTCCAAGACACATAATCAACGCTCAAGTGCATGATTCCTCCAATTGATTTTGACCATTTAAGGTCTCAGGATTGGTGAATGTTTTGAGGAACAAGGAAGTATCTAATTCCATTAACCAATCCTAGTCTATCAATCAAGCCTAGAATTCAAGGTTTAAAATTTAAAAATAAATCTTCTGTTCAAAGAATCAAACAATTCAATATTTCACAAACTACTTAACACACCATACTAAGTCTAAATATCTACCAATGACATAAAAGAATTACAATCAAAATTCATTCCACCTACTTAAAATATTTTTGCAATTCAAAATCAACCATATTATAGGCGTAGGAGTTTCATTTCCAAAAATTCAAATAATCATTGCTTAATTAACATCAAGAATTAAGATCCATAATTTCTTAATGCCACAAGACAACCAATAAAAAAAAATATTACATTAATAAACCCATTAATGTTTAATCTAACACAATACCTTTACTAAATAATTTATTTATTATAGCTAAAATTTATTTTACTATTTCCATTCCTAAGAACCTAAATTCTCCTTCCATAAAAGTTTATTTAAAAATATTTATTTTAAAGTCTCTTAAAAATAAGGATTATTTAATTTTTAAGTCTATTTCAATAAAGTTTATTTAATTAGTCCATTGAAAATTACTCTAGCACATCCTTAAATATTTTTTCTCATATCCTAAGTTTATTAAAATAAGTTCATTACCATGCCTATAGAAGGGTTCTCTTAAAGAATTTCTAACACGAGGAAATTCACATGTGTATATTTCACATATCCTTTATATACTGCCATCGTAAGTTATTATTCCTATAACATAGTAAATGTATTTATAAATAGGACAATCAATAAACATTGATGTCCTAAAATACTTGTCATAAGGCATCCTTATTACCTTTAACGCTATTCATTACAACTTTTTAATTCGTTATTTCAATTAACCATGGATAACATACTTCCGATTTAATTAGAATTATCTTGGCAAAATAATTCAAATACATTAAGTACTAAATTCTCTTTACCAATTTATGATAATTTATGATAGCACAACGTTACCATTAACTCACTAAAATAAATTCACTACACATTGTTTAATCCATGCGCATGACTGGTTGGTTAACGCCAGTTAGGATTCAATTGAATTTTTTAGTCGAGTTTCTAATGCTCAGTGGGAGTGCAATGAACACACGTTCATAAATAAGAGTAAATACTCAAAACCCACGAAGATATCTTGATACAGATAGGGAACACACGCATCACTTTTGTGACAAGTCAATAAATATTAGTAATCAATCAATCTACGAAGACCAATGGGATTCCTACGTTTTCTGGATTGCAAAGGATTTTTCAAGTCCAAGCGAAACCCATTTTGGCAAAATAACATTACCAAGAATAAGTGAGATCCATTTCCCTTCTACCACATTTGTTTTATAGAAAAATCCTTAATGACACATGTCCTCATGCACAATTAATTATATTTTTCTAATTATGATTATTCACCCACACACTTTTCACACTCTCCCCAAGTTGCAAAAGTAATTACCATTTTTATTTTATTTAAAAACACAATTTCCCTCACATTCTCCAATGTGTTCCTATTTTCGCTCTTAGTTGTCCCTTTGTTCCCATTTTTCTCATTTAATGAGTGTATCCTAACTAGCTCTTAGTTAGAGTTGGATTAGGAGTCTTCTTTTAGTTAGTTTAGTGGTAGGTTGACTCAACATTCTATTCCATGTGTACTCCTATTCTCTCATATTATTATTTCTTCTATTTTAAAAAAATCTATTTTATTAATTTCATGCACACATGTGCATTTTATCCAACCTTTTAAATTTTATTCCCCTTTTTCCTAGATTTTGATTATTCTCAAATATTTTAGCTTATGTCATAATTCATTTAGTCAATTATTTAAATTTTGACTTAGACTTAGGCTTAGAATTTTGTTAGGATTTATATTTAAAATTTTTATGTTTAATTAATTATTTTATTCTAACAAGGTCTAATCATTTCAATGTTTTCTAAGTCACCTAGATATATTGACTCAAGTTTTTAATTACACGACGTGCCCTTCAAGGTGCACCTCCATGCTCCAAGGGTGCCACTCACCTTTGACTAGTTTTGGAAGTTTGTCCGACCCTCGGATTCAAAACTCCATTCGATCGACCTTGTGAGAAAATAAGGGATTCTAAGGAATAAGGACTATGCCTTATTGTGCGACCCTTAGAACTCTTCGTGAGAGACTATCTCAGTCTGCCCTCATGACATCTTGGACCTCTCAAACTACGTAATTGTTAACCTACAATTTAGGCCATGACAAGAGTGCTAGTAGGTTGTGACAGGGACCCTGCCACATGACTCCCTCAATGTCTGGTTTTCATGCATGGCCCCTTTATTCCTTACATGAGTTGGATTAGCAAGCATCGTCAATCCTACATCCACTGACAAAAACATTGTCAGTAATACATATACATAAATCATACTGTAATCAAACATGTGTCACATGTGAATAAAATAATATTCTCAAACAAAATACAATCCACTCTCTGACTCAATCCGAAGTCCAAGGAAGTCCATTGATGCCATCAACATCCATAAGCTATCATCTATCCTGCACACTCAGGAAACTCGTCAATAACACTTGTCAATACATATACATCAAATTAACAATAATTCGCAATACACCATCATCATCGTATATAACCCATAATCTAACGAAGTCATAATATACCATAACCGAATCACTTGCATGCAAGTGTCCTGAAAGAATATGTCAATAAAAGTGTACTCAGTAGAGCAGGATGTTACATGTAATCAACCTATACTTATATTGAGACTATACCAACCAAAACAACAGATACACGACCTATCTATTCTTCAATGCGCATATGTATGCGCCCTATCTATATTGCATCTTGCATATGTATGGGGCCTTTTTGTACTGCAGCCCGCGTATGCCTTCTGAAACAAGGGTTTTCCACTTGTGCTGAAACTCAAACACTCTGCTTCCTCTTGTCAACTCAACCTGCAACTTTTCATTGTGTGTAACTTGTAGTTGTGCCCTGTGCATACATCGTCATACATATCCCTTAACCAAATGTATCTATATATTTCTAGTCATGTGTCATACAAGTTAATCAAGAATAAGTATAATGACTCTTGTTGACACTCAAAAGCACAACATAGGGTACCTTCTTGCAAATGGTTGCAACGCATTATTATTTAATTATATTTAATAATATACTAATAGGTGGAACCCATTGTGACTTATGTGACTATGATAGAGAAGGAACACTTACATTTCATGTGCTTATGCCTTGGTTGCAACACAAACTCTACAATTTATTTTCTTTAAATCACTGTCAAAATAATTATTACACGATGATATGGGCAGGGTGACTAAACATGAAATGATGTTGTCTTAATTATTTCTCACAAAGTATGACTATGTTGCCTTTAAATGAATGATGAATCTACACTCCAATTTTAATTTTTATATTTTATATGGTGTATAGCTTGGTGATCACCTTGACCCTTGCTACAAGTGTTGCGCACATTGGTTTAATTGTAAGTTTAGTTGTGATTTGGTATCTCTAGAAAAGTTTTGTTATATGTGAAATTGGGATAATGGCAAGGGCTGATGCATTTGCAAAATTGGTACATTGGAAAACTATGGTGTAGTCGGCTTGTATTAAGTTGATTTGGATGTTAATGGTTGATGAGTCAAATAGTGGGCCTACTCGTACTGGCCATGAATGAAAACGTGAATGTAGAAGTGACGTGGAGTAAATGCATGTATCTCTAACTCACCTCGAGCCCGACACCCTAGTCATTTTTCATCTGCACTTGTTGGTTGTTGTTGCTCCACCTTGGTCGGTCATGGAGAAGGTATACAAACTGGTCATTTCTCCTTAGCAATTTTACATAGGTATGGGGTTTTCTTTCTTTTCCATCCATGAAAATTCGCTCTACTCTTTAAGTCAAAAGTTGGTTCTTGTTTTCTCATGGTTTGTGCATTTCCAAAGCTGTTATATGAATGAATTTAGAGTTTGTATTGGTCATTTGCAAGGTATTGGTTTCCTATGGTGGTTGTATTTGAACCATGGCATTAAAAAGAGGTGTGTTTTTTTTGTTGTGTATAGTTGTTCACATTTTTGTTATGGAAAATAATATCGTTTGGAAACTCCCAGGCCTGCCTTGCCTCTGGTTCCTTGTTTTGTGTTTCTTCCCTGTTTGAAATAGTTATCCCCACTTCTTACCTGTGGGTTTTTGGACACTCTGCATGTCTTTTAAGTTGTGGTTTTCGTGACTATTGTGTTCACGCCTTGGTCACTTCTTTGTGAGTATTAATGTGGAATTTCGTGAAGTATTAAACCTTCCATGCTTCTTCTGGCCAAACCCTTAGTTTATTAGCTCGATTTCTTCTACCACCTTACTATCCACTATTGTGTATTGAATCGTGCACATTGGAAATTATCGTAATAGATGGACAACCTAGAAATAAAAAAATCTTCTATCCGTGCTCCTTTTGGTCACGAGTTTGAATGATTATTTTTTGTGTGAAGATGAATGATCCAAAAATGAAGGTATTAGTGATAAATTGCAAGTTAGTTTAATGTACTTTATGCATCGGATCTATAAGAATGCGAAATACATAAACTTATTATCTTGTTTGCGGAATATCAAATGTGACTTTTACTTGATGCTCATTAATGATTTAAATAGATCAACCATTAATAATCATTCTACAAATGAAAAGAAGAGAACAACAAAATAGAAAGAGAAATAGATACAAGAACTTGTTAACAGAGTTCATCAATCGTTGGCTATGTCTTCGGGCCCGCTTCTAAGTGGAGGACCTCTTTATTACTCTTTAAAATGATCAAAGTTCTCTTACATTTTCTCTTTGATGTTACATAGCATGCTTCATATATGTTGCGCAAGACCTCCCTGCTCAGATTCATGCATTCATCATCAAACTCCTCTCAATAACATGGCAAAACTGCCTCTCAAAACATGAGAAAGTGCCAAAATTTATAAACTGGTCCTTCAAAACCCTGCATCAAAAAGTCTCCTCAAGGCTTCAAAAAGACTGGTTTTTATAGCTTTCATGCTCAGATGAGGAAGCTCAACTTCCCCTGAAGATCTGGCCTCTTTTTGGGATGAAATCCCCCTCCAAATGGCCAAGATATCCTCAAAAAACTACTTTTTGGTCATAAAATTAGGCAAAAATCAACATTGTATAGTTAAAACCCCACGTTTATATAAAAATATATAGTATAGCCCCTAAGGCTAGGTGCGTGCCCCCTTTAAATGGTCATATGCTCTTCATATGGCCAAGTGCTAGCCCAAAGGGCTAAGCACTGGCCCTTTAGTCATGCTAGCTTCTGGTTTTGCGGTGCGTCCCATGGGACCTGTGGCTAAATGATATACCCCCGCGCACAAATTATGGGGATAAGCACATGGTTATGTGGCATACCCGAAATCCAAGGGCAGAGAGGTAGAGGCATTGGTGGTTATGGGTCGCGCCCTTTTTCAGTTGATCGGTGGTCATATGTTACCACTCAGAAGCATGGGATGGGGCTTAGCCCCAACCCCCTCCTATTTGCGCCCTATACATATATTAAAGTTTAAATAAATTTCAACTTGTTTCATATAACAAGCAATACATGTGGTGCTCCGATGTGGGGCCATTTCTCAAAGCATTGGCTTGTTGAGTTGTCATGGGTTCAAAACCCATGGACCCCCAAACATTAATTTTAACACTTTGCCATTCGATTGTTGATTGGGTGCCACGTAGCTGCCCATGCCTGGGCCATGTGGCACCACCACATTTGCCCAATATTTACCACATGTCCAAACCCGATTTGATTTGTCATCTTCCCAGTCAACTCCTGCCAAATGTCTCTACCACATCAACATCATGAGGTGTCTTTGGTGATGTCAATGTTGACGTCAGCATTGACTTTTTGCCAGTTTGACCTTTGACATTTTAGTTGTTTGAGAATATGATCAGAGTGTGATAACTCTCACATACGACGCTCGTTTGAGAAAGTAATTATATGGCCAAAATCAGCGTGACGAGCCGGTCGCAATGGAATTGGTTTCACTCCATTCTAAGAACTTTCATTTTTTAGCATTTTCTAAGCCTGGGGAGCCTCCTGGATGAATGAAAGAAATGTTGAACCCACTTATTCGTTTGGTTATAAAATATGTCATAAGGAAAAATATGGGGTCAATGGCAATGCTGCAAAATTATTGTTAAAATACAACTTGTTGTATTTTGTTTTCAAATATGATGAGCACCTGTATATGATTTATGAAATGCTTGAGTGAATTTTTATGAACTGGAATGCAATAAATTGGAAAGTTTGGTTAATTATGGTTTCGGTCAAATTATTGTTATACACAGGGAACCTTTGGAAACTTTGTGGGACCCCATGGGTCTAAAATTTACTAGTGTTGACGTTATGGACCATAGCTTGTCCACTCCTGGACTGTTTGTTGTGTTGGATGTGATTATTATGTTGTTGTTCACCCTTCGAATCTAATATGTATAAGCAATGTTATTATTGTTAATTATTTCTTGTGAAATATAAAATTGGTTACTATGCAATGAAATTTCTCAGGCAAATGAGAAACCTTTGAAAGAAAAACTAGTTCTGGGTTGTTGTTTTTTAAACACAGTGTTGTTCAATTTTGAAACAGTAAAAGGTTTTTATTATTAATTAACATCAGGAATTGTATTGTTTGATATATTATTAGAACAATATCCATGGTAATCCCTTCCATCATACTAGTTTTCGCTAAATAAAACCCCTTCATGATCCCAATTTCACTTATCAATTCCATGTTCTGTGATATTTATTTTTAAGAGAAGTCAGTATCGAAATGAAGAAAATTTTGCGTGGCAGAGGTTGATGATTGGTATTCTGGGATATGTTTTTACACAATTGATTTCTTTTATTGATTGTTGGAACAATATTCGTAAATCATCCCCCTCCATGATACCACTTTACGCTAAATTCAAGCCCTCCATACTCCCATTGACCCTATCAATTCCCTGTTCATGTGGTAATTAATAAATGGTATTTTTATGGATGGATTGCATGTGTCTTGTAGTAAATTATAGATCCAAATCTTGATTTATGTAAGCAGAGTTTCATGTATGGGTTATTAAGAACTTCATGACTGACTAATTATTGCTACATGATGAGTTTTTTCAGTAGAGGCAACCATGGACGAAATAATAGAGGCGGGGGTAACTGGCAGTGGGGTCATAGGAGGCCTCAATTTTCCATTCACTTTGATGCTGACCCGCAAGAGTTAAACCAACTATTCCAAGTTGGGTTCTTTAATTTGGTTGGCCATGGGATATTGCATCCTCACTATGAAAGGCCCCCTTTCCAACAACCTCAGAATTTTCCCTGGATTCATGTTCCTCCACATGTGTCAATGCAACCCGAAGTCCCTTCTAATGACGGTTGGCAAGAAATTGTCCACCAACCTGTCTCCCACCATCGTGGATGGACCGTTGTGTCCTTACCTTTACCACCACCAATAAATCCCAATGTTCAAATTTCTCCCGTTGTTTCGCCAGTACAATCCTCACACACCAATAAAAGATTAAAAACTAATATCCCACAACCTGTTCAAGACAAAGGAAATGCAACATCCCGCCCTTCTAGTCCATCCAAAAAATCTTCTAAAACTATGTGTTCACGTCTCCACCTAAAAGATGATTGCTCCCATGTGATCAACGAAATACATCCCCAAGGGTCTAACCAACCAAGGGATACTTAAAAAAAAGTCAATTGGAGACAACAGTGAGAAGAGGAATTATGCCTCGCAAAGAAACAAATATGGATTTAAATTTTTTTTTTATGGTTTTCAGTGATGAAGACAATATTTAATAATTTTCAACTTTTGGGGACAACAAGCTTTATTTTGGACATTTTTGTGGATAAAATGGATATATTTTTTTTGGGGATATGCACTTAAGTTTTGCTGATATTTAAATATTCGATTTAAAGAATATCAATGGGAGATACAAGGGTATTATATGATCCAAATGATAAATTCTATATTTTATATTTGATGATTAGAAAAAGAATGATGGGGGTCCCACCTATTTAGTAATTATTAACTAGACCCTTATTTATATATTATTATTAATTATTTCTCTCTAAACTAATTAGTTAAGTTAATTTGACTTAAATGAAGGAAGTAGTTGAACTACCTCAACTTATTGAGAAAGAATATAGGTTAAGCGAGAGGAAGAGACAAGAGTAGAATAGAAGGAGAAAGACAAGAATAAGGTTTTGTCTTCAGTTAGTGAGATAGATTAAGTTTTCATTCATTTATGAGTTTACTTGAAAGCCTAATTCTCTTGTTGACAATAGGGTCTTATCGAAGCTAGCAAGGTTCAAAACTGAATAATACTTTTCAACAACTTGTTTTAAAGGTGTTGATTCATCTTTGATAGTTGGTGTATTCTTGTATATTTGTGAATTAATTTTCATGGTTGATAAGGGATATCTTGGAGAGTCAAATGGAAGCATTTTTGTGGCAAGTTGATCCAGATCATTAATTTCAGTTTTATTTTACTGTCAGAGTTTTTTTGTATGGTTCCCATCAGAGACCTCTAAATATGACTTTGGTCGATACCCTCATAGGGGTTTGTAAAGAGAAATACACTTTTGTATATCAGAATGAAATAAATCAAATTATTGTCATGTATCATACATGTGTTTTCATGACTTGGTTCCTCCTTTTGCTTTTGGTCTCCATGTTTACTTTATTGTAAATGATGTATACATTCTTGTAGCTTTGTATAAATTTAATTTTTACATTGCAACATATACAAATCATAAAAACAACCTTAATCCTTGTAATTAATACTTGTGTATTGAGTGAATGTTTTAAGGCTATAAACTGTTGGAAATGTTTAACAGGTTGTCATTGATGGCAAGTATAGCAATGAAGATGGCATGAATACAGGAAGAATGTAATAGACGGGCACCAAAAGTATTTTGGGAAGAAGCTGCAGAGCAACCTCGATAAGATCAGAAGAGATAGTGCAGAGGATGTTTGGTATGTTTTACAGGCAGGGTAAGTGTGTCATCGATGGCAAGTACAATAGTGACGATGGCTTGAGTACAACAGCGATGATCAACAGGCAAATAGAAGATAAGTCTAGGAAGATCGAATGATCGTAGGCAACGCAACATTGATAAAATGATCGAAGGCCCGAGAAGCATTTTTGATCGTTGGATCTCATTCAAAATTCCCAAAAGAACGAGAGCCGTCAGATCAAAATATAGACAAGAAGAGTGCTGAACAGGAGGACAGATATCAGATGTTAGATCCAAGCGCAGGACCCGACCATCGTTGGATCAAGGAGAACTTGTGCACCTTTTAAAGTATAACAAGGAGAAGTGGGTGTAATCGCGATAGGAAAAATCACGACTTAATCTGAGCCATTAGATCGAGGTTGAATATGGACCGTTGATCCCAGTCCATGTCAGAGTTTCGAGGATCGCGAGTCGAACATGTAAAAAATTATTAACATCAAGAATGTCGATTTCGCGATATGCGAAATTGCGATTCAATTGCAGCCGTAGAATCAAGATCAGATCTGGACCATTGATCTAACTCCATATCGGAGTTTCAGGGATCGCAACATGGAGAGGAAAGAAAACAAACATCAAGAATGTTGATTTCGCAATATACGAAATTGTGATTCAATTGCAACCGTAGAATCAAGCTCAGATCTGGACCGTTGATCTAACTCCATATCGGAGTTTCGGGGATCGCAACATGGAGAGGCAAGCAAAGAATGCAACAAGAATGTCGATTTCATGATATGAAAAATCGCGATGTAATCTGAGCCGTCAAATCAAGATCAAATCTGGACCGTCGATCCGACTCACATCAACAAACCACGTCAGCTAGGAACATGGGGCACAACCAGGTAATGACAAGTGTTAGACTGATTCAACATTCCAAGCACATGTAAGTCACGAATCAGGGTGACACGTGGCAGTTATTTATCACATGTGACATCTACAGACTTACTCCATATTGGAGTTTCATGAATTGCGACATAGAGAGACAAGAGAACATTCACCACAGGAATGTTGAAATCACGAAATGTGAAATCGCGAAAGCGCCTTATGCATAAGGCTGTGGTCACAGCCCATGGTCATGAGAAGGGAAGGAGTCAGTCCAGATAAGCTCCATTTCGGAGTTTCAGAGATCGCGACTTGGAAAGTTGAGATGCCTCACCTCCAGATCCACGAAACACGAATTCGCGAAAAGTGATTTTTGTATAGGCGCTTGGTTTTGACCATAGCCATATTGGAGAAGGAGATAGTACAGAAAAGTTCTGTATCGGAACTTCGGAGATCACGAAATGAAGTGTCGAGACACTCAGCACAGAATTGTCGAATGTCGAAATGCCGAAATGAATGCAAGATCCCATGGAATCAATCCAACGGTGCAGGTGAATTTGAACAAGATTGGAGGGCTACTATTGCACGACATAGTGAAACTGCTAGAAACCATTGATGGTTTCTACCAGAGGATGCAAAGAGACTTTGGTGTGATTTCCAGAGGAGCTGAAGAGTCACATGGAATCTTCCAGTGGAATGAAGACGATTCATGGAGGAAATTGACAGCTGGATAAGGGTTTGAGCTCATAACTAAAACAGAAAGGATGAGCTCGACTGTAATAGAGAAGACGAAGAGTCTCAACTTCCAGAGAGAAAAAGGAATCTCGGCTTAACACCTTGTGATGATAGACATAGGGGTTGAACTGCCAGAGAAGTTGAGGAGTCACAATGATGATCACGCAAAGAACTTGAGATGTGGAGGAGATTGGCGCGGT
This sequence comes from Picea engelmannii, assembly GCA_009831015.1. Lineage (NCBI taxonomy): Eukaryota > Viridiplantae > Streptophyta > Pinopsida > Pinales > Pinaceae > Picea > Picea engelmannii. The sequence continues at coordinate 1,193,174 of ML780601.1, forward strand.
ATGATCATGCAGAGGAATGGAGAATATTGCATGCACAAGATGCACATAAGCTATATATATACACGGTGCAGAGAAGAGAAGGGTGGCGGTTGTTGTTGGAGTTTTTTGAGGTTGTTGTTAGTGAAGGTGATTCATGTGTGAAGAAGGAGAAGAGTGCAGCAACTGAATTGCACAGAAGAGGAACTGTTCAGTGAATGGACATGGCACACAGAGCATAAAAAGCAGAAGAACAGACAATGCAAGTCATGTGTGCATAAAGGAAATGAGGCAGATAGAGCAATGAAATGCAACAAAACAGTGATGAGTCTGGTAAGCCATTGTTGAACATCATATCACTGTAATAAGTTTCAGTAGCAAAGATTTATATTTCAATGTGGAAGGGAGGTGCTAGGGAGGATTGTTGTCCTCATAGGTTCAAGTGGGTGCTTGAACACAGGGAGTTGTAGCTTCCATCTGGTTGCAGCCAGAGAAACCAGGGTGGCAGGGTGGTGCAAGGGAGAACTCTTGTTCTCTGTTATACAGGTTGGTGCCTGTATGATTGGAAGTTGGTGCTTCCATCCAGTTGGTGCTAGAAACACCCAGGGAGTTGGTGCTTCCTTCTAGTTGGTGCTAGAGAAACCAGGGAGTTGGTGCTTCCTTCTAGTGGGTGCTAGAGAAAACAGAGAGTTGGTGCTCTCAACATGTAGCAGCTTGCAAAACTAAGGTTGTAGCCTCATTATGAGTTGGTGCTCATATGTATGATAATGTAAAGAATGTAACTATTACTTATCATCTAAAGAAAAAGAGGTTTTTACTCTGTATGGGTTTCCTCGGGAAATATCAGTCTCTGTGTTTCTCATATATGTGAATGATGTTGAAAGTGCCATTGTTTATTTCCTTGCATTATTGTGATCATCATTCAGTGTTTCTGCAAAATTTTAAAAAAAAGCATAATTGTTTAAGCACGGTAACAACTGATTCACCCTCCCTCTCAGTTTTCCAACAATTGGTATCATAGTCGGCCCCCCTTTTATCTAAGGGTAGATCCTAGAGCTTAAACATGTCAAGCCATGAAGGAAATTCAACCAATAAGGCCCCTCTGTTCAATGGAACAAACTTTGCCTTCTGGAAAGTTAGAATGAGAACCTACATAATGGCTTTAGGTG
>ML780601.1:1202791-1216124 GCA_009831015.1 Picea engelmannii
CCTAGCGAGGAAAGATATGAAAATGATTGAGTAAGGTGTTCCATACATTTTCCTCAACATTTATTTGGAGACCATACTAGGGAGATCTTCCATATCTCTCTGGTTGATTGTATTCACGATTATCTTTTAATATTTTTGTTTTTTTTAGCACTCTTTGATTGATTTTTCTCATGAAAGTACCTTCTACAAAGAATCCTAATATTGAACATAGTCTTATAGACCAGACTAACATTTCCTTGACCCTATTCAATACTATCCTAGAAACTGCTAGTACTCGGGATGAGCTTGAACACTCTTGGGAAGGAGTTGAACAAGATATAAGTATATATGAACGTTGGGAAGCTAGGAAAAGGCCACCTAGAAATCATCTGTAACCTCCCTTTTCCTAAGTCTTTGGTATTCGTTTTCATGTCCTCAAATCCACACATTTCTAGAAGAAGAAGAGGATTGTCCCCTGAATCTACTCCTATCATTGAAATGGGAAGGAGGAAAGTCAGTTTGTTGACCCAAGAAAGCATTCTAAGGAGGACTTTGTTTGATTATTCCATCTCACCCTTTTCTCCCTTTCCCATCACTTAGAAAATGGCATATGCGAGTGGTGCTAGTTGTGCTGAAGGTGATTCATCATCCCAACCTTCGGCCTCATAGGTAATTGGTAGTCTATATAGTCATCAAGTTCCTATACAATCGGCTACCAACCCTGCTAAAGTTATAAATAAGTATGGTCTTTTTCAGTTTGAGGAAGATGCTACGACCACCCCATGGAACGTATCTTCTCCCTTGAATATAGAGCCTACTACTCGTCTGTTACCCAAGTTCAAGGATCATATTCCTAAGTTCTCAAGGAATAATATTGTTTCTACAAACAAACACCTAGTGGAATTTTCTAATGCTTGTTATAATATCCGGGCTAATGATATTGATACATACATGCGCTTATTTGTCAACTCCCTTGAAGGGAAAGCAACAACTGATTTATTTGATCTCCCTCCAAAGGTCCTTTCCACTTGGGAAGAGTTAATTTATTGGTTCAAGTCCACTTATGGACAATCCAAGAGGCCGACCGAAATGTTAAGGGAATATAACAAATTTTCTTACAAATATGGTGAGACTATTAAGTCCTTTAAACTCAACTTCACCAAATTTTACAATCAAATCCCTGAACTAATCCTCCCCCAAAACCAAGCCACTTTAATGCATTACTATAATGTTCTTCCCTCTCCTTATCATCATAAGCTCGAAGAAAAGGCTATTGACAATCTTGGCTCTGCTCTCCACACTTGCCTGGAGTACAAAGAGAAACTTGAAAGAATAGGTCTCCCTAAAGGAGATTTAGTCAAACAAACAAATATGTCTTCCCTCCTACAACTTGTACAAGATATGACCAATCGGATGATAGCCTATGAACAAAAGGGGAATGTTCCCTCACTTACTCCTGGGGCATCTTCTTCTTTTGCAACGCCTTTTAAGAATACAAATGAAAACAATTTTCATCCCAAGTCCATTATGTCTCGCAGTTGGTGTAACTTCTGCGAAGAAAATCATGAAGAAAGTACTTGTGAAGTTAAGAAGAGTGTCAGAGATAAAATATTTGGAAAGAAGCCCGAAAACACTATCATTGTTCTAGATTGGGAAAAACCGAAAGATTTTATGATCATAAATACTAGGAACAAATCTTATGCTCCTAAAGGGAAATATGATCCTCCTCGTACTTCTTCCACCCCAACCTCATATTCACAAGGAACTAATGTACAAACTGCTGAAATTCCTTAAATTCAAGGAGTTCCTTCCCCTCTTCCCTCTTCCAAGTATAACATCCTTAAACAACTGGATAATATCAAGGTCGATGCTACTCTTTTGGACATGGTTGTCATCCCTGAACAACAAAAGAATCTCAGGAATTTTATGGAAGGAAACGATTCCACCATAGCCAATATTTGTGAAGAGACAAAAGAAGAGGTTCCCACTATAAATAAGATAGATGTAAATAATTTTAGAATCCCTGTAAAAAACCCTCCATTTTTCATTTCTATAAAAATTATGGATAAGATATCCCATTGTTTTCTAATTGATGGTGGTTCGGGCCCAAGCGTAATGTCAAAAATCATCATGGAAGAGATAGGCTTATCATGTAATAAAGCAAATTCTAGAATCATGTTCTCCTATAACAGTCTACAACAGTCAACAATAGGTGAAATCAAAGATGTAACTTTATTTTTGTGTGCACATCCTAAAATAAGGACAACCCTTAGCATCCAAGTAAATAACACGCTGATAAGAAACTATTCTATTATCTTAATAAAAGACTGGTAAGACTTAACAGGTGGATATATTTTTCTTGATGGAACATACTTTTTCGTTCCCCAGAATGGAAAGAATATTATAGTCCTAAGAGAAGGAAGAATTTGACCATACGTAGGAGCATTCCTCAATTGAATGTAAACTATCTCGAGGAAGACTTAGGGGTATACTGTATCTTTTCTAATGAGGGTGACACTACTTTAGAACAAATTGATTTAGAAGACGATATGTGGCACATGTATTTTGATAGCTCGTGCTCAAACGAAGGTAATGGAGCTGACATTATCTTGTACTCACCTATAGGTAAAATCCATAACTTTTCTTATAGGTTATATTTTTCTTGCATGAACAATGTCACTGAGTTTGAAGCCTTACTGCTAGGCATTGAAAATGATTATAACCTTGGTTGTGGCCACCTTACAGTTTTTGGTGATTTTGAACTTGTTGTGAACCTTGTGTGTAAAATCTATTCTCCTAGAAACAAGTTGATGAAAGGATATACCCAAGTTGTTTGGATTCTTATCCTAAACCTATTATCATTTAACATCGCTCATGTTAAGAGAGAACTTAATTCAATGGATGATAGGTTATTTGTATTTGCGACATCCCCTACTTGACAAATTCTACCTCAAAGGCATGATTATACTTTTCAATCTTTATACCATCATCACATTCCAGATAATGTAGAATCATGGCAGGTTTTTCCTAATGATGAAGGCATCTATGATTTCGTACAAAATGAACTGTTTAAGCCTAAGGAAATCATATCTATGGAAGATGAAAAATTTCCAAAAGGCTTGAATTCTCTTGAGATTTCATTTTCATCGAGTGATGTGAGAAACAAAGAAACATGTAAGGAAGAGGAGTCGAAAAGGAAAGTGGGTGATAACATTTCCTTGAACCTTGGGACCTCCAAATATCCAAACATGGTTAAATTAGGTGCCCAATGTTCCAACGAGGAAAAATGCAAAACTCATAAAACTACTACATGAATTTGAAGATGTTTTTGCATGGTCATACGAGGATCTTCATGGTTTTGATCCTTCTCTCATACAACATTCCATTCCTATCAAGGAAGGGATAAAACTAGTGAGGCAAAAGCAAAGACATATTAACCCCGCACTTGAAGCTACTATTAGAAAGGAGTTGGAATATTTTTTGGAAGTTGGTATAATATTTCCAATTAAGTATTTTGAGTGGGTTTCAAATTTGGTTCCTGTTAGGAAAACAATTGGTCAGATTCGATTATGCGTTGATTTTCATGCATTAAATAGAGCTAGTGTAAAAGAGCATTTTCCTCTCCCTAACATGGAAATTATTTTTCAACAGGTTGCAGGGTCACAAATGATGTCCTTACTTGATGGTTTCTCTGGATATAATCAAATCAAGGTAAAAAGGAATAATAGATACAAAACCACCTTTACTACACGTTGGGGCACATTTTCTTATGAACGCATGCCTTTTGGCTTATCTAATGCAAGTTCCACCTTCCAGACAACTATGCAAATAGATTTTGACAATTTTATTGGTAAAATTATCCAAGTATATCTTAATGATTTCACTGTCTACTCAAAGAATCAATTGGATCACTATGGTCATCTTAGGAAATTTCTCATGCGATGCAAAAAATTCGGCATTTCCTTAAATCCTTCTAAATCTATTTTTGAAATCACCAAGGGTAAGCTCCTTGTACATATCATTTCTGATTTAGGAATAAGCATAGATCCCGCAAGGATTGTTGTTATCCTAAACCTTCCTGCCCCCACTTCCAAAAAGGAGGTTCAAGCCTTTATGGGTATTATCAACTTTGTCTGCAGGTTTGTTCCTGATTTTTATTTAATGGTTAAACTGATTCATAATATTCTAAAGTAATATCACTCCTTTTCTTGGATAGATGATGTCAAAAATGGTTTTGTAAGGATTAAGAAGGAAATCAATTCCGCACTGGTTCTGGCAAAACTAGAGTTTGAGAAATATTTTACCATATACACTAATGCCACTAAGGAAGCAGTTTTTTCTATCCTCTTACAATGTGATGATCAAAATAATGAGAAACATGTAGCTTGCGTGAGACAAAGTTTATCAGATGACGAATTCAAGTACTCTTATATTGAGAAACATGAATTTTCTCTTGTTAAAGTTGTAGAGAAATTTCACCACTTTATCCTAGGCAAACACACACACAGGTAAAAGTCCCTTTGCCTGCTGTCAATTTTCTGATTTCACAAACTTATCTTTTAGGGAAGCCTACATATTGGCTTGCCAAAATCCAGGAGCATGATTTAACCATCATGACTTTGAAAACAATTAAGGGACGATAATTATCCCTTCACTTATCTCAACATGCTGAAGCAAGTGAAGAAATTGACAATCAAGATAATCCTCTTTTAACATTGTTTTATATTGAGAGGAAAATCCTTTCTACTGCTGAACATCCTTGGTATAAAAATATGGTGTATTACTTGCAATATCATAAATGCCTAGATGACTTAGATCCTCATCAAAGGAGAAGGATTTGTCTTGAATCTTCCAGGTATATTATTTTAGGAGACTTTTTGTTAAGGAGGTATATTGATGGTATATTAATTAGATGTGCGAATAATGAGGAAGCACATAAATTGTTATAGGAAACTCATGGATATTCATATTCTATTATGCACGTTGTTGGCCACTTTTCTGCTAAAGCTATTGCTTTTAGATTCATCAGAAATGGTTATTATTGACCTTCAATTTTTCAAGATTCTTATAAATTCGCAAGATCTTGTGACAAGTGCTAAAAATTCACTGGGAAAGAGGGTCTTTCTTCTATGCCTTTGCAACCTGTTCTCCTTGATTTTCCTTTTTCTAAATGGGGCCTAGAATTTATTGGTCCTATCAATCCTCTGTCTTCCATAGGCCAAGTTTTCATTTTGACAACCACTGATTATTTCATTAAGTGGACTGAAGTTGTCCCTCTTAGACACTCATAGGACGAACAAGTAATTTCTTTCCTGGAAACTAATATCTTCTCCATATTTGGCATTCATTTAGATATTATTATAGACAATGGTCCTGCTTTCATTTCCACAAAATTGACATAATTTCTAGCTAAGATGGGAGTAAAACATTTCAATTCATCAACTTATTACCCTCAAGGAAATGGGCAAGCCGAGTCTACTAAAAAAATTCCGGTTAGGATCATAAAGAGGCTTATTGAAGATAAGCCTCATCAATGGCACACCCTCCTCACTTACGCCCTTTGGGAAGATCGCACTACCACCAAGGTAAGCACATGTTTCACTCCCTTCCAACTTGTTTATGGTCAATAAAATTATCTACCTACTGATTTGGAACTCTCCTCCCTACGGCTGATGCTACAGATTGAAGAATTAAATTCTTCCAATGTCTCTCAAAGGATAAATTCACTATTAGCCATAGAAGAACAAAGAATGTTTTCCTTGAAAAACATAAAGAGAAGACAACAAACTATGAAGAAATAGTTTAACAAATGCGCAAAAGCTATCAAATTTAAACTAAATGAGAAAGTATTGCTTTGGGACTCAACCCATGCTGACATAGGAAGAAATTTGAAGTTTCATAAATTATGGCTACGTCCTTTCAAAATCGCTTTTGTCCTAGGCACAAACTCTTATCTTTTAAAATATTTGGAAGAACAATTGTATTCCTATAGTATAAACGGTTCCCACTCAAAAAATCATGTGGAACCAACTTGATTGATAAATTCCATGTCGAAATCACTGTTGTATATAGATTTTTGTTTTGTTGTTTTATTTTTATTTGTTTAATTGATTGTTCAATTTCTGCTATTTCATTTTCTATTGCTTTATTTTTATCAGAAATAAGTTTTGGATTAGTTTTGCCACAACAATGCCATTCTATAATTATTTTTGATCAATAACAATAAAGTTACACAACTGTCATGATGTCCTCATTTTAGACATTGCTGAAATTTCTTTTTGCTTCCAGTATAGCTGTTAGATATATGATTTGATTTTCTTCCCTATTTTTGGCTATCCCTTTATTCCCTCCATCCTGAGATTCAAAAGAGCATATCAAAAAATTTATCCTTAAAACAAAGAAACAATTTTATTGTGAATGATCGAATGATATGCATACGAGACCAAACCCCTTCATATGTACCACTTTTCATGAGTTATTCCCAAAGTCCTAGATCATTTTTTCGCTTAAGCCATCTTTCCACCCCTGTTGCATAATCGTTCTGGTCAATAATTCTTTGATCTATGTTCATCGATCTACAAAACCAGACATTCTGAGTTCTTAATATGTTGGAAACAAATTTCCCTATGGAGTCACTAGTTTGTTGACACTCAAAAGCGCAACATAGGGTACCTTCTTGCAAATGGTTGCAATGACTTATTATTTACTTGTATTTGATAATATACTAATAGGTGGGACCCTTTGTGTGACTTATGTGACTATGATAGAGAAGCAACACTTACATTTCATGTGCTTATTCCTTGGTTGTGACACAAACTCTACAGTTTATTTGCTTTAAATCATTGTCAAAATAATTATTACAGGATGATATGGGTAGGGTGACTAAATAGGAAATGATGTTTTCTTAATTATTTCTCGCAATGTATGACTATGTTTCCTTTAAATGAATGAGGAATCTACACTCCTGTTTTAACTTTTATATTTTATATGATGTATAGCTTGGTGATAACCTTTACCCTTGCTACAAGTTTTGCACACATTGGTTTAATTGTAAGTTTGGTTGTGATTTGGTATCCCTGGAAAAGTTTTGTTAAATGTGAAATGCGAATAATGGCAAGGGTTGGTGCATTTGCAAAATTGGGACATTGGCAAACTATGTTATAGTCGGCCCGTATTAAGTTGATTTGGATTTTAATGGTTGATGAGTTGAATAGTGGGCCTGCTCATAATGGCCATGAATGAAAGCGTGGATGTAGAAGCAACGTGCAGTAAATGCACATCACTCTAACTCACCTCGAGCCCATCACCCTAGTCATTTTTCATTTACACTTGTTGGTTGTTGCTACTCCGCTTTACTCGGCCGTGGAGAAGGCATACATGTTGGTCATTTCTTTTTAGAAATTTTACACAAGTATGGGGTTTTCTTGCTTTTTCATCCATGAGCATTCACTCTACTCTTTAAGTCAACAGTTGGCCCGTGTTTTCTCATGGTATGTGAATTTCCAAAGTTGTTATACGAATGAATTCAGACTATGTATTAGTCATTTGCAAGGTTTTGTTTTCATGTGGTGGTTGTATCTGAACCATGGCATTGAAAATAGGCATGGTGTCTTTTGTTGTGTATAGTTGTTCACATTTTTGTCATGGAAAAGAATATCATTGGGAAACTCTCGGGCCTTCCTTTCCTTTGGTTCCTTATTTTGGGTTTCTTCCCGGTTCTAAATAGTTATCCTCGCTTCTTACCTATGGGTTATTTGGACACTCTACATGTCTTTTAAGTTGTGGATTTTGTGGCTATTGTGTCTGTGCCTTGGTCACTGCTCTGTGAGTATTAATGTGGAATTTTGTGAAGGATTAAACCTTTCGTTCTCCTTCTGGAAAAACCCTTAGTTTTTTAGCCTGCTTTCTTCTACCACCTTACTTTCCACTATTGCATATTGAACCCTGTGCATTGGAAATTATCGTAAATAATGGCCAACCTAGAATGAAGAAAAGTCATTGTTTGTGCTCATTTTGGTCACGAGTTTGATTGATTATTTGTTATGCAAAGATGAAAGAAATTTTCAACCCACTTATTCATTTGGTTATACAGTCTGTCACAAGGAAAAATATGGGGTCAATGGCAATGTTGCAAAAGTATCGTTAAAATACAACTTGTTGTGTGTTGTCCCTTGACCAAGTTTTGAGGAAACATTGGTCGTCTTTGACCACTTTTGGGACTTCGACAAGTTGGTTGAAGATCGAGTGCCTAGGTGGAGTTGAGATCATAGGATATCACTTATTTTGTGGACTTGTGGACATAGAAAATGGTTTACTAGGGTTTATGTAAAGGATTATGGGATGTCAGCCCATGGGTTTACCCATGATTAGGCCTTTTTGTAAATGTATAAATAAGTAGCTAAGTGATGTAAGAAGCCTGGATGGTGGGCTATGTGCACAATATGTTGTAAGTGTTAATGTTGGCTTAGTGCAAGAGGTTGTAAGTTTCTTTGTGCAAATAGACTATGTAGAGTGAGGCTCTGTGCCTTGCCCTGATTTTGGGAAGGAGAATCTGGCATACAGCGCGCAGATCTCATGTCCTCTACGGATTTTGGATCTGTGTCTTTGTGCATAGGATCCGATGAATGTAAGAAGATTGAAGACTAATAAATAAGAAGAAGAAGTTGGTGGACGTAACCCCACAATGGGGTGAACCATGTATATCATGTGTCTTGATGTTCTTTGTGTGATATGAATTATGTTGTTTATCTTCTTAGTGTTGTTGATATAATGTATGATGAATGCATATGATGATTATTTCTTAGTACTTAATGGTATTAAAGATAAATGAATGTTAGATCCATGCTAATGTTATGTGCTAAGTGATTTAAATTGCTTGATCTCTATTATTATTGTGTTGATCTGTAATAAGGGATTAATATGTGATGTGAATGAGACTCATGAACTAATGCATATGGTTGGCTAAGTGCTCTACTAAGTGCTATAATCATAGACCCATCTTGGTTGTAGACACCTGAGTCCTACACCCCCCCCACGTCTCTACCTCGGGTGAGACTTCAAATTCTTCGCAAGTGTTGTCGAAAGGGCCGATAGTTAGGTTTTGTTGGTGCGCTATTGAAGCATTGAACCTTGGGTCTTCCCTTGTACCAACAATTGGTTCTGTTGCCAGGACGTGAAATTGTGATTGCTAGGAACTGAAGAAAAAAAGAAAGCTCTGTGCATATATCTGTTGTTGTAGTGCACATTATTCTAATTGACTTGCGAAGCTCTATGCTAAGAAAGAAACTTGATATGAAGAAAAGAGGTAAGATCTTAAAGCTTTGTGCTTTGGTAAGGGTAAGATAAGTGGGAATGTTTTCTTTGAAAGCATGAATCTAGGTATGTTTGATAGGTTTTTTCCTAGTATGAATGGTAGGGAACAATTAGAATAAAGATTTGATCTGAATAAATTTGATAGAAATAGGGAAAGATATGTTATTCCTATGCATCGAAAGAATTTTTTGACTAATAAGTGGATGTAGTAACCTAGAAAGATTTTTTGCAGATTGTAGGTCCAACACTTTGGTCCCACTGCACAGTACATGAGAGGTTTTTGGATCGTTTAAAAGAAAGAGAGGATTGACACTGTGTTATCATTGCAGAAGACCGAGACATCTTGCTAAGGAATGCCCTACTACAGGTCCTATTTGTCTTTATTGTAAAATTATTGGTCATAAGGTTGAGGATTGTCCAAGAATGATTGCTAAAGTTGGAAAGATGAACAGGAGATAAGAAAAATCTGAAGAAAGTCAAGAGGCTAAGAGCATATTAGAGAATCATAAAGAGAAAGAATCAGAAAAATATCAGACTGTGTTAGTACAGTTAAAAGAAGTAATGGATGATCACAGAGACATCAGTTTACCAGAGATCTTGAAACAAAAACAACGCATATTTACAAGAATAGAATACTTCGACATCGACTGTGTATTGGATGAAGAAACACACGTGAATATTATGCCAGAAGCACTTGGGAAATTTTGGGAAGACCTATTATGATACCTTCATTGGGAAGGATAGGCTTGTTTAAAGGAAATATGATAACCCTATGTGGAAGAGTTACTAATATACCTATGATTTCTCATGAAACATCGACTAAAGAATAATTTGCAGTCATTAAATTTGTTGAGAACAATGCCCCTTTTCGACTTTTATTAGGAAAGACTTGGATTGAGAAGGATCAGATCAAAAGGAAAGAAGAGGAGGAAGCTACATAATAGAAAAATAAAGAAATAAGGGACTTCATAACTAGAAAAATAGAGCAACTGATAGAAGAACAAGAGGAGAAGTCAAAGCAACAAAGGGAAAGAGAATTAGTTGTCAAAGTTGAAAAAATGTAGGAAGGATTGAATAACTTGTCTGTGCAATAAAGAAGTATATCCACTCTAGAAATAGTAAGAGAAGGGAAATTAACCTTAGAATATTTAAGAGCACATCAATAGTGAGAAGTCCTTTCACTAGGAGAGAATAAGAATACAACTGAGAAGCAAATTCTAGAAATTGTTAGAGAATCTCATATTATAGGAAAGAAGGTCGAGAAGATGAATAAGAAGAAAGATAAGCTATGAAAATATACAAAGAACATAAGGAAGACTTCGTAGGAGGCAGATCTATAGAAAATTAACCTCGCCGTAATAGAAGAACCACACAGAATGGGACTTTGCCACAGCGAAGCTATATGACCGTTGGAGGCACCTCGACCGTTAGAATGATGCCCCGAAACGGCTAGAAAATGAAGTTATGAGTGAACAAACCGTTGAGACTGTGCCATAATGGATGGATTCACATTGATTGATGCATTCCTTCCCGTTGGAGGAATCCACTACCAAGCTTGCTTATTTAACCCGTCGGACACTGTGTCAGGACCACTTTTTTCCACCCGTGATTATCCGAGCTAATAGAGAATTAATTGTATATCACATTGTGATTTCTAGACCTCGCCATCCATTGGATTAAACCACTTTTATGTTCACCTACACAATCTATTTGGTCACAAGTGTGAATGTCAAGCAAACCTATCACTTTAGAGAAGTCTATGGAGGAGATTCTTGTGGAGCTCATGGATGAGAGTTATGTCTGTAGGAATACAAGCATTGTCGACTGGGGGACTGCAAGCATCCCCCTTGACTGGACGTCATTCTATCTGTGCTACTAAGAAGAGAATTAAGTACCGCGATGATCTGGCTAACAGGAAGAAAATCCCATAGGTCTTTCCAGTTTGCATATATCCTTTGGTTGGCGTGGTTAACCATGACAACATTCCATGTGATTTTGAGTATACGTTGATCACTACGTACATCCCGAAGGGGATATGTGTAGTTGGACCCTAGTTAGGACAGATCCTAGCTTTGAAGAACAACGAATTTAATCTCAGTGATAAAAAGAACTACACCATGCTCATTCCCCATAGGTATTTAATGAAGATGGCTGGGAAGAAGTCGCGCATAGTCTCCCAGTCATGGATTAAGGAGCTCATGCAGTCAATTATATTGAATGTAATGAAGATTCCTCACTTGCGTTAATCCATGACTGCATGAGGATACATATGGCTCGATAGACACATCACTATGGATATGACATTGATCCACCTGATCATAGGACTAAGCATGAAGGGACAGGACCCTCAACAATTCTACCCAGGGAAGACTTCATATCGCTCCTTGGACCAACGCATAAAGGAGGATTATGGCAATGTAGAAAAGGGAAAGCAAGGCTCCAAGGTAGCCTCTATCTAGGATGGTGTAGTGCGCCTTTCTTGCCAACTTATAGCTGACAAGCTCATCATAAAAAAACATCTCACAAAGGTCATTGGGTTCGTAGTAGACCTCGCAGGAAAGTGCATGGAGGGGATGCAAATGAACTAGGCGAGTTACCTCGTCAATGAGATCAAGAAATACTATCGCTCAGGGCGGGATTAGGGGTATGAATTCCATTTCAGTTGGTTAGTTGTATTAATCACATTTGTTTCTTGGCAAATGCCAGAAGGAGCGACATTTCCAGAAGTTGAGCCATCGGAGCTGTTGGCTACGACGTTCTCCACCTTGTGGTATACAAATGATATGTTGAAGCAATGGAAGTCGAACGTTGTGTTCTATGCCTACTACTAGAAGTTGAAGCGTGTTATTGAGGCATTTCCATTCATGACACCAAACACATTGCATCAATACAGACTGCTGCTGAAGTTTCACGCAGATCAAAACTTTATCTATATCATCACATATAGGGATGAAAACAAGGAGGAGTTGCAATCATATTATAAGATGACCAACAAAGATATGGAGGAGATCACTAAAGAATGGTTGGTGAAGTTCCTTATACCAGTTGAATATGCATAGCTCTCTGACGCGGACATCATAGGAAGCCCCCTGGTCACCCGGGTCAAGCATGTCGGGCAGAGAAGCACGAAGAAAAAGAAGAAAAAGGTAGAAATCCAATAATTTGATGAGGAGGACAATGACTCTGCAGAATATGGATTTGTCTTGCTAGAAGGAGGAGGAGAAGACCAAGGCAATCGACAAGGAGAAGGGGATTGCAGAGAAATGAAAGAAGAAGGCGAAGTTGTTGGATTATTGAGAGGGGGAGGTGAATCAATAATAGAGAAATTTAATCATTTTTAACCATATAATACAAGTGTTATATCAATGTATCATTATCATCGAATAACTGCAAAGTAAATAAGCAATGAACAAATGAACAATCATACACATACACCAGTGTTTTATGTGGAAACCCAAAGCGGGAGAAAACCACAAAATGCATTTTCTTATATGTCTTGAAGAATTACATTCATTGGAAGCACCAACTTCCTTTGTTTTCTAGCTGCAACTGGAAGGAGGCACCAACCTCCTATTTTCCTAGGCTATAACCTGAGGGAATATCCAACTCCCCAATTCTCTGGATACAACCAGAAGAAGGCTACAACACCCTATGTTCTCTGACTACAACTGGAAGGTGTCTACAACCACCTGTCCTTTCCCCATCCAATCACCCTGACATATAAGTAGAATGATGGAACTGTTGTCTCACTATCACTGTGAGATATACTACTATAAACCTGTACCAATCAACCTGTACCAATAACCTGAACCATGCATAAACCATGCATCAACATGTACCTCAACCTATAATCAACCTGTACCATAAACAAGTGCATCAACCATGCACCAAACCTGTACAAATAACCTGTCGCAACAACTTGTCCAGAAAACCTATCACAACAACCTTGTCTCATCAATCTTATCAACCAAATCAGATCTACTCACCAATATCAATCACCAAGACAACTCTCAAATATGTGCATCAACCAAGCATAACATAA
>ML780602.1:8320-21000 GCA_009831015.1 Picea engelmannii
AAATCAATGGGTCAGATTTATTGTTCATAACTTTCTTGCATTTATCAAGGCATCCGTTAACATGTTTACTTTTTAACATTTACCTAATCACATTAAAAAATTACTGTAAAGATATGTAATTGCCACATTTAAATGATTAAGTAAAATTAAACCGTGGCATCTAAATTAAAACATCTTCACCTGTCTACACGTTTCTGAACTGTCTGTGCGTTTCAGTTATCCGTCCATTCTCTACCACCCCGCGTTTCAGCTGCCCGCCCATTCTCTACCGCCCCCGCGTTTCATATTATCCTAAAAACGTGTATTAAGTGTTGGAGCTTCGTAATTTTTGGTTTAGCTCAGTTTTTGGTTTCGTAATTTTTGGTTTAGCTCAGTTTTTGGTTTAGCCCCCGTTTCTCTATTAGCTCAGTTTTTGGTTTCGTACCACACATTTGTGAAACTGAAGTGCCTAGCGAAATGGAAAAATCACCGAATGGAAGTATTATGGACATGCCTAGTGACAATAGGCATCTTGCGATAGAAATATTTGAAAAGGTTAAGAAATTTATGGAAGACCAGCTGCCACTGTGCGAAATAGATCGTGGTGTGCAATGGGCAACATTAGAAGCCGCCACGGTACCAGTAACAGAGCAAAGTGAAAGTGAAGTTGATGTCATTTCACATTATGTGTGCCTGGATTCTGAAAGCGTTCATCAACACTTCATCTCGACAGTAGTCTTCAGATGTTTTTTTTTTTGCTGGCGGACGTTTGGGGATTTAAACTATCCACTGGCATTACCAAATGCCCAAATAACTATGTCATTGATCCAAAAAGAAGATTGGAAGGCCATACTCGAATGTGACCAGGTAATTAATCAATTATTTGCAGCAAATTACTAGGAAATCAGTTCTCTATAAAACTCAGTTTTATAATCCGTGAAGCCTGATCCAAGTAAAACCTGTTTTAATTTTATGCATGCGGCCGAAAACGGAGTAAGCAGCTGGACGTTTATTTGAAGGAAGGGAGGAAGGTTCCATAGCCTTCACTCCCACGTACAAATATGTCGCGAATTCTGATGAGTACTGTGCATTTATCAAAAACAAAGCCGGACACAAACGTTTTGGTATATGCGCACACAAAACCCTAATTAGAGTTTATTCTAGGGTTTGTAGATTTATTATGTCTTTCTGCGTTCATCAGCCACATAATTGTGGCTGTGCTAGTGAATAATTTTATGTATTGATATTTATTATTATCTTATATGATTTTATTTTATTGTATATTTGTACACAATGTACAATGACGATTAACATAAAGTAATAGAGTAACATACACATAAATAATTATAATTATAAAATACAAAACAAATCACACTGGGCACATAATTACATATAGGTGTTTGTTATTTCTCCTTGAAGTTTTGGCTCCGCTCAGAATGGAAACCCAGGTGCCGGCCATGAGTACTAGTGGTTTGACATGTATGCAAAAGAAATTTAAATGGCATGAGGTTTGCTTTGAGAGTTGAACTGTTAATTTATGATCAATGACCATTGTCCCAACATTTTTCATCCAACTCTATATTTTGTAGACTTAACGCTAAAGTTGAGTGGGTGATATTGGCATTTGGATACAAACTCAGAACGCCAATGTTGTATTAATCTAAGTTGCAGCGTAAGATCCTTCTCACCAACTCCAGACTTATTTCACCAACGTGAGGTGACTGCTTAATTCTGATCGCTCAAACGCTTTACAATCCTCAACAAGTTGTTGAAAAAACCTCAGATGTTCAGAATTGAGATTATAATTTAGTTTGAGTACATACGGCCAATCCTTGACAGGTTGTTGAAAAAACCTCAGATTTTCAGAATTGCAATTATCATTGAGTTTGAGCACAAACGGTCTACTATTTGTTTTTCTTGTAGAACTGAAATTTACAGGAAGGTCTTGATGGTGTGATTATCACAAATCTACTTATATAGTAAGTTTGAGATTTTAATTCTGCAACTTAATTTCTAGCATCAGTCAATTTCTGAGCACCGACCATCAAAAGGCTTTTAATTCTGCAGCAACGATTGTGTCTCGTTAGCTATTTTTGGGTCACAGTAGTGTGGGGGAGGAGACCTCAGGGCACTATTGCGCTTCATGGATGGGATTATCGATGACCAGGCCCGACACTTGTGGTCATGGAACGTCCCCAACTTCTGCCAGTGGGAAGTAGTATCCTGCAATAATCAAACTGGACGCGAACTGGACACGTTGTGGGTTTTCTACTACAGGCCCTATTCTCCGAGGGCGTCTTCATATTCGATGGCTATATGTTTCTACTGCAGGCCCTGTTCTCTAAGGGCGTCTTCATATTCGATGGCTATATGAAGGGAACTGCAGGAATTTGATCCTGATTGACAACAAAGGGTGATAAGATCGTATGCCAGTGGAGAAGGAGATATACGATAAGATCGTAATCGGATTGACAATAAGGAACTGACAGCAAAGGAGATATAATATAAGATTAAGGACATGTGACAAGTTGTATTAAGGACATGTGACAAGTTGTATCGGTTGACAGATTTTTATGTTGACGGGTTTGGGGCACAAATTGACAGGTTTTTTACAAAACCTATCACTAAGATGCCTTCTGCATAACTAGAAATAAAGCAATAAAACTAGAAAACAGGATCTATTTTGTATTGGATAAAATTCTTCGATTCTAAATACGTTGAAAACATTTATGTTTCGAAAGTACTAAACCTCCCATTCCTCAATTTTTCTGAGTAAGCAGAGTGAATACTAAATGAGCTGGGTGTTATAATTGAAAATGCATAAAAACACAATCAACAATCACACAGATGTGGTTCACCCAAACATTGGGCTACTTCCACCAAGCAGAGGTATAGGTTGTCTTATTATTCAGTTCATGGAGATAGCTCACTCACACTCTTCCTACCTCTCCAGGCTTCATGGCTTTATAGCAATATTTACATAGTTACATGAACTACTGGCAATAAATGTTGCATTCCATTTTAGTAAATTTGTTTCAACAAATTAACAATATATGAGAGATTTATGAGATATTTCAATAAACAGTTTCAGTTTCACTACCGTATCGTATTCGGTTTCATGCAACAACCATTGAATATTGCATCCTATTCATTGTCACATATTCAACAATCTCCACCTTGACAACAATTTACCTGATACCTTGCTCATTTCTTTTGTTTATCACCTTTTCTACAAGCCAAAAGAAGCCAAGCACCATCGTAGATTCTCTAACAGTACTGGTTTTGCAGTTCTCTTTTGTATGCACTTTCTCAAGAGAGACTCCACCTTCATAAATGACCTGTCTTACAAAATGGTACTTGATAGGTATATGTTTTGTTTTACTGTGATAGGGTGGATTCTTAGCCAAGTGAATAGCACTTTGGCTATCACAAAGTAACTTTGCTTTGTCTTGCATCCTTCCAAACTCACCAAAAAAACATTTCAACCAAACTGTCTCTTTGCAAGCATGTGAAGCAACTACGTATTTTGCTTCTCTAGTGGATAAAGAAACAATGTTCTGTAGTTTTGACATCCAACTAATAGCTCCACCTGCAAGAGTAAAGACATACCCTGAAGTCGACCTTCTCTTATCCAAATCACCTGCAAAATCAGAATCAACATATCCACAGACTAACTCACGACCAATGTTATAGGTGATACAGTAATCACTTGTGCCCCTAAGATACCGAAGCACCTGTTTCACTACTTCCTAATGCTCTTTACCTGGATTTGTGATCCAGATTATTATCGACACGAAATGAGAGCAGAGATATAATAAAGAAATGCACAGAGATATTGCAGATATTCAATAATATAACAAAAATGTATTAATGAAATACACGATTTTTATTAATGAAATAAATGTACAGAGACTGTAAAAATACAGAGTGAAAGACTCGCTAGAATGGTGGTAGCTTATCTCTAAGAAGAGATGTGACGACTACTCGCATTCACAAGAAGATGATTACAATGAGGCTCTGAAGGCCTTTTTACAATAAACATCAATGCCAAAAACCCTAGACATCCAAAAACCTAACCCTGGGAGATGAAGCACCAAAAGTCATGTGGGCCTCGTTTGGGTAAGTTAGTACATCAACTTCCCAGGGTCATAACTTTTGCATACGATCTTCGTTTTAGGCGCATGATAGCCCGTTGGAAAGGTATCATCGAGGAGATTCATTTTGGGGGCCCAATCATGCCTTTGGCTATCATTGAGAATTTCGATCTCGAAAAACCTTCATTTAGGCCCTCAAAATGGGCCCGAAAGTTAAAACTGCTAAAAATAGTAAATTGCTAAAATTGTGAGAAAACTATTTTGAGCCAGTTGGAAAATGTGGGTGGCCACCAATATCCACCTGAATAAATCCTCCCTCCTTTGGAAGAAATGGTCTCCATTGTGTTGAGTTCTCGGGGGAGAGGGAAAAGCATTTGCTGAATCTGTATCTTGATGAGTTGCTTTCCTTGTTGGAGAAGTTGTGTTGCATAACTTGTTGAAGGTTTCCACGAACATGTGGCTGGAGGGGTTGGACCTTTTTAGCCAATCTAGCTACATGAAATACCTATGTGCAGAAGGAATCTTTTCACTTTGTTGAAACCTTGTCGACCTGCTTCTGTTGGATAGAAGGTTCTTGGGACGAGGCTGTAGTGAGTGCAGTGTCCTTCTGTTCCCCTTTTGAATAGATTGGGAAGAAGCTGAATTTTGCAGTATGAGATACTACCTTGCGGCACTGTTTAGGTGGAACAATAGTTGGAACTACCTCTGGTATTCTGTAGAGATGACCCTCCAAAGTAACAATGACACTACGAGGTCGAGACTCATAAACAACATGGCGTCTCCACATATATGGTTAGACCATGAGGACATCACAGACATCCAATGGGGTAACATCACATAATACCTGATCCTTGAAGGGTTGGATGCCGTATGATAATCTACACTGTTGGTTGACACAGAGATCTCATCCTTGGAAAATTCACCTGATGTTGTATGGCTAGGGGTGTGGTGTTGTTGACAATCCCAACTATTTGACGACCTCTGCTGAGATGAGGTTCTTCTGGCTTCCGCTATCAACAATAAAATGTAGTGGGGTCCCCTTCACCCGCATCTGTGAATGAAAAAAACACTCCCCCTCTTCAGGATCTGTTGGTTCTTCTGGTTGAATTACTGCAGTCGCGACAATAACAGTGGGGTCTGCGTCAATGATCTGTCATTTACTAGTATTTTCAGAATCAAAGTTCAGCTCATTGTCTTTGTTCTTGGCTACCAATGACTATTTTGAGCGACATTCATCGGTTTTGTGCTAGGGGATTTTGTAGAAATCGCACCATTTTTCAGTGTCCTTTTTCTTCCTGTGACCCTTCTTTTCCTATGGCTTGGATTGGTTTTCAGGAGACTGTTTTTTAGGGTCGTCTTTGTCATAATTTGGTTGTTGCGGATTTGCAGACCCGAACTCCCATTTGTTCTGGTGCTTAAATTTTTGCTCGATTTTAACAACATAACGATAAGCAACACTGAGTGATGAGATATCCAGAAAATCCATTTCAGTTTGGATGTATCTCTGTAGAGCCCAATGGTATTTCAGAACCAAATGTCGTTTGGAGTCTTTGATACTCAGCTTGGTGCGCAAAGTATGGAAGGTATTGGTGAACTCTATAACTGCTTGGCCCTTCTCTTGCCGCAGTGTGGTCCATCTCATGTACTGGACCTCATAGTTGCCAACAGGGTGATACTGTTCATTTACCGCATTCACAAAAAAATCCCAAGTGGGCTCAGCCCCATTTATTCCAGACTCCTCTATGGAAATTTGCTCCCAGTAAGTTTTCCACCAATTTTTGACATGGGGGGGAGCTTTAAGGAGTGCGAAGGTGATCTTTTCTCTGTTGAAAAAATTGTGAATAGAGAAATAACCTTCTAGCAGGTTTGACCATTTGTCTAGGGATTTTGCATCTATCTGTCCTTCAAATATAGGAATATCAAAATTAACTTGTACCTTGAAAGGCGAGGTGCCTCCAAAGTGGTCATTTGATGAAGATGTGTCTGTTGCTATCGACAAGTGTTGAAGGATGTGGGAAAAATTCTCCACCATTTTTTTCCTCTTTCGCGTGAGATCTTGCTCAAGCAACAGACTGATAGGATCGTCTGCTTCGTCGTTTTTCTTTTCTTCCACCAATGAGGATTTCTTGGGTGATCGAGAGCGATTGTCCTCAAGAGAGAAAAGCACGAGACCCAACTTGCTATACTCGGACCTCGTCAAGGACATGCACTGAAAAATCATCAAGAGCAACCTACTCTGATACTACCGATCCATATTATTTTCGACACGAAATGAGAGCAGAGAAATAATAAATAAATGTACAGAGATATCGCAGATATCCAATAATATAATAGAAATGTATCAGATATGAAACCATAAACACATATATACAGTAATACACGATTTCTATTAATGAAAGAAATGTACAGAGACTATAAAAATACAGAGTGAAAGTCTCGCTAGAATGGTGGAACCTTATCTCTTAGAAGAGATGTGACAGCTACTCGCATTTGCAAGAAGATGATTACAATGAGGCTCTAAAGGAATTTTTACAATAAACATGAATGTCAAAAACCCTGGACATCCAAAAACCTAACCCTAGGAGATGAAGAGCCAAAAGTCATGTGGGTCCCGTTTGGGTAAGTTAGTACATCAACTTCCCGGGGTCGTAACTTTTGCATACGATCTCTGTTTTAGGCGCACGATAGCCCGTTGGAAAGGTATCGTCGAGGAGATTCATTTTGGGGGCTTAATGATGCCTTTGACTATCATTGAGAAGCTTTAGCCCGAAAAACCTTCATTTAGGCCCTCAAAAAAGCCGCGGAAGTTAAAAATGCTAAAAATAGTAAATTGCCAAAATTGCCAGAAAACTGTTTTGAGCCAGTTGGAAAAGGTGGGTGGCCACCGATATCCACCTAGATCAATTTTCCATATACCTGATGACAACCCCAACTACGTGTGAAATGTCTGGCCTTGTACTAACCATCACATACATTAGACTTCCTACTGCATTAGCATATGGTATTCGAGACATATATTCCTTTTCTTCTTTTGCACTAGGACTTAAGCTTGAAAAAATCTTAAAATGGGAAGCCAAAGGGACTAAAACTGGTTTCAGATCGTTCATACCAAACCTCAAAAGTATCTTTTAAACATACTTCTGTTGTGACAACCAAAGCTTACCATTCATCATGTTTCTGAATATCTCCATGCCCAAAATCTATCTTGTTGCTCCTAGATCTTTCATATCGAATGTCCTAGCCATCTGATCCTTTAACCTGTTAATCTTAGTTATGTTTTTTCTTGCTAAAAGCATATCTTCAACATATAATACTAAGATAATGAATATGACATTATTCAATTTCTTAAAATAAACACAATGATCATACTCACTCCTTGTATAATTCTGGCTCACCATGAAAGAGTCAAATTTCTTGTACCATTGTTTGGGAAACTACCTCAGACCATACAATGATTTCTTGAGCCTGCAAACAAATTTCTTGTTACGATTCTGAACGAACCCTTCAGGTTGTTCCATGTAAATTTTTTCATCCAAATCTCTACATAAGAAAGCAGTCTTAACATCTAGCTGCTCCAACTCCAAATCAAGTAATGCAACTAATGCTAACACAATTCGAATTGAAACAGACTTAACGACTGGTGAAAAAATATCATGAAAGTCAATACCTTCTTTCTGATAATATCCTTTCGCAACCAGCCTTTCTTTGTATCTTTCCACCTTATCATCAACACCTTTCTTCAGCTTGTAGACCCACTTGCAACCTACAGTTTTTCTGTCTCTTGGAAGTTCTACCAGGTCCCATGTGGCATTTCTTTCTAATGACTTCATTTCATCCTTCATTGCTTATTTCCATTTATTGTTGTTAGAACCCTTCACAGCTTCCTGATAGCATAAAGGTTCATCATCATTAGTACTTAAAGAAACTGACAAAACAAAATCATCATACCTTCTTGGAGGATTTCTGACCCACGTAGATCTCCTTAGGGAAGTTTGTGGCTCATTCACATTCTGTTGATCGTTATCATAAACAATGTCTTCCTCTGCAGGAAACTCTTCATGAACATCTTTAGAAACTTGTTCATGTTCAGTTTCATCTGTATTTGAACTAGTTTCAAACTGAATCTGTTGATACTTAGGTACTTCTTCATGTTTCATTTGAACATCTAGATATGATTTGATGAGAGATGATTCATCAAATATTACATCTCCATTAATGGTGATCTTGTGGGCAGTAAAATCCCACAACCTATACCCCTTAATACCATCACCATATCCAACAAAGATAAGCCTTTTTTATTTCGGATCTAGTTTAGAACAATGATGTTTCAGAATTAAAGCATAGGCTTCACAACCAAAAAATTTAATATTAGAATAATTACAAGGGTGACCTTTCCATACCTCTTCAGGAATATTGCACTCTATTGTTGTTGGTGGTGATCGATTCACCAGATAACAAGTTGTAGTTATTTCTTCTGCCTATAGTTCATGTTGCAAATTGGCGTTACTAAGCATACTCCTTGCTCTCTCTAGAAGAGTCGTGTTCATGCGTTCAACAACTCCATTTTGATGAGGAGTATAGGCAGCAGTTTTATGCCTATCAATCCCAAACTCCTTGCAATAGTTCTCAAATTACATTGACGTAAATTCACCACCATTATCAGTTCTTAAACATTTAATTGATCTACCCTTACTCTTCAACATATAGACCCAAACCTTCCTAGAGAAATCATCTATAAAAGTTACAAAATATGATTATCCTCCATATGAAATAGTAGGGTATGGTCCCCAAACATTAGAATGAATATAATCAAGGATTCCTTCACTAGTGTGTCTTCCGGTTTTAAATCTCTGCCTATTCTATTTTCCATAAATACAGTGCTTGCAAAAATCTAACTTTAAAGACTTTAGACTAGGAAGTAACTTGCGATCAATTAATACCTTTAACCATTGTTCGCTCATATGACCCAACTGTTGATGCCACAGTCGAACAAAATCATTGTCTTTCTCAGATACCACTGTCGCATGATCTAACTCAGTTCTTTCTTCTAACAGGAACAAGTTACCAACCTTCTCTGCTTTCATAACTAGTAGGATTCCTTTGTAGACTTTCATAATTCCACCTTGAACAATACTCTTATATCCTCCAATGTCTAAGACTCCCAAAGAAATTAGATTCTTCCTAAGCTTAGGTACATGTCTCACATCAGTTAGTATTTTAATAGTTCCATCAAACATCTTAATTCGAATGCATTCGTACACAGAAATGCAAACCCTCAGTAACCACCTAGGAGGTCGAAGACATCAATTGAAAAGCCAACGCAGCAGTTTAATGAAACAATCCACACTCTGGTTTTCAAGCGGTCACAGAGTAGAATAGAGAGCTGACATGAAAGGGAGGCACCATTGCCGCCGCAGAAAACGACTTTATAGTCATTGCTTCGGGAGCAAGTGAAGGTGCTGGTGGCGTCGTCCTTTGGATAGCTGTAGGCATGGGGGCATTGGCCCTTGAAAAGCTCTGAATAATTAGTCGGACTGCAATTGTTCGAATATTCCCCGTGCAGCAATATTGCGGTGTATTAAAACTAGTGCAGGCGCTATCGCATCCGCCGGAAACTCTCAATTTAGAGGGGCAGATGGCAGTTATGTTCCTGCTACAGGCAGTTATGTTCCTGCTACAGGCAGATGGCAGTTATGTTCTTGCTACAGGCAGATGGCAGATGGCAATTATGTTCGATTGCCTGGCACGAAGAGTTGGAAGGTATGATCGACATTGGCAGGTTGAATCCATCTACGAGAGACATGTCATACGTATCGAGTTTAATGTTTTAATTGAGAGAGTACTCGACCATAGTAGCAGGGGGTTTTCTAGACCCTTGAGAGTTTAGTAGACCCTCGCAGTCCCCAGTATTGCGGCTCCCGCTACGGCTACCGTTGAAGGAACACCCCGTGCGCCCCCAAAACCTTCCGGTTGTTGTATCCGTGGTGCCTTGAAGCGCCCACGACTGCCCACTCTCCAGCCGTTTCCCACCGCCGGGTGAACCGGCTGCCCAAACCGTGATGGGCAGTTGTTCTGGATCTCAAAGATCGCACCTCTTGTCCCTGCAAGGGTCATAAATGCAGTTATAAACTTAACTCTTAAACAGTAAATAAAACATCTATTACTGCAGTTATTACCATGTATAACCCAAATTCATAATGTTGAGATGAATGCGAGCGAAACTCCCGTTGCTCTCGCCATGGCTGCGAGTCACTCAAACTTTCACCAGCAAAAGCCAAATTCTGATGCCGCTCATAATGTGTCAGCGGCAACGAGCAACAGTCTACATACTCGCAAGACCCGATGATTAACGCGTTTACTTTCCGGTCGCTTCTAGCGGTCATTCACCATTCGAGGCGTGTCTTACTCGACAGCTTTACTTTCCATTTGGAGACGACTTGACTTTTAAATCGTACGATATGAGGGGATTCATTAAGGTGTGTGTCAACCTCCACCAACCCAACCAAGTCTGTCGATTTGTTGCGAGTGTCGGATTTCTTATGGGATCAGATTAATCGTGTCCTCTGCAGAAATGTGGAATTTTGTTTCATAAATTTTGAAATTATATATTAGAATTATTGAAATTGTAATATTCAAATGTTTGGATTTTTTTTTTCATAATTTCGAAAGTATAATGTTAAAATGTTAGGAGAGCACATAATCATATATGATATAAAAAAATTTAAATAAACAATTTGATCCTAAACAAAATGAAGAATTTTCATTAAATTATTGTTGAAAAAGGTGATCTCTTGGAAGACCTTTTTCATTCTTTTGGTTAGGTTTATGTTTAATAATGAATTTGAATATGGTGTTAAAAGATGAAATGCATGAAATTTAATTAGCTTTCTCAAGATGTTGAGTACCTTAAGTATGAAATTTCAAATTATCAAATTCAATATATCCTTGAAATTAAAGTCTTTTATATTGTAAATCTTAGTCTCTTCTAGTGTGACATATAACTTATTTTAAAAATAGTTAAGCTGATAAAAAGTTACAGCCTAAATAAAAGAGGATGTCAAACAAAAATAAATTACAAATCTTTTTTTTAATTATATATTTGGAATCTATGTATATAGTTGCATCCAATTTCTGTAGCCTATCTAATAATAATGTAAAAACATAGAGATATTGATAGGCATTCATAAAAATGGAGGTTTTAATGTTTTTGCAGACTTGAAACAATTAAGTTTTCCATCTCGAACCTAAATGTGAAGCAACCAAGCAACCAACTTAGAAAACACATACTCTAGAGTTTTCATTCCAAGAAAAAAAATTGAAATTGAAGGAACGTATGTGTGCTCTAAAACACACACACGTTCTTGAACATGTGTGCATTCTTAAAGCACACACACATCGTGCGCATTCTTACCAACACAAAATCCATGTGAAGTGATATCATGTGACCTCCTGTGGCCCTTATGAACCTCCCAAAAATGGAAAAACCATGTGCCAAAAAACCACTGAGAATGGATGTAAAAAATTGCCCAATTGTTTTTGGGGGGGCCTTCGCCTCCATGCCCCCTTTATCCCATATCATTGTACAACACATGGGACCAATAATTCCAATAATATAACACATACCTAACATTTCCCATGAACCCGAGACAATGGGGGCCTAGCCAACCCGTCCCCGACACACCTAGCGCAACAAACAATGTGTTTGTATAGTTTCCAAGACCCAAGGACACATACCAATAGTTCAAAACCACATAGTGGCACTCACATCCCTGACCATAGGCCAAATCCATCAAAATCACCTTGAACTCATGCATCTAGGGCTAAAAACAACACATTGAACTCACATGAAATCTCCAACCATGAACAACACCTTGAACCCACACACATAACCTCCCAAGTGTGTCATTTACCTCTTAGTGGGAATATTACCACCATTAGGGTTTTTGGAGAAGTAGGTATCATTATGAATACTTGGACCAAGTTCAAGTGATGAAACTTCCTCATTACGCCTAAAAAGTAACTTGCAGGGCTCAAGAGCCATCGATGAGTCCTGAAACCACCACAAATGATCTCTTTGCGGGATATTTTTCTTTTGAATTGCAATATGGTCACCATTAGAAGGTTTCAAGCACCAAGTATGAGTTGTGGGATGTTAGACATGTTCAAGGGAGGAAAATAAAGAATTAGGACCTAAAGTAAGATTCTAAACATCCAAATCCAAGAAAAATGTCTTTAACCACCACACGTAATGTATTGAGAGTATCATCTCATTCCTATTTGTGATATGGGAACCAATAGAAGGTTTTCCACTCTAGGTATGAGTTTCCTTTCCTGGTACATGGTTGGGGGAGAAAAATCATGCCTCAAGCCTCCCACCTTCTCTCTGTCTCTTGCCATTCCTCTTTGCCTCCCTCTCCCCCTATATTTCTTTACCTCTTTCTCCATATTTGTCTCTAACTCCCTCCCTCTCTCACTTCCTACTACTCTTTCGCTCTCTCTCTTTCTTGATCCCTCCCCTTTCCCCCTCTCTCCTACTATCCATTTCTCTTTCTCTCTCCCTTACTCCACCCTCTCTATTTACCTCTTCCTCCCTCCCTCCCTCCCTCC
>ML780602.1:24121-52480 GCA_009831015.1 Picea engelmannii
CCCACTCTCTTCCCCTATCTCTCCAACTTACTCCCTCTCTCAACCTCTCTCTCTCTCTCTCTTTCTCTCTCTCTCTATCCTTCCCTCCCTCTTTTGCACCTATAAGGAAAATACGCCCTAGTGTGCATCTAAACATAATTCCAAGTTCTTAAATGTTTAGAAGAACCGTCGTACATTATAATAAAAAAAAAAACACTAAATAAAGAGTCCCAGTGTCGTTGAACATTATGACCTCATGTATATTCTTATCATCGGGCACACCAAAGTAGGGTAAATAAAAAAAATTACCAAACCTTAAATTTTTCAATAAAAAACAAAAAATTAAA
The DNA here is from genome assembly GCA_009831015.1 of Picea engelmannii. NCBI lineage: Eukaryota > Viridiplantae > Streptophyta > Pinopsida > Pinales > Pinaceae > Picea > Picea engelmannii. The sequence continues at coordinate 24,448 of ML780602.1, forward strand.
ATAAAATAAAATATTGAGACAATTAGAAATCTATAAATTGACAATGACTTACCTCATTGTGGCTAGAATCTACTTCCTTCCCTCCACTTCAAATTTTAAGCAAGCTAGTGCAAATCCTTCCTGTCATGATTTGGGCAAGTTGACTTGGTCACTATTTTAGAAGGTGCTTATTTATTCTCCCTTCTTCCTAATGTTTTTTCCTCTTTTAAAAAGGATAACCAAATGTCAAACTAAACTTTATATTATAGTGTTGTTTCAAATACAAAGTGTACAGAGTATTCCAAAGAAGATAGTGATTGTGAGAGCAAAGATGCTTTGTCAATTGATTCCTCAGAAGGTTTGTGGTGGCCATGTCTAATAATAGTGTTAAGATAACTCTCCCATGATTGCTTTATGCTAACCTTGCAATATATTAGACCATAAAACAAGAGGAAATTTATAGATCAAGAAGTCCAAATCTAACAATTGTGAAATTTAATAATTTTGTTACCTGAAAATTGTGGAAATGGAACTTCCTACTATGTTGATCTTTGATGTAGCAACTCACTCGAAATGGAAATCGTGGAAACAAAAATGGAACCTCCGTTTGACCTCCATAAATATTTGTTCTCACTTAGGAAACCCCCAAACCTTTATCTAGTTTCACCCTATCTTTGTTCTCCCTCAAGAAACCCCCAAACCATGCTTTCGTTGCACTCATCATTTGAAAATGAGTTTTACTTCCCCTACATGCGGGTTTTTTTTAATTTTTTTGGTTTGATCTATAATTCGACACTAAATTTGGTGCAATCTATGTTGACTTTAGTGTCGATTAAGGGTGTAAATGTAATATATGATTGGCACAAGAGTGGGAAAAAAATTATCCTAGAGTTACGCCTAAACGATGGAAAAAAATGCCTAGGTTTGTGTCTAAACGATGGAAAAAAACTACACTATCTCCAACAACATGTTTATTATGCTTGTAGTTATTGTGTGGTCTACGATGATCATTGGTAGTTCCTTCCTCAAAAGGAAGGATGTTGTAGTATACTACATGAGGTTATGATGGATGTAACATGTCTCCAAAGCTTACACCTTCTCTATTCCATGTTTGGGGGTGAAAGTGTGGTTGTTATAGCATTTTATCTAAACTATATAGGGCTTCTATGAAAATTCGACATATATCATTAGAAAAAAAATGGTTAAAAACATTGTATAAAGTGGTTTTATCTCCCTATCATATTTGGATAAGGGATATAACCTCTGAGAATCATAATCCTGCAAGGAGAACATGGAAAGGAACTAGTAATGTAACTAATAAAAAGACAATGGAATTCTCTTATATATGTTCAAACCACTTAAAAACAATGCTTAAATGTGTGTATGGGAAGATTTTAGGCATGGCATTTGGATAGTATTTCAAGTCTTGATAGATGTTAGTCAATTTGTAAAGATGTTATTATACATCTACCATCTTATCATATTTAGGTATGGAATTTGATAAGCCTTTATGGGTGCACTAATATAGGTTAAAAATATACATAATGCTATTATAGTAACTCAATTATAATGGAATTCAATTTTTCAATCACTGTCTAGATGGGTTATGATTGGTCCTGCAAGTTGCATGGTGGACCCCAGTTTTGTATTTATTGGGAAAGCTAAGTGAGTGACTACTAGTATGGAGATGGCTAGGAGGACTATGGTATGACATGTTGCTATAGGTTGTGATTACAAGGAGATGGAGAATTGAATACAAGTACTAGGTTGTAAGTGCATTCTGACTAATGATGAGTAAGTGGATATCAAATGACAAAGGAAAAGTTGTGTGTTAAGAGAATGACCTGACTATATGGTGCCCATGGATGACTACAATGGGATGCTAACATGCATAGGTGTCCTAATTTCAAGTAGCAAGATATGTTGAAATGGAAAAATTGTGTGATTAAGAGTGAGAAAAGGTTGGGTGAACGATGATACCATTAGCTAAATGATAAGGATAGTCTAAATGGTTGTAGGAGGTGTAACCATGTCTATGATTGTAAGCTAGGTGATAGGATTAAATCCATGGATCTAATAATTATAGGTGAAATAACTCTAGTCATTGACCGGTACTGAGATCTAGGTAGCATTGCATTCAAACTTAGGGTAACAATAAAGGAAGTTCAGGATATAGGATGGACCCTACTCTGTAATATTATCTAAAATAATCTAGATCTGCTTCCCACTTATGAGGCATGTCCATGTCTCTATGTGGGGTTATAACCTTATGATTGAATAGGTAGGGAGGTCAACATAATAATAGTTGATAGTGTGGTCACAAATTTAGTTGGGATTATGAGGATCTCTATAGAACTGAGTAGTGGTCTCATTTGGGTCATTAGAGATAATAGATGCAACATGGTTTAGGTGTTAGTAAATCATTTTGTTAATGATGTCATATATAATGGTACTATGAAGGAAGGCTAGGGGATGTCACTTAGATATAACAATAAGAAGTAAGCAAAGAGACAATGGAACAAAACGAAAGATACCCTACAAGAACAAATTTGAAAGAAGAAAATAAAAATAAAAATGTCAAGGGTGACCAACATGATGAGGAGCTAAAAAAGAGGATGGGAATTATTAATATAAAAGATAAAAAATGGAATATGTGCAAGTAAACTAGCATCAAACTAATTTCATATTAGGTTCAACATAAGAATGTCTTATACATGAAAGGAAAATGTGAGGGAATAAGGATGGATCTATGGAATTACAACACGTTTAAGTCCTCCTAGGGGACACCTTAGCTGAGGGAGGATTGGAGATACCAAAATTATTATAATGTAGCACGAGTAGATAGAATGAAAAGAGAAAGGTTCACAATTAAACTCCTATCCATGGATAAGAAACATTGTGGGATGATAATAACCCACTTCGAATGAATCGAGAAAATATCACTTTTTTTAATTACTACTTACAAGGGGTGTAGGTGGAATGAAGGAAGAACCTACAAGATAAAAATAAATATAGATAGTAGATCTAGATGAAGGATGAAAAATTGTTAAGGGAAAGACCTAGGTGATGAATCATAAGGTGGTAATGCTACCAAAGTAATGCTAAGGAAATAAAAGGGAAAACATTATACCTAAGAAGACTTAAGTGGAAGATGGACCCACTAAGGCCAAAACCTAGGTGTGGGAAAGATTACAATGAAGTGCTATTGATTAATATCTGTAATAACTATGATGTCAAGGAGAACTAAGATGACCTCTTTTTGATAGTCTCAGATACCTAGGGGTAATGGTGCAATGTAATACCTCAAGCTATAGGAGGTTACCAAAATGTACATAAGAAGATGAGACCTAAATGGAATTCAATAAGCATGGTCATGGTGAAGCAAAAACAATAGATAGTAACCAATGGGGTAAAAAAAAAGAGGCAAATGACTCAAGAGACAAGTGGTTAATCAAGTAATTAAGAAATAAAAAAGATGTATAGTACTCCAATAAAATGAAAAGGAAAATAAAATTTTGGATTACTCTAAAGACCCATGGGATAAAAGTCAATTTTTTGTTTCTTTTATCCAAAATCATCCTTTCGTCGAGGAGGGTAGGTTTTGGGTGATGAAGAGGAATATTTAGATACAAGTTCCCATCTTGTGAAGTTTTCCTCTAAGGCAAATAGTTGGTTTTTTCCCTCTTTGTTTGGTTGTGTAAAGGGTATTAGTCATGGTAATGTTCATGTGCCCTTGCAAAATTATGGTTACTTTGGCATAGTGGGTGTTGGAATCCTCAAGTCAAAGGTGCCAGATCAAGGAAACAAAGTTACTGAAAATTGTTTTCAAGTTGGTATAGGGACAAATGGGTTATGTGTGGAGGGAAAAGGGCCTAAAGTTGAGGAATATAAAAGGAGTATTATTCATAAAATATACTTTTCAAATGTGGTATTGTATTCATCCTCTGGTGGTAGCCTTCTCCATTTGAAGGAAATTTCTAAGGAAGTTATTGTACAAGAGGGACAAGTTTCTAGTGTTGGTGTGAGAGAATATGAACCTACTAGTTGTGGTATTTCTATAGAGGGGAGGGTTTTAGCCTTGGATGAATATAGAGGTAGTTTTCCTTTGGGATATTCTATTGATTTTCAAGGTGTTGTTTTCTCATTTGGTCAAATTAACTATAGTCATTTTTTCTTGTTTGGGGAAGGTTGTTTATTTGAGTTATGTGGAGAGGGCTAAATTGACCAATAATAATTTAGTGGAAGGTTGTATTCCTCTAAAATTAGTTCATGATTTTAAAGTTTCCCCATATGTAGATATCATTGTGAATAATTCCCCGAGTAAGATAAAATTAGTTGAGCTTGAGGTGGTTATTAATGGTTTGGAGAAGAGAGGGAATATCTCAATTGATAGTCATTGTAAGGGAAAACCTACTAAGGGTGATATGGGTAGTGGTGAAGCATCCCAAGGAGTGAATGGGAATTTTGGTAGTGGAGATAAGGAATTGGGTACAAGGAAGATGAATACGTGTGTTCAATTTTTATTTTTTTTATAAAACTAGTTCTTGGTCAAGGCATCAAAATGCATGAGGTGGTTGCTTTGAATTCTCAATCCATTGTCAACTGATTTGATGGCAGGAAAGTGGGTGAATTTCCATGATTGAGGGCATGGCTGCAAGATACATGGGACCTTAGGTAGGATACACTCCGAATTATTTTCTTTTATCTATAGATTGGCTAGGGTTTCTCTTTAGATATCAAGAGGATTTGTAGAACATAGTAGTGCATCACTAGAAGTGAGATTCAATTATTATTTTTAACAAATGTTGGTCCCCTTTATTTGACTCTTGTACTAAGAGAAGTGATATATTCACTCCTATATGCTTAAAGCGTTTTGATATTCCACTAAATTTATGGTATTTAGATAACTTTAAAGAAATTGGTAATGTGTTTGGTACTTTTCTTGAAGAAGATATGTTATTTATAGACATAGGTATTATGTCTATAGGCTATATTTTGGTTGGAATTACCTTAAGGGGAGGTCTTTTTGTAGAGATGGCATTGTAGAAAATAGATCATGTACCTTTACTCAACTCTATACTATTCGAGGACCCCATTTAGGTGTATTTGGTGTCATAAGTATGGACATGTGTCTATGGACTCTAAGTTTCCTTTTCGGAAGAAGGCTTGGGAATGGAAAGGGTAGGTAGTTGGGGAGGTAAATTCTCATTATGGGCCTATCATGTCAAAGTTTGTTGATGATCTGTAGAATGTTGGTGGTTTGGAGACCCAAATGGAGATGTCTAGTTTCATGATGGAGTGTGTATAAGAGGTTAAGGGTGGAGTGGATAATGTGGTGATAGTAGCTCTAGTGTATATTTATTCATGTTGGATGAATGGTTCACCATCAATGGAGACTCATCCTAGCCCAATTATATGCCAAAATGACATTTAGGTAAGTTCGTACAATATCAATCCCCATTATTGTTAAAATATCCTTCTTTTGATTCTAAAAAACTAGGGTTTATAAAAAAATCTAAGGATAATGAGAAGGAGTTATCTTGGTATCTAAAGGGTATGGTGGGGTGTAGCCAATCTATGGAGATAAAAATTACATGATCTCCTAAAAGGGGGATAGGCCTTGTAGAAGGTTTTCATACTGGGTTTGATTCTAGTGACAACAATTATGTGATTTCTAATAAAAATAGAAAGGGCCCAAATTTGGCTGGTAGTAGATACAATCTATGGTTGAGGAATGAGGCCTTGGGTGATGTTGAACGGGGGGTTGAAAAGAAACTAACATGTATTTAGGGGAAAATAAATAAGGGGCCACACAAAGGAGAAGGGTCTTTATGAAGTGATGTCTAGTAAAATTGTTTTCTTTTGGGGATTTTAAAGTCAATAATGTCGCAACATAGGGTGCCTTGAGATTTTCTTATCATTAAAATTTTGAGGGACGAGTATCTTTTTTAGAAGAAAAACCCTGAGGAGAATTGTTGAGTCTCAAAATATTGACCTAATGTTGTTTCAATATCCTCTAGTTGATGGTGTAAAAAATGTTGATGATTTGGGGAAATTATTTGGGGGAGGGGACTTTGTTTTTGTTCATGCAAGGGGGGATCATTTATTGGCAATTGTTAAAAAATATAATTACATATATTGTATATGTAAAACAATGTAAATATAGACCATTAGGATAAATGTATCCAATTTTTTTTCATGAATTTATATTTTAAAACAAATTGAAATATTTCACTAAGCCTAAGCCTAAGACCTAAACCTTTATACCATATAACCCCTAACCCCCTAACCTCTTGAAGCATGGACGATCTCGAATATTATGTGGGGACATAAGACATCCTTGAGTCTTGAAACACTCCCATGCCATAAAAGCATGTCCCTAGTATAACCATGCCAAATTTCGATGCATACAGGCCCAGTTGGGAGAAATTTCAATGTTGGCCTCATTCACTACTAACCATGTAGGGTCGACGGATTTCATTTATCCCTTCACCTGATATTTAATACCTAACCCATTAACCATTAAACCACTTGCATGTTGGACCCTATAAATTTATTTTGGGATGTCTCAACTTAATATAATCATGGTTTAATCATCTCGAAGAATGACATAAGAAAAATACAAATACATGGAAATTGGCATCTTCATCAGGTTTTGTTGTAAAGATGCATATGTCGGGTTTAATCTTTGTTGGCATGGATGGAAAAATAGGGTCATGATGAATATGATGATGATTATGGAAATGAAAATCATGATGATAGAGACGATGAAGAGAATGATGTCCCAGAGTCTTAAAAACCTCCCATACCATCAAGGCATGCGCCTAGACTAAATATGTAAAATTTCAATGCATACAATCACATTCTGAATAAATTTAAACATTGGCCCCATTCACTGCTCACTGTGCAGGGTCAGTGGATGAAAATGGTGATGAGCATGTTGGAAGTTTGTAACACCATGTTTCTCCTAGTCTGTAAAAATAACTATATTGGCCAAGAACTATGGCAAACACAAAAGATGTGAATGTTTGATTTGACGGACCTTTCTATAGAAGGTCAATGAATGTAAATTATGTATGATTATGTGTTGCATGAATGTTGGGAGGGGGATGTTCTAAAATAGACCATGATGGCTAATGAGAGGTTGTGGGAGGGACCTGGAATGGTTGTGTTAACTTCCACTGAGCCAGTGCCGTACTGGTTTTACTTGCTCAAAAACCAAAGCAACTCTTTGACCCTGGAATGCATTTCCCGTCATATTGGTAGGTGGGGAGGCTCCTCAAGAGTTAATGAGGGGATGGGGGTGAACCACCCATCCGTAACAGCTCCCAAACCTGACCGTGGATGAGGAAATTCATGCCACACGCAATCTTGCAGAGAAAAGGTAAGAGAGGAAGTGTGGTAAGGGGGGGAAGAAGAGAGGAGAACACGCGCGACAAGGATCGTGGGGAAGAACTGGAGAAACTCCAGAAACACAAGGAGTTCTGAACAGAGGAGAAGGAGAGTAACCTTTGTCCTTGACTTTCGTTGAGACGGAAGTAGAAAATTGAACCTCAAGCATTGTGGTCTAGCTCGGGGGTGGTTAGTTGTAAATCTGTTTAGAGTCACTGAGCCTACAGTTGGGTGGAAATGAGCACCCCTCTCACCAGTCGTGTCGCACCTGGTGTTTTTTGATAAGTGTTTATATCTTGTATCTTGAATTGAATTTCTTGGAATGCATGCTCATGTTTGTACACTCATAAATGGTTTCTGTATAGAAGAGTTTGCCTGGTGTTTTGATCGGAAATAATGGATGCATGCTTATACTTATATGACCATAATCAGTTTATATATAGAATGAGCAAGTTCAGATTTCGAGTCTATTCCCTAGAGATTTGTCCCATGCTATGCCCTGGTTTGATTTCCCCAAAGGCACCTCCTTCTGGGAAGTTCCCTCGCATTCCAGAGCTGGAGTGAGTTCCTTGAAAAGACTACCGTTTTAGTAAACCCACGAGTTTACTTCACCCCTATCATAGAAGTACATAGATTGGTGATTTAGGAAGGCTTTTCAGTCTGGTCACCAAGCCTAGGGATAATTAGCCAAGAACCCACTGAAGGATCATGTGATCTGAGTCTGGAAAGCTTGTACAAGAGAGAGTGGTTCTCTCAGGTTTTGGTGTTTCAGCATTTCGGCACCCGGGAAACCCAAGGGAAAGCTCCCTTGTATTCAATAGTCGCGAAATCCCGATATGCAAAACCACGAAATGGTTTAACATGAATAGATTTTGGCGTTTCGGCATTTCGGGACCCGAGAAACCCAAGGGCAATTTCCCTTGTATTTGTGAGTCGCGAAATCCCGATATGTGAAACCCCGAAATGGTTTAGCGTGAACAGGTTTTGGTGTTTCGGTGTTTCAGCACCTGGGAAACCCAAGGGCAAGTTCCCTTGTATTCGCCACTCACGAAATCCCGATATGCGAAACCCCGAAATGGTTTAACGTGAATAGGTTTTGGTGTTTTAGCGTTTCGGCATGTGGGAAACCCAAGGGCAAGTTCCCTTGTATTCGCCAGTCGCGAAATCCCGATATGTGAAACCCCAAAATGGTTTAGTGTGAATAGGTTTTGGTGTTTCGTCGTTTCGGTACCCGGGAAACCCAAGGGCAAGTTCCCTTGTATTCTCCAGTCGTGAAATCCCAATATGCGAAACCCCAAAATGGTTTAACGTGAATAGGTTTTGGTGTTTTGGCGTTTCGGCACCCAGGAAACCCAATTAGGGCAAGTTCCCTTGTATTCGCCAGTCACGAAATCTCGATATGTGAAACCCTGAAATGGTTTAACGTGAATAGGTTTTGATGTTTCAGCATTTCGACACCTGGGAAAGCCAAGGGCAAGACCCCTCGTCTTCGCCAATCGTGAAACCTCGGTATGCAAAACCCCGATGCACTCTGTGAATGAGCCCTAGGCCACCGGGGTTCTAGACATCAGAGGAATAGGAGTGAAGACCTCGCCAGAAATCCCGAAAGGTAGAGTGTCGAGATTTAATCTGGGCCATTGATCAAGTCAACGATCTGGATGATATCAGGCTTTCGGGTTCCGGGGATCTTAAAGGGAAAGGAGGAACACTTGCATCGTGATTTCCTGAATCACAAAAGCCAGAATTGCCTTTTTGGTAAGGCTTGTGGTCATAGCCAACAATCACATGGGGGAGCATAAGGGAAGTGAGGGTCTGTGCTAGGCCCCATAGAAATTTGGAGATTCTGTCCCTCGAGAAAAGGAGAAAAAAAAAGCGAAACATCTTAGTTGTCATAGTGGGTGTGTGACAAATTGGTATCAGAGCATGGTTACAACACTTGGCCTACTTGGGATCATGAACGAGTTGCGCAGAAACTCCATGGGAAGTAGTCTTAAAAGAAGTAACCCTCTACCTTAACCCCCTTTATCAAAAGCCGAAGTTAAGAATGAAAATTTCCTATTGTGTGTATGCATAATATATATATATATATATATATATATATATATATGAATTATGCGTTGATTGTGAATGAATATAATGTTGACTAACAGCAAGTGTTTTTCCTGCACAACAAGCGGACGATCAACTGCAGGAAACTGCAAACGCATAGAATGGTGACGCACCATGAAGTGGGGGATGGCTCCCACAATAGAGACGAAGAGTCTAACGAAAGGAGAGCGGTAGAGACCCCTCCAGATATAGCTGAGGCTGTGAGAAGCCTCATGGTCGAACTACAAAGATGCAAGGTGGACAATGAGAGGTTGATAAAAGAGCAAGAGAAGCAAACGAAAATTAATGCAGTCTTGCTGCAGAGCTTATCTGACATATAAAGACAATTACAGCATGGACTTGACACCAGTCATGTGGACCAATGACAGGCAAAGAGAAGTCAAAGCCCACCTAGGATATGGAAATGTGGTCCTTTAAGTGGCCACAGTGGGAGGAGCACCTCGAGAAAGGTTCACCTCAGAGATAAGGGAAAAGCATCAGACGATTCCTCTGGAAAGGAGACTAGCGACTTGGAGGGATCTTCTAGTAGCATAAATAGTTCTTATTCACGAAGAAAATGGAAGAAGCAAAATCATTCCAAAAATCATAATCTCAAAGAATTCAAGAAGGCCAAACCACCCTCTTCCGACGGTGAAATAAAGAAGGGAGAGGAAGCGGAGGCCTGGCTGCTTCGACTAAAGAAGTATTTCAGAGTCCATGACTTCTCAGAAAATTTGAAGGCCTGAGTAGCCACTTTCAACGTGAATGGGAAGGCTTCCATTTAGTGGGAAGACCTTAAGAACGTAAAAGGGATTCATGAAGAAGACCTATCTTGGGGACGGTTTGAGAAATACTTCAGGAATAAGTATCTGTCGGAAAATTATTTCGATGAAAAGACTAAAGAATTCTATGAACTCAAGATGGGGCAACGCACCATAGAGGAATATGTTAGCAGATTCCTCGAATTGCTGAGGTACGTACCCTATATAAAAGCAGAAAAGGCAAAGGTGCAACGATTCATCAGTGGACTACCTAAGGACTATCAAAACAGGATTGAGTTCGACGAGCCAAAGACCCTAGAAGATACTATCCAAAAGGAAAGATATTGTTATGAACGGCTTGGGCATCAGACAAAACCTCGTGAAGGCTGGAAGCAGAAGAGTAGTTCGGGATTCCAGAAAAAGGGGTTTAAATCCCCAAGATTTAAAAACTATAAAAAGAACTCAAGGATGAGCTTCCCAACTCGAAGTGTACACCAACAGAATTTCCCCTCCCAGAGTGAGAATAAACCTTTTGGATCTACCCCAGGAAAGATTGATAACCTGAAGAAAGAACCCTTGAAATGTTGGGGTTGTGGAGAAGAACATCTATTGAGGGACTGCCCGCACTGACAACAGAACAGTCGGAGAATTTACAACATTTAAAAATATACCACCGTCAATGATGTGGCCAGGAGCGTGCCACAAATTTATGCAACCTTGGATAATAAACAAGTTGACCACCAAGCTTCAATGGTGGAGATGGAAGGTATGATCACCAACCATCCAATGTCTATTCTAATTGACCCTGGTTCAAATTTGAGTTATATAGCCCCTAAGGCTGTTGATAAGTGTAAATTACAGCCACATAAACACGCCAAGCCATGGTTGGTATAGTTAGCCACCGGAACCAAAATAAAGGTAATGGAGGTCATACCATCTTGCCAATTCACTATGGGTGAATTCCCCACCCAAGAAACCCTTAACGTACTACACCTAGGATCGTATGACCTATTGATTAGTATGGACTAGCTAACCACATATAAAGCCAGACTAGATTGTTACCATAAAACCTTAGAATGTGTAAGTGAAGAAGGAAAAAGGATAACCCTTCAAGGGATTCAAAAACCTGTCTCGGTGAGACGAATATCAACCCCTCAAATGAGAAAGTATTGTAGAAAGGGATGTCCACTATATGCGATACAGGTGTTGGAATTAGCTGAAGATGATAAACTAAGCCTCGAAGACCACCCCACACTAAGAGAATATAGGGATGTATTTCCGGAAGAGGTACCGGGTTTACCTCCGAGAAGGGACATTGACTTCTCGATAGAACTTGCACCAGGAGCGGTGCCAGTGTCTAGGACACCCTACAGGATGAGCAAACTCGAGCTAGTTGACCTTAAATTACAACTAAAAGAAATGATGGACAGAGGCTATATCCGGCCCAGCATGTCTCCACGGGGAGCACCAGTCCTGTTTGTAAAAAAGAAAGATGGTACCCTCTGAATGTGCATATATTATAGACAACTCAATAAGGTAACCATACAGAACAAGTACCCCTTACCCCAGATCGATGACCTGTTCGATCAATTGGGAGGTGCTTCCATCTTCTCAAAGATTGACTTGAGATCTGGATACCATCAAGTCCAAATCAAGGGTGAAGACATCCACAAAACTTCCTTCAGGATGAGATATGGTCACTATGAGTTTGTAGTAGTACCATTTGGATTGACCAATGCCCCTGCCACTTTTATGTGCTCAATGAACAATGTGCTCAGCAAATTCCTAGACAAATTTGTACTGGTTTTTATTGACAATATACTAATTTGCTCCAAGAATAGAGAGGAACATGAGGAACATCTTAGACTTGTGCTTCAAGTACTAAGAGAACATCAGCTCTATGCCAAATTTAGCAAGTGCGACTTTTTCCATAAGAAAATACATTACTTGGGCCATGTCATATCTGAAGAGGGAGTAGCGGTAGATCCTGACAATATCAGGTCTATCATGGAATGGCCTACCCCAAAGGACGTTTCAAATATCAGATCCGTCATGGGCTTAGCAAGATACTATAGGAGATTTATAAAAGGATTCTCCAAGATTAGTTGTCCAATCACTGCCCTCCAGAAGAAGGGAGCTAAATTCACGTGGACATAAGAATGTGAAGAAAGATTTCAATCCCTGAAACACCTTCTGACCCATGCACCCGTGCTGAAGATCGTTGATCCTAAAAACGACTTCCTCGTGTGCACAGATTCCTGTAAGGAAGGGCTCGGAGGAGTCCTTATGCAAGGAGGAAGTGTAGTTTGCTATGAATCCTGAAAATTGAATGAGCACGAAGTCAACTATGTGACCCACGATCTAGAGATGGGTGCCATAGTGCACGCCTTAAAAATGTGGAGACATTACCTCCTGGGAAGGAAATTCGCACTTATGACAGACCACTATGGATTGCGATATCTGTTTGACCAACCAAAGCTCAATGCCAGACAAGCTAGGTGGATGGCCCTCCTTAGTGAGTTTGATTTTGAAATCAAACATGTTAAAGGAAAGGAAAATAAGGTGGTCGATGCCCTTAGCAGAAGTATGAAAACAATTCACCTAGCAGCGGTGAGCACCTGCGAGATGAATGTCAAAGAAAGAGTCAGGAATGCACAAGAAACAGACACATTCTTCCAGACCGTGACCTCCTACCTGGAGTAAGAACCCATAGGAATAAAGTATGAAGGCTACCAGATGATAGATGGAGGTCTGCTAACTTATAGAAATAGATTGTATATTCCAGATTGTGACGACTTGAAGAGGTTCATAATGGATGAACTGCATAAAAGACCATATGGTCGTCACCCGGGATATCAAAATATGATCACGACCACTAGGAAACAGTTCTATTGTTCTGGGCTAAAGAAAGACATAACTAACTATTTAGCTAAGTGCCTAGAATGCCAACAAGTTAAAGCAGAACACTGACACCCAGTAGGATTATTACAACCTCTACTAATCCTGGAATGGAAGTGGGAAACCATTTCCATGGACTTCATCACCGGATTACCAACATCGACCAAACATAATGACGCCATCATGGTAGTGGTGGATAAATTGAGCAAGTCCACCCATTTTATCCCCATCAAATCGACTTGCAAGGCAATAGATATCGCCAGCATATTCATGAAGGAGATATTCAGACTAAATGGTATGCCTAAAGAGGTCGTGACTGACAGAGACACGAAATTTACTTCCAACTTTTGGAAATCCTTGATGGTTGGTCTGGAGACCAAATTACTATTTAGCACAACCTATCATCCTCAAACCGTTGGACAGACGGAAAGAGTGAACCAAATATTGGAAGACATGCTAAGAATGCATGTAATGCATCAACCCAAGAGGTGGGAAGATTACCTACCACTAGTGGAATTCGCCTACAACAATGGCTACCAAGAATCCGTGAAGACGAGTCCTTTTGAAGTCCTCTATGGTAGACCGTGCAACACTCCAGTCAGTTGGAGTAACCCCGTAAATATAATTACTATTGGAACCGACATGCTGAAAGAAATGGAACAACAAGTGATTCAGATAAAACAGAACCTGAAGGTCACTCAGAACAGATAGAAAAGTTACGCCGACCGAAAGAGAACTCCAAGAGAATTCCAGACGAGAGACCATGTATATCTCAGATTTAGGCCCAGGAAGAGTTCCCTGAGGATGGGATCTTGTGCCAAGTTGGCACCTCGGTATTTCAGACCCTTTGAAGTTCTAGATAGAGTGGGACCTGTAGCCTATAGGCTAGCACTTCCTCCCACAGTAAAATAACATAATGTTTTCCATGTTTCATTATTGAAGAAATATGTACACGATTCTAATCATATAATTGACTAGTCTATGATCCAGGTGGAACCAGAGGGAGAATTCCTGCCAAAACCTCAATGCATACTGGACAGAAAGGAAACCCCACTGAGGAACCGAACCATTGCATAGCTTAAGGTGCAGTGGAAACATTTTGGCCCAAATGAGGCTACCTGGGAAATGGAAGATTCCATGAAACAAGCATATTTGATTTTGTTTACTTCTGTACATACACGTCATATTGATAGATAGAAAATCGAGGACAATGTTCTTTTAAGGGGGAGGGAATTGTAACACCCTATTTCCCCCAGTCTGTAAAAATAACTATATTGGCCAAGAACTATGGCAAACACAAAATATGTAAATGTTTGATTTGGCGGACCTTTGTATAGAAGGTCGATGAATGTAAATTATGTTATGATTATGTGTTGCATGACTGCTGGGAGGGGGATGTGCTAAAAGAGACCACGATGGCTAATGAGAGGTGGTGGAAGGGACCTGGAATGGTAGCGTTAACTTCCACCGATCCAGTACCATACTGGTTTTACTTGCTCAAAGACCAAAGAAACTCTTTGACCCCAAAATGGATTTCTCATTAGATTGGTAGGTGGGGAGGCTCCTCAAGAGTTAATGAGGGGATGGGGGTGAACCGCCCATTCGTAACAGCTCCTAGATCTGACCGTGGATGGGGAAATTTGTGCCACACACAATCTTGCAGAGAAAAGGCAAGAGAGGAAGTGTGGTAAGGGGGGGAAGAAGAGACGAGAACACGTGCGACAAGGATCACGGGGAAGAACTGGAGAAAATCCTAAAACGCAAGGAGTTATGAATAGAGGAGAAGGAGAGTAATCTTCATCCTTGACTTCCGTTGAGCCGGAAGTAGAAAATTGAACCTCAAGCATCGTGGTTTAGCTCGGGGGTGGCTAGTGGTAAATCCGTTGGGTGGAAACGAGCACCCCTCTCAGTAGTCGCATCGCACCTGGTGTTTTCTGATAAGTGTTTATATCTTGTATCTTGAATTGAATATCCTGGAATGAATGTTGATGTTTGTACACTCATAAATGGTTTCTGTATAGAAGATTTTGCCTGGTGTTTTGATCGAAAATAGTGGATTCATGCTTATACTTATATGAACATAATCGATTTATATATAGAATGAACAAGTTCAGATTTCGAGTCTGTTCCCTAGAGATTTGTCCCACGCTATGCCCTCGTTTGATTTCCCCGAAGGCACCTCCTTCCGAAAAGTTCCCTCACATTCCAGAGCCGGAGTGAGTTCCTAGAAAATACTATCGTTTTAGTAAACCCACGAGTTTACTTCACCCCTATCACAGAAGTACATAGCTCGATGATTTAGGAAGGATTTTCAGTCTGGTCACCAAGCCTAGGGATAATTACCTAAGAACCCGTTGAAGGATCATGTGATCCGAGTTTGGAAAACTTGTACAAGAGAGAGTGGTTCTCTTAAGTTTTGGTGTTTCGGCATTTTGGCACTCAGGAAACCCAAGGGCAAGTTCCCTTGTATTCACCAGTTGCGAAATCTCGATATGTGAAACCCTGAAATGGTTTAACGTGAATAGGTTTTGGTGTTTTGGCATTTTGACACCTGGGAAACCCAAGGGCAACTTCCCTTATATTCTCCAGTCACGAAATCCCGATATGTGAAACCCCGAAATGGTTTAGCGTGAATAGGTTTTGGTGTTTCGGCATTTCAAAACTGGGGAAACCCAAGGGCAAGTTCCCTTATATTCGCCAGTCGTGAAATCCTGATATGCGAAACCCCGAAATGGTTTAACGTGAATAGGTTTTGGTGTTTCAGCATTTTGGCAATCGAGAAACCCAAGGGCAAGTTCCCTTGTATTCGTCAGTCGCGAAATCCCAATATGTGAAACCCCGAAATGGTTTAGTGTGAATAGGTTTTGGTGTTTCGGCGTTTTGACACCCGAGAAACCCAAGGGCAAGTTCCCTTTTATTCGCCAGTCACGAAATCTCGATATGCGAAACCCCGAAATGGTTTAATGTGAATAGGTTTTGGTGTTTCGGCGTTTCGGCACCCGAGAAACCCAAGGGCAAGTTCCCTTGTATTCGCCAGTAATGAAATCCCGATATGCGAAACAACAAAATGGTTTAACATGAATAGGCTTTGGTGTTTTGGTGTTTCAGCACTCGGGAAACCCAAGGGAAAGACCCCTTGTCTTCGCCAGTCATGAAATCCCGGTACGCGAAACCCCGATGCACTCTGTGAATGACCCCTAGGGCACCGGGGTTCTGGACATCAGAGGAATAGGAGTGAAGACCTCGCCAGAAATCCTAAAAGGTAGAGTGTCAAGATTTAATTTGGGCCATTGATCAAGTCGACGATCTGGACCATAGATCTGGATGATACCGAGCTTTCGAGTTCCTGGGATCTTAAAAGGAAAGGAGGAATGCTTGCATCGCGACTTCCCAAATCATGAAAGCCAACAACATCTTTTTGGTAAGGCTTGTGGTCATAGACAACGATCACATGGGGGAGCATAAGGGAAGGGAGGGTTTTCTCTAGGCCCCATAGAAATTCAGGGATTCTGTCCCTTGAGAAAAGGAGAAAACAAAAGAAAAAAATCTTAGTTGTCATACTGGGTGTGTGACAAAGTTCCAAGACATTTCAAGATAGTTCTGACAAATATTCTATAGAAGGGAATGACAAATGATGACAATGAGATGACATGCATGATGAAAATTGATGAAAACATGGACGATATCGAAGATTATGTGGGGACATTATAAATACTTGATTCTTGAAACCCTCCCATATCATCAAGGCATCTATCTAGTCTAACCATGTCAAATTTTGACGCATACAATCACATTTCAAAGAAATTTCAACATTGGCCCCATTCACTGCTCATTGTGTGGGGTCGGTGGATGACATTAGTGAAGGGCATGTTGGAAGTTCCAAGAAATTTCAAGAGATTTATGACAAAGATTCTATAGAAGGGAATGACGAATGATGTCAATGAGATCGACATGCATAATGAACATTGATGCAAACATGGATAGTCTCGAAGGTTATGTGGGTACATCAGACATACTTGAGTCTTGAAACCCTCCCATACCGTCAAGGCATGTGTCTAGTATAACCATGTCAAATTTCGATGCATATAGGCACAAATTGAAGAAATTTCAACATTGGCCCCATTCATTTATCACTGTGCAGGGTCGATGAAAGACATTTGTGATGGGTTTATTGGAAGTTACATGACATTTCAAGAGAGGTATGACAAAGATTATACAAATGGAAATGACGAATGATGACAATGATATGTCCATGATGAACATTGATGAAAATGTACTAGATGATCTCAAAGATTATGTGGGGACATCAAACATCCTTGAGTCTTGAAACTATCCCATACCATTAAGGCATGTGTCTACTCTAACTACATCAAATTTTGATGCATACAGACATAGTTTGAATAAATTACAACAATATCCCCATTCACTGCCCACTATGCAGCGTTGGTGGATGACATTTGTGATGGGTGTATTGGATGTTCCGTGACATTTCAAGAGAGTTCCGACAAATATTCTACAAATGGAAATGACGAATGATGAAAATGATATGTCCATGATGAACGTTGATGCAAACATGGATGATCTCAAAGATTATTTGGGGACATTAGATATCCTTAAGTCTTGAAACCCTCTGATAACATCAAGGCATGTGTCTACTCTAACTACATCAAATTTTGACACATACAGGTACAATTTGAAGAAATTTAAACGTTGGCCCCATTCACCACCCACTATGCGGGGTTGGTGGATGACATTTGTGATGGGTGTATTGGAAGTTCCATGACATTTCAAGAGAGTTCTGACAAAAAATCTACATATGGAAATGACGAATGATGAAAATGATATGACCATGAAGAACGTTGATGCAAGCATGGACAATCTCAAAGATTAGGTGGGGACATCAGACATCCTTGAGTCCTGAAACCCTCCCATAACATCAAGGCATTTGTCTACTCTAACTACATCAAATTTTGACGCATACAGGAACAGTTTGAAGAAATTTCAACGTTGGCCCCATTAACCACCCACTATGCAGGGTTGGTGGATGACATTTGTGATGGGTGTATTGGAAGCTCCATGACATTTCAAGAGAGTTTTGACAAAGATTCTACAAATCGAAATGCCGAATGGTGACAATGATACGTCCATGATGAATGTTGATGCAAACGTGGATGATCTCAAATATTATGTGGGGACATCATACATATTTGAGTCTTGAAAGCCTCTCATAATGTTAAGGCATGTGTCTACTATAACTACATCAAATTTCGACGCATACATGAACAGTTTAAAGAAATTTCAACGTTGTCCCTATTCACTGTCCAGTATGTGGGGTTGGTGGATGACATTTGTGATGGGTGTATTGGAAGTTCAATGACATTTCAAGAGAGTTCTGACAAAGATTATACAAATGGAAATGAAGAATTATGACAATGATACATCCATGATGAATGTTGATGAAAACGTGGACAATCTCAAATATTATGTGGGGTCATCATACATACTTGAGTCTTGAAACCCTCCCATAACATCAAGGCATGTGTCTAATCTAACTACATCAAATTTTGATGCATGCAGGCACAGTTTGAAGAAATTTCAATGTTGGCCCCATTCATTTACCACTATGCGGGGTTGGTGGATGACATTTGTGATGGGTGTATTGGAAGTTACATGACATTTCAAGAGAGTTTCGAAAAATATTCTACAAATAAAAATGATGAATTATGACAATGATACGTTCATGATGAATGTTGATGCAAACATGGATGATCTCAAAGATTATGTGGGGACATCATAGATCCTTGAGTCTTGAAACCATCCCATAACGTCAAGGCATGTGTTTAGTTTAAATACATCAAATTTTTATGCATACATGCACAATATGATGAAATTTCTACGTTGGACCCATTTAGTGCTCACTGTCAGGGCTTGGTGGATGACATATGTGATGGGTGTATTGGAAATTCCATGATATTTCAAGAGAATTTCGAAAAATATTCTATAGATGGAAATGACAAATGATGAAAATGAGACATGCATGATTAACATTGATGCAAATGTGTATGATCTCAAAAATTATGTGGGGGAATCAAGAATCCTTGAGTCTTGAAACCCTCCCATACTGTCAAGGCATCTGTTTAGTCTAACATTGTCAAATTTTAACACATACATGCACAATTTGAAGAAATTTCAATGTTGGCCCCATTCACTGCTCAATGTGCAGGGTTGATGCAGGATGACATTTGTGATGGGTGTATTGGAAGTGCCATGACATTTCAAGAGAGTTTCGACAAATATTATATAGATGGAAATGAATAATGATGAAAATGAGACGTCCAGTATGAATGTTGATGCAAACATGGAAGATCTCAAGGATTATGTGGGGACATCATACATCCTTAAGTCTTAACTCTCCCATACCATCAAGGGAACTTTCTAGTCTAACCATGTCAAATTTCGACGCATATAGGCACAAAATTAAAAAATTTCAACGTTGGCCCCATTCACTGCTCATTGTGAGGGGTCGGTGGAAGACATTTGTGATGGGTGTATTGGAAGTTCCATGACATTTCAAGAGATTTCAAACAACGATTCTATAGAAGGGAATGACAAATGATGACAATGAAACATGCATGATGAACATTGATGCAATGTGGATGATCTCAAAGATTATGTGGGGACATCATACATCCTTGAGTCTTGAAATCATCCCATACTGTGAAGAAATGTGTCTAGTAAAACCATGCCAAATTTCGATGCATACATGCACATATTGAATAAATTTCAATGTTGGCCCCATTCACTGCTCATTATGCATGGTCGATGGAAGAAACTTGTGATGGGTGTATTGGAAGTTTCGTGACATTTCAAGAGAGTTCTGACAAAGATTCTACATATAGCAATGCTGGATGATGAAAATGAGACGTGGACAATCTCAAAGATTATGTGTGGGGTTGATGGATGCCATTAAGCCCTTGACCATATATAATCCCTAAGTAATTAACCATTAAACTACCTAACCCCTAAGCCCTAAATCTCTTAGACCTTGACCCTTAATCCCTTAAACTGTAACCCCTAATCCCTTAACCCTTAATCCCTAGACCCCAAATCCATAAATCCCCATATCCCTATCCACTTAACCCCCAACAAATCAACAAATTAACTATTTAGGAACAATAGGCATTAAATTGGAAGCCAAACTAGAAGCTAAAAAGGAAGTTATGTCGGATTCTAACCAAGAAGCTAAACTGGAAGCTAAACTCAAAGCTAAACTGGAAGCTAAACTCGGCGCTAACTTGGGCACTAAAGTGGGTGCTAAATCAAGCAGTAAATTAGGCACTATTAGTGCCAAATTGGGTTTCTTGACACAAATATCTCCTAAAATAGCGCCATCTCTACAAATAGTGTCGACATTAGCAAAAAAGTGGAGAAAAATACATTAAAACAACCAGTCAAAGCAAAAAAGGGAGCTAAAAATGAAGCTAATCATAGGGATTTTTTGCAGTGATCAACACTGAAAAATATTAGGTATTATTCTTCAACACTCCCAAGGAGGTTCAAATTTACATTACTCGCCTTCTATGCTTAAGCTAGAGCTCCCTTCCTTCCAAATACTTAGGCATTACCCTAATTGACAATGCCCTTCGAAGAAGCTCCTGGGAGAGTTTGCTCTCCTCCCTTGAAAAGCGCCCCAACTCTTGGACCTTCCACATTCTAAATCTAGCAGGGAATTTGTTTCTACTGAAATCCATCTTTCCTACCATCCCAATTTGTATCCTCTCTTCCCTAGCATCCCCTAAGTCAGTGTTCAAATTCATTAGAAATATCCAAAAGAAATTTCTTTGGAATGGCACCAAAGAAGGATGAAAATGAGCTTTAATCAAATGGTAAAATATTTGGGAGCGAAAACTTGTAGGTGTCCTTGGGTTAAGGGATCCTAGTTTTCTCAACCAGACCCTAGGAGCCACAATTTGGTGGAGGTGGCTCAAAATGTTTGGGGACCTCTGGGCTAGGATGTGGTGATATAAATACATGCCTAAAGTGGAGGCATCTCAACTGATCAGATGGAATGAACATATACAAAGATCCCTAATCTAGAATTAGGTCTCGCAGAATTTATCCTTGGTTCAAGTGCATGCCTTTTGGGAAATTAGGAATGCCAAGGAGGGTCTTTTCTAGACACATTGTTGTAGAAAATGCCACTGCTGAATCATTTGGATTAATTGGCTAGCCTCTAAGAAAAAATGGCTCAGGAAAGATCTCCTTGTGTCACAAATATTTGGAAAAATGCAATTCCCTCCTCATTATGGAGGGAGTAGAAAATCACTTAGGAAGATCTTAGGATTCAGGTGGAAATAGATCTAGGTCCATGGCATGAGCAAGAAACGATGACAATAAGTTGGATAAAGAATGGCCCAAACATTCTTCGATGGGGACACTCATCAAAAGGGGTCTTCAATGTCAAATTAGATGATATCCTGAAATGCCTCTTCTATCTGCTACCAAAGGAGACCATTTGGCATAACATCTAGCAAGCCAACCTGGGGCCGAAAATGAGTGCCTTCCTCTTGCTAGTAGCACACCAGTGCATTTTAACTTGGGACAATATTCAGAAAAGGGGTTTCATTGGGCCTTCAGTTTGTCTCCTCTCCGTTCATCAAGAAGAAACCATGGAAAACTTGTTCAACCAATGCCAATATAGCTCCAACATTTGGGACACAGTAGCTCAAATAATGCACATATGAGATCAACATAAGGAAAATATTGTCACGACAATTGACAATTGGAGAACCTTTTCTTTCAAAAATTTGGTGCTAAATTGCATTTGGAAGCTATTACTGGGATTTCTCATGTGGCATATATGGAAAGAGTGAAACTAAAGAATATTTCACTCAACTCAGATGCAATGGCTTGAGATTTACAAGAAAATTCAAGGCATTATCTCATAAACGCTCAAGCAACAAAAATGGACTGCCAAAGATCACACTCATGATCTAGAGGAGATTATCATTATGCTTAAATGGGATTTGAACCTAGCCCCTGACCCTCCTCCTGCTTCATCACACCCCCCCTTGGTCAGAAGTACGAATAAATGGACGCGTCACCCCCTTGTATTTTTCCAACTAAATTTTGATGGTTCTTCTAAGGGAAACATGAGACTGATAGGGTTTGGAATTGTCATCCACGATGACCATGGCTTGGTTTGTCACATTGTTACTGGCAGTGTTGGTTTTGAATCAAACAATGCAGTTGAGCTCTGGGCACTCATTTGGGGTATATAGGTCGCTTCAGAGCTTGGAATTTAGCAACTCATTGTTGGAGGAGATTCTCAAATCACTCGAGCACTATTTTCTAAGCTTATCTCAGGCTTGTAGCCCATGAGGATTATCCCCAGATAGAGGCTACTTAGTGATCTTGATGGCTACTTAGCAATCTTGAATTGTTACAAACTTTGTTTCTGTTGAACCTAGTTTTGGTGCTCTCTCACATCAGAACATCATACGAGATGTTGAGACGAGATGCTAATAAAATTGTAGACAAACTTGCCAATCATGGGGTGAACATAAGGGAAAACGATCTATGTTGTGGAAGCGATCAGAGACTCATGCACCCCTTATTATTGCAATGCATGCACTTGACTATATAGGAAGACACACCCCCATATGGGGTGTCAATGCAGGGTTAATGCCAAACCACTCGAGAAGTGAGCTACCAACCACCTGGCTACCCAACTCCCTAGGTGGATGGGGGTGGGGGGGCTTCAAGATCAATTCATGCATTCATTATGCCATCCTCTTCCGATGCTTGGAGCATGAGATCATCCAGGAAAGTACAAGGCGATGGAGAACAATACTTCTTGGGTCATTGATTCATTTATCATGTCATATTGGACTTCATGGCTTTCTTTCTCCACTCAGGTGATGGAAGTACACATAGGAATGTTTCTAATTGTAGTGCCATTTCGAGAAAAGAACATTCCATGACAAAGGTTTGTTGTAATATCGATCACCTCCTTGCCTAGATTCCAGTGTTGTCTCCCTCTCTCCATGCCACCTCTTCGAGAAAGACGACGAGTGTGTAGAGGAAAAAACTCTTCCTAGCGACGGGGAGCTCATCAGGTTATTCAGGGGCGTTTGGTTGTGGATTTGGATCGGGAAGGTTGTTCTTCACCTCATTATACAGTTGTTTCACAGGAGGGCATGGGAACTTTGTGAGAAAAATTCGATTCTCAGCATGCCTTGGAGGATTCATTCACTCGGGGACAAAAAATTGAGTGGGGGGATGATGCAGCTCTAGCCCTGGGTGAGATAATTCTCCTAGGAAATATCCGCAACCCACCGGTTCTGTTGGGATTTGGTGACAACGAATTCCTCTAATGATGGATTTGGATCCTATTATTTTGCATTGGTCACAACCAAATAGACCAAGTTAGAATATGGACATGGATTGCATTTAATATTCAGTTTCTTTTAAATTTATATAAACACATGTAAGCATGTAGAGGAAAAATGATTGAATGGCTAGTTGAGAGAGATAGAGTGAGAACTTGTAAGTCTGTTGTAATCTCCATGATCTAAATAATAAGACAACCCATGCCTATTCTTGGTGGACATAACCCAACGTTTGGGTGAACCACGTGAAATCCCTTTGTTCCTTATCTGTGTGATTGTTAATTATCATTGTGAATTGTGTTTTCCGCATTTGCAATTCTAACAAGTGGTATCAGAGTTGGTTGGAGGAGAGGACATCAAATTTTGGAGGAGCAGCAACATCTATGTGAGGTGCATTGATTTCTATATCGCTGTAGGTCCCTCCTCTCGAAAGGTGCCGCGTCTTATTACTCATACTTACACTCGTACAAAAATACTAAAATTGTCGCAGTCGAGGAAGAGGAACAATGCAAATACTTTTTTAGATCGCCGCACTCCAGTGGTAGTAAGAACTGGGAATTGTCGTGGTCCTAATGCATCGGGAGGTGCAATTTTTTTTGAGATCGCCGCACCCCAGTGGTAGCATGAGGTGTGACGAATCCCTTTAGTACAAAAGTCACGATCTCCTTTCAAAATTCGCATATGGTGTTTTGACTTTTGAAAAGATTAAAAGTTTTTTTTTTTTTATATTGTATGCATAATACGTGAACAAGTCACGTGGGTGAATAAAGTAAAAAGTTTTATGGAGTAAAAGGATTAAGGTAAAAGGTAAAAGGGTGGAGGAATTAAAGTAAAAGGGAATTTTTTTATTAAAATATTTTTTATTAAACCTTGTGAAGTTATTCCTCCACATTATTTTTTAAAGCCTTGGTTATTATAAGTTGTGATTTGGGCATTAGGAGATTTTTGTGCTAATGGATAAGATGGAGAGTTCGAAGTTTGAAGTTGAAAAGTTCAGCGGTAAAAACAACTTTGAGCTCTGGAAGTTTAAGATGCGGTATTTACTAGTGCAACAAGGGTTGCAAAAAGCATTGACAGGCAAGTCAAAGAAACCAACATCCATGATGGAATGGGAATGGGAAGATCTAGATGCGAAAGCTCTTAGTACCATTCGTTTATCTCTAGTGGATGATGTTCTATTTAATATTGTAGGAGAGGATAAAACAACAGGCTTATGGAGCAAGTTGGAAATTCTATATATGACGAAGTCCTTGACAAGCAAAATCTACTTGAAGAGATAGTTGTACAGTTTGTGGATGAAAGAAGATACAAAAGTTGCTGACCATTTAAATACCTTTAACACCCTTATAGTTCAATTGACTAGTATGGAAGTTGAATTCGAAGATGAAAATAAGGCTATTACACTATTGTGTTTGTTGCCTAAGTCTTGGGATAATATAGTCACCTCTATTAGCTTTAGCTCAACAGATGTTTTAGATTATGACTCTATTGTGGGAGCTATGTTGGCTGAGGAGATGAGGAGAAAATCTAGTAAAAAAACCTCAACTTCAAAAGTAATGCTAATCAAAGGTCGAACTAAAGAGCAGAATGAGAGAAGTTCTTCTCAATCTAAGTCAAGACATAGAAAGGGTAAAACAAAATGTTGTTATTGTGGCAAAACATGACATCTCAAGAAAAAATGTTGGAAGAGAAATGAATCTGAGGAAAACTCTACGAAGGAAGCAAATTTCATTGTAACAAATTCAGGTATCACTGATCAAGTTTTATCCGTTTCTAGTAACTTACAATACCAAGAAGAATGTCATTTAGATTCAGGTGCCTCCCACCACATGTGCTCACATAGAAATTGGTTCATTTCTTACCAATCTGTTGATGAGGGTGTAGTGTTCATAAGAAATGGTATTCCTTGTAAAATTGTTGGGGTTGGCAGTATTAGAATCAGGATGTTCGATGGCATTGTTAGGGAATTAACGGATGTTAGATATGTACCTGAGCTTAAATCAAATTTGATTTCATTGAGAGTGTTGGATTCTTGTGGATATAAGTATATAGGTCAAGGTGGAGCACTCACATTGTCGAAAGGTAGTTTAGTAGTGATGAAGGCAACAAAGGTTGATAACCTTTATAAGATGGAAGGGAGTACTGAAGTAGCATCTGAAGTGACAGATGTATCTTCTTGTTTATGGCAGAAGCATCAAAGTCATAAGAGCAAGAAAGAATTGTAGGTACTAGTAAACGATAAATCATTTCCAGACTTAAAATCATTGTTTCTAAATTCCTGCTTGTTTTATATCTCTACAAGTTATGATGGTGGTGTAAAGGGATGTTGTGTGTGGGATCCTACTTCTCACAAGGTCATCATTGACAAATATATAGTATGTATGGAACAACCAAAAGGGTCGATTCAAGATCGCAACAGTAGATTTGTCTACATGCTAGAAAATTCATTATATGGCCTAATGGTACCCGGGCAAATATACAAGAGGTTTGAATCCTTCATAGTGAGTCAGAATTTTTCAAAGGGTAGGAATGACTATACAATTTATAGTACATTCACAGTTTTGATGTTATTTGTTGATGATATGCTCGATGCAAGCCGAAGCATGGATAAAATCAGTAAGAAAATGACTCAGGTGGATAGGACAATTCAGATGAGGGATCAAGGAGCAGCAAAACAAATTAAGGGCATGGAAGTATAGAGAGATGGTAATGGTAAGCTGTGGTTGGAGTTCAGTATGAACATTGTAAAGCCGGTTTTTATCCCTCTTGCTTTCGATTATAAGTTTTCTTCAAGCATAGGTCATGTCTATAAATAAGAAAAGGTTATGTCTCATGTAAGTTCAGTAGGAGGTCTATTGTATGTGATGAAATGGTTAAGACCAGATGTTTCACATGCTAATGATGTTGTCAGATACGTGACAGATTCAGGTGTTGTAGTGAAATGGGTGCTTCAACATTTGAGAAGCACAAATGTCACCTATAATGGTTACACTAAGATGGTCTGTGATAATTGTAATGTATATTTTATAGGTGTTTTGGATAGAAGGAGATCTATCACTAAATATGTCTCACAACACAGTTGTGGAAAACATGTTGTA
This sequence comes from Picea engelmannii, assembly GCA_009831015.1. NCBI lineage: Eukaryota > Viridiplantae > Streptophyta > Pinopsida > Pinales > Pinaceae > Picea > Picea engelmannii. The sequence continues at coordinate 51,055 of ML780602.1, forward strand.
GGTGGAGTGACCCCTCAGGAAATCCAAACTCGTGCAAGTCACACAAGCGAGATCATGAAACCAGATTTATTAGAGAAGCTGCAATGGTGCTTGGCTTCTCTTGGCTTGCTGAAAAGGTGATGAACAAAAGGAAGGAGCAAGGTATCAAGTTAATTGTTATCAAGGTGGAGATTGTTGGGATTTGGTGACAACGAATTCCTCTAATGATGGATTTGGATCCTATTATTCTGCGTTGGTTACAACCAAATAGACCAAGTTAGAATATGGATAGGGATTGCATTTAATATTCACTTTCTTGTAAATGTATATAAATACATGTAAGCCCATAGAGGAAAAATGACTGAATGACTGAGTGAGAGAGACACAGTGAGAACTTGTAAGTCTGTTGTAATCTCCATGATCTCAATAATAGGACAAACCATGCCTATATTTGGTGGACGTAGCCTAAAGATTGGGTGAACCACATGAAATCTCTATGTTCCTTATCTGTGTAATTGTTAATTATCATTGTGAATTATATTTTCTGCATTTGCAATTCTAGCAGGTTCTAGATCCGTCTCTATCAATTAAAACTCACAAGCCAGAAGCCCAACACATGGAACATGGACGCCCCCCTCTTTGCCTTTGGATTCTCCTCAAGTTGAGGTTTGTACCCATGTCTTGGACGCGGACTGCCCTCAGCTCGGTGCTCTCCTAAATCTAATTTTCGAAGTCAGTATTGAAATTGGATATTTGCGCTACATAATGGAGCAGCTGGACAAGAAGGTCTCCATGCTTCTTGCTCTCCGTTCTCAAACCTTGAATCCTCGGGATTTTGACATGGACCTTCGGGATGGAGTCATTCCAGACTGGCCCATTCTGTTGCCACCAGGCCGCGTGGTCGGTCTCTCTACCGAAAATGCCAAACTCAAGGAATCACAATGAGTCCAAGTGTCTCAGTTTTAGTTTACATTTTGGTTATGTTATTTACAGTTTTACTGGTAGTTAGTAATCAGTTTAGGACAATCTCAAACAATATGTAGCTCTCCGCTTGGGCTCTTTTGAGGGCGTTTTTCGTGCATTTTGATAGGGATTGGGTTGGTTTCCAATCTTGGTAGGTTAAACCATTGTGTATGCCTAAGCCTAAACAGATTGTGTATCTAAATTTTAGATTTAGTAGGTAATTCCAATTTCTTACTTAAAAAAAAATATAGTTATTATTGTTTGCTACCTATAAATGTGAACTGATTTATCATTCTTATTCAAAGAAAAGTAGACTACTTTTTTAAATCTTATCAAAAAGTCACTTTTTATTCTTATCAAAAACCTCGAGATCTAGGGCCAGGCCATTAACTTATCTCTTTAAGTCAAAAGAAAATAACACCAATTAATCAAAATCAATTTTAAATCTTACAAACAATCTGCAAGATCGAATTTAATTTTTAAT
>ML780602.1:52530-113586 GCA_009831015.1 Picea engelmannii
ATCTAGGGCCAGGCCATTAACTTATCTCTTTAAGTCAAAAGAAAATAACACCAATTAATCAAAATCAATTTTAAATCTTACAAACAATCTGCAAGATCGAATTTAATTTTTAATATATCTGGTCGTCCAATTTTCTGGACGATATATAAAATATCTCCTCATCGATTGTACGTGTGTTTTTGCCAAAGGTCCATACCTCTGAATTTTTTTTAATGATTCTACAATGTTATCACACGAAAGTCACAACCAACTGATCACACTTCAGACTTTGACAGCTAATAAACGGTATGCGCTCACTGATAATTTAAACAAGTAATATTTCCATATGTGGTGAACCTATATACACTCTCTCATGTAACAACATTCATTTCAATCCACCGTTCAAATTTAATTAAATCAGAACTTCGCCTGTGCACATGTACATGGTTTGTCATTTGAGATATTATTTCACTTGAACTACAATTATAAATAGGAGAAAATTAAGTTGTTAAAGATACGTTGAATACTCTCACTGAATTTGAATGATGAGAGAGATCTGAAGCTCGAACATCCCGGTTTACAAAGGCCTCTCGGTGCACGTGCGTCGAAGGTTGGTTTCAGTAAGCAAAGTAAGTAACAACGATAAACACCGGTCTATTAGACTAACGGGGAAGTAAAGACACGCTGATGGATCCATGAGATCCCTGAGTTGGAGCAACAACTGAAGTCGTAGATTCGGGTGTGTGAATGAAATTCGGAGGCCTGTCTGCAGCGACATCTATGAAAGCTGGTCGTGTGGGCTGACCAGTATTCTCTGAATTGTCGGTTAACATTGACAGAACCTGTGACATTGTAGGCCGCTGCGTCCATGAGCCTTGGGTGCATAGAAGTGCTATAGTAATCACTCTTAGCGCCTGCTCTCTTGGGTACTGCCCCTCTAACAATGGATCAACAATATCCAAAACGTCATTCTGCTCGAATTGATTCCAAGCCTGCACCGTCATCAAAATAATCAGCACAGTTTTTACATGCACATTTACAATTGTGTTTGCTATACCCAGAGAGGCTAGGTCTATATTAGACATTTCTGCATGCGGCATTTTGAACTTTGCGGTTCATAAGGGTAAGCGTGCTTAGCTTAATGTATGCGGTATATATATATATAATTCACTTCATGGAAAATAAAAATAGAGATAAATGCAGCCTAGACTCTTGGGATACAAAACCAGGAATAAAGATGCTACAACTCATTAAAAAAAACTTAAATTTTATCATCACAAATTACCACAACTTACATTTTGGTTTCATGGAGGGCGACATGGAAACTGTTGTAGCAGCCTCGAAGAGAAAGGGAATCAAGGAAAATAATATGAAAGCTCTCCATAACAAATATGATATGGAGGTGGTATGACAATTTTTTTTAAGGCAAATATGATAGGAAGTGGTATGATAACATATTGCATGTAGAGAAATCAGGTGCATTTAATTTTAATATTTAAAATATTGTAAGATCCTTTTCCTATCCATAATCTTTAGATAAGTATATTTTATCTTATGATAAGAGGAATCTGAATTTGAGGTAATTATGTTTGTTGTTATTTTTGAATGTTTTTCATCAACTCACAATTCATATAAATATAAAACATATTAATTTAAATATAATTCATATAAATATAAAACATATCAAATTTAAATCTATTAAATCTATTTTGATTTTAGATTCATATAAATATAAATATAAAGAACATCAACTTAAATCTATTTTAATTTTAGATAATTTAAATAATAAAAAATTTAAATCTAAATTGCTTTTGATACTTTTAATAATTAATATATTAAAAATTCTCTGGATGGGGTGCTAGTGGGTTCCTCGTGGCAAAGGCTAGGAGCGGACACAGTCCGATGCGACACGAAGCCACGTGATGGGCTCGTGTTGTAGGCTGATGTCGTCCCGGGAGTTTAATTGCATTAACGTCGCGGTAATGGGCATTAACACCACCCTTTGCACCTTCGCTTTTTGTTCTATGGCTCGGTTCGTCGTTTTCGTTATCGATCCCTGTATGCGGTCTGAAGGGTTCCTCCCTTCACAGTGCAAACAGGACCTGGTTCGCTCCTTCCGGACTGTTGTTGTCTCAGTTGCTTTCCTGCACCTTTGGTTTAACTTCATCCAGACTAGACCACCTGCACACATGAAGGAACGGCTTAGAGGAAGACCGAGGAGGGGCTCTCCCTGGAAGCCCAATCGACCCTTGGTCTCGCCCTCAGTTTCACCTTCCACCTGTTCATCCTCCCGTCCTCAAACTCCATCCACAGTTGCCACCCCGCCACCTTCGCAGTGTATGCTTCTTCACTCCATGGCTACTATCCCACGAGGGTCAGCCCCGATTCTGAGATGCCCTCAGGACCCCCGGATGCAGTTCTCAGCTACAATGTCTATCCCTGGACCCTCAAGCAATCTGAGTAGTGCACCACTGGCATATGGTGAGTCTAAACGAGTGCGCATCCACCCCACGGACCACCTTGATAGTGATCACTTCAAGGATCGACTGGTCATTCTGTATGACTTAGTTTTTGAGCTCAGGAAGGAGGTGGCGGACCTTAAGTATCGCCTGCAAGCCACAGAAGAAAATGTAGCGACCTTTCTTCAAATCCTTTCTACTATGCACTTGGAGCTCTCCTCGGACCCGATCGACTCTGCTCCAGGGGAGGCACCTAATACTGCTACGGGTGCAGAAAAGGATAGAATGCAGCGACCAACAGAAGCGAAGCAGGAGAAGGCGAAGCGAAGAGGCCAAGCTGAGGACACGGCACATGACGAGAAAAAGGAAAAGCGATGGGACGACCAGCCGACGTATATTGAAGAAGAACCGTGGACAGAGGACCTCCGAGCCACGTGGATAGGCTATTTGCCAGGGGTTTAGCTCATTAGTGTTGTTTGTCAAGTTTTCTAAGGTTCATAGTTTAGATGACAGTCAGTTTGAACTCTGTTTTTTTACTGGACTAGTGACCTTCTTAGACTTATGAATTGGGGGGCTGGCTGGACTGGTTTCCCCTCTGTTGGGGCAGTTGGGTAACTACAATCAGTATATTGTTGTATTTTGGCACTTTTTTCAGCTTTAGCAGGCTCTTAATATAACATATACTTCTTATTTACAAAAAAAAATTAATATATTAAAAATTAAAATAAATACAAATTGATGTAATAACCAAAAAAAATCATGTCTAATCTTTTATAGATATCTCTGGAGATGAGATGTATAGTGGCGATGACCATGGAAGGTTTCATGGAAGCGGAGAGATCTGTGGGAGGAATCCGTTGTAGCAAAAGTGATTTTGGATGAACTATTAGATAACAAATGCTTTGTTTCGATAGGGAAGTTATAAAATACTATGATATTTTTAAATTTCAATATGATTTCCTTATCAAACTCCTGTATTGGATTACTTTTCAGCATAAGTACAAGGTTGCATTGCTTAAAAAATTAAGGCATGCCTCTCGTAAAAAAAAATTAAATATTTTATAATTTAAGACATATATTATTAGATTTGATTTACTTAAAATTTTTAAAATTAATTATAAACATTTAAATTTAAATAATATTTTTTATTTCATTACTATTAAATACATGATATCAAAATTAAAAAGAACTTTATTAGTTTCCACAGCTTTGAAAACTAGATATTTAAAATTAATTATAAATATTTAAATTTAAATAATATTTTTTATTTCATTATTATTAAATACATGATATCAAAATTAAAAAAACTTTATTAGTTTCCACAGCTTTGAAAACTAGATATGTACTTCTAAGCTTATACAACTTTTATTATTCTATTAATATTTAATGTGAAAATTAGATATGTACCTTTAAACATATACAACCTTTATTACTCTATTGTGAAAACTAGATATGTACTCACAACTAGATAGGTAACTCTACACTTATACAACCTTTATTACTCTATTAATACTCAATGTGAAAACTAAATATGTAACTCTAATCTTATACAACCTTTATTACTCTATTAATACTCAATGCATAATGCTAAAATTAAAAAGCTGGAGCTCTGCCTAAAATGTATGTACCTCTAAGCTTATACAACCTTTACTAGTCTATTAATACTCAATGCATAATGCTAAAATTAAAACGCTGGAGTTCTGCCTATAATGTTGGGAAGGTGAACCACGGTGACAATCTGGGCACAATTGATATGTTATGCACACATGAAGCCACAGCTCTTCGTACTTTTTTGTTATTACGTAACAAACGTTAGTAATTTTGTCTCTCTATCTATTCAGTGGTAATTTTTGACTTTCCGACTTTCCAGTAGTGAATCCCTCCCTTTTCAGACTACAGGTCGTTAAATTGGAGCTTCACTTGGCAATGGCATAGATATCAAGACACTCGAATAGTTGGAGCTTCACACAAAGGAAAAAATATGTGTGTGGGAAACCATACATAACAATAACTTCTATTACTTTGTAATATATAAATCGTAATGTATTTGACTTCCCTCTAACGTTTTCACATATCTATGACTACCAAAATTGATGGCTGCTATCTACTTTCCTGACAGTTAAAATGCCTCCGGGATTTTAGTTCCTTAATTCTTTAGATTAGGATAAGCTCATTGAAGAGGTATTTTGTCGCTTGAACATTAGATTTTCCTTTCATTTTTAGACTATGAAGCACATCAAAAGGATGCATGCAACTAATGATGACAATTATATGGATGGATGAAAGATCCCTGGTATAGTAACAGTGGAAAACCTCGGATAATATGTTTCTTCTTAGAGATGGCTTGATAGGGAGTGACCTTTATTCTTCTCAGAGGGGGCATGATAGAAAATCACTTTTATACATGTTTAGATGGAATAGCTTCTTGTTGATGTCCATACACAACATAAAATAATATATAGATCATAGTTTATCCTGCTTCCCTCTAACTTTTGCACATTGCTATGACTACAGAAATTGATGGATGCTCTCTTTTAGAGCAGCTAACCCTATATGGGTGAGGGGAGACATCTGGCAGGTGTGTTTGGTGGGTTTCCTATATCCGGGCCCCTCAGGGCTTCCTGCTAATGAAACTGAAAGAATATTCCTTTTGTTCCTAATCCTTCTTTAAAGAGAAACCCCTTGATGATAATACCAATGATGAGTGAATGATGTTGTTAAATTTTCCTGACAGTTAAAAATGCCTCTGGGTATTTGAGTTCTTTAATCCATTAGATTTGGATAAGAGGTAATCTGTAACTGGAACATTTGATTTGCATTTTTTTTTGGGACTAAGAAGGCACACCAAAAAGACGCATGTAAGTAATGATGAAAAGTTTACAGCCTGGATTAGGCCTCGGGCGTCCGAAATGATGTCGGCGTCCTCTTCACCACTCATGACAATAGCTTTGAATATCTCAGAGACGATGGTCATGATGGAATTCGTCTTTCTGTCATATGCCTGAAACCCTGGTTTTCTTCGGGTTTTTTTATTTTACACATAATTTTTTTTTAATATAGAAATGTTATGATGGAATTCGTGCTGCTGTCGCCTGAAACCCTCGTTTTCTTTCGTTATTATTTTTACATGTAATTTTTTTTTAAATAAGTTTACTTATGATTATATATATATAGAAACGTTACATGTAACAGTATCCGTTTCTCGCTCCGTTTCACCTTTCTTGTTTCTGGTTTACAATATGGAAAATGGACAAGTATCCCCACATTATCGAGTTTTACACTGTGAAGGAAGGAATTGAGAATTATGCTCAGCAAAAACAAAGAAAGACGTTCGACCATGTAATTAATGGATTTTAGATAGCTATCATGTAAAAAGCAAATGATGATTTCTTAACCAAAGATCTGGGCTATTCTTTGATAAATTGTGAAGCAAGAAATGTAGAGAAAGATCAGAACAGAAAAACAGTATTCATTATATTAGGAATGTAAGGAAAAAGTACAATGAAAAGAGTTGATGAAGTGATACCATGCAAAAGGAAAATAGTTGAGCTAAATAGTCTCAAGCAAATCAAAAAATGAAGGTACAGCTGACAGTGTATAGTCAGCTTGTTGAGGTTACATTATATTTAACACTCCCTCTTAAACTCAAGAGTTAAAAACATCAGCACTGATTATGTCCAAGTGTTGTCTCTGAAAATCAAAAACAGATTTTTCCAGTGGCTTTGTGAAGATATCTGCGAGTTGATCTCGAGAACCACATAATTGGAGTGCAATGTCACCATTATTGACGAGCTCGCGGATGAAGTGAAAGCGAGTGTCAATGTGTTTTCTTTTCTTGTGAAACACATGATTTTTGGATAGAGCAATTGCTAGGTACTGTCACAGAAGATAGGAGTTGGATCATTTTCTGTATGTGACATATCTTTCAAAATTCTTCTCAGCCACACAGCTTGACAGGAAGCTGAAGTAGCAACAACATACTCTGCCTCTGCATAAGATATTGAGACAATTGGTTGCTTCTTTGATGTCCATGAAATTAGGTTCGAGCCCAGGTGAAAAGCATGTCCTGAGGTGATTTTCCTGTCATCTAGGTTGCCTGCAAAATCATTGTCTGTGTAACTAGATAGTTGATTACTATCAGATTTAGTGTACCATAAGCCAAAATTGAGAGTTCCTGCAACATATCTCAGAATTCGTTTCGCCATTTTCCAGTGAGAATCTTTGGGAGATTCCATGAATCTGGAAACAAGGCTAGCTGCATATATAATATCAGGCCTAGTTGCTATAAGATACAACAAACTTCCTACTAAACTTTTGTACAGGGTAGGGTCGACTGTAAGGCCTTCATCTTTCTTGCTCAATTTTGTGCCTAGAGGTATAGTGGTTTCTGCTGGATTGCATTCTTCCATGCGAAATCTTTTGATGATGTCTGCTGCATACTTTTTCTGACAGACAAAAATGCCTTTGGTTGATTGATCAACCTCAATCCCCAAAAAATATTTCATGATGCCAAGATCTGTCATCTCAAACTCAGATTGCATGGCATGTTTAAAATTGGTTAATTCAAGATTTTCAGTATATATCATGTCATCAACATATAAACATACAATCAAAATTTTACCGTCCTGATCAGTTTTGGTGTAAAGAGTTGGCTCATTTTGACTTCTGCTGAAACCACTTTTGATCATATAAGTGTCAATTCTGTTGTACCAAGCTCTTGGAGTTCGCTTTAAGACATACAAAGCTTTCTTCAACCGATATACTTTGGTTGGCTGCTCTTGGAATTCAAATCCAGGTGGTTGATCGACATAAACTTCTTCTTCTAAGAAACCATTTAGGAAGGCTGACTTGACATCCATCTGGTATACTTTCCATTTTTGTTGGGTTGTTATGGCCAATAGAGTCCTTACAATGTCTAATCTTGCTACTGGGGCAAAGGTTTTACCATAATCAGTACTTGGTTGTTGTGAGAATCCTTTGGTAACAAGTCTTGCCTTGTGTTTTTCGATCTGCCCTTTTTTCATTGAGTTTAGTTTTGTAAACCCACTTGACACCAATACTTTTCTTGTGACTTGGCAAATCAACAAGATCCCATATCTTGTTCTTCTCAATGGAGTCAATTTCTTGGTTCATGGCTTGAACCCAATGTGGCTCCTTAGTTGTTTCTTTAAAAGATGTAGGTTGACATGACATTAATGCAAAAATATTGTGTTGTTCAAAATCATCCAACTGCTGATGGATTTCTCTCAAACTTCGAGTTCTCTGATTTTGAATTTCAGAGGAGGAGTCTCCGCTTGAAGTTGAGTTATCCTGAGAATTTTCAGTTCGTCCTTGTACCTGCAATCTTGGAAGAACAGGTAGAGGTATTTGCTGTCCTGAATTTTTTGTGTTTTCAAAACTTGGCAGCAATGGATTTTGACTGTCCAGTTGCTGATTTTCTGATTCATTTCATAATTGATTTTCCAGAAATTTTACATCTCTGCTGAGAATTAGTTTCTTGGAGATTAGATTGTAAAGCCTGTAGGCTTTAGATGTTCCACTATATCCAGTAAAGATACATTTATCACTTCTATCGTCCAGTTTCTTCCTTAATTCGGAAGGTATGTGAGCGTATGCTATGCATCTGAATGTCCTTAGATGTGCAACATTTAGCTTTGTCCCACTCCATGCTTCTTGAGGGACTTTCATCTTTAGACTTGTGGTTGAAGATCTATTTAATAGATAAACTGAGCATGCTACTGCTTCAGCCGAAAAAATATTTGACAAACTTTTCTCTTTGAGAAGTGTTCTTGCCATATTCATTATTGTCTGATTTTTCCTTTCAGCCACTCCATTTTGCTGTAAAGTATACCTGGTTGTTGTTTGCATGATAATGCCTTGTGATTTGCAGAAATTTGCAAATTCATTGGAGTTGTATTCTCGTCCTCCATCGGACCTGAGTGCTTTTATATATTTGTCACTCTATTTTTCATCTTCTGCCTTGAATTCTTTAAATTTTGCAAAAGTTTCAGACTTGTGTCTGAGAAAATAGATCCAGATTTTTATGTTGAAATCATCAATAAATGTTAGAAAATAAAAGCTACCACCTATGGACTCTGTTTGCATTGGTCCACATAGGTTAGTGTGAACTAGTACGAGATGTTGTTTGGCTTGATTGGATGACTGTGGAAACTAGTTCTCTTATGTTTTCCAAGTATGCAAGACTCACATGGGGAATTTTGTTCTTTGAAGATGGGAAGACCTTTGACCATGGAATGCTTCTGAAGAAGACTTAGACTCTTAAAGGGAAGATGTCCAAATCTTGTATGCGAAACCATTGTTTCATTCAGGGTGGATGCACTTTGTGCATATGGTTGAATCAGATTTGCAGTTCTGAGTGTAAGGGGAAACATCATATTCTAAGTCATGTGGATTTCAGAAATCAATTTTCTGCTTGGGATTTTGTCATATATATTGCAAGATGTTCCCTCAAACAGTACCTTATAGCCATGTCCAATGAGCTGTCCTACACTTAACAGATTATGTTTCAGATCTGGAACATGATAGACATTGTTTATGTCTTTCTTTACATTTTGTTTAGTAAGAATAGATACAGTTCATTTTCCTTGAACTTTGACAAAGGAATCATTTCCAAGTGTAATATCAGAATAGATTGAAGAATCAATGCATGAAAGTAAATGTTTGTTACCTGTCATGTGATTGCTGCATCCACTGTCCAACAACCAGAGATCTTTAGGTTGTTCTTCAGTCTTGTGGCATGAGAGAAACATACCTCTTGAGGTTTCTCTCGTATGATTTGACACATGTGCTCTGCGTGAGAGTTGATTTGCGTGCTTCTTCCTGCATTCAGATTCATAGTGCCCATACTTTTTGCAGTGATAACATTGTATGCTTGTTTTGTCATTTGATCTTCTCCCGCTGCCTCTTTGAGGCTAAAAACTCTAATTCAGATTCTGTTCTTTGTGTCCTCCACTAGAATGAGGGTTACTGTGATTGCTCCCTCTTCCTTGGTGACTTCTTCTTCGCCCTCTGCCTCTCCCTCTACTGAAGGAGAATTGTGTTTTGAAAGCATTGGAGATTGACTCATCCGTGAGATGCAGTCTAGTCTCATGTGTCACCAGAGAACCGATTAATTCATCTGTTGAAAAATGTGACAGATCCTTGGATTCAAGGATTGTTGTAACAACCATTTCGAATTTCTTTGGTAAACTTCTGAGGACTTTCTCAACAATGCATTGATTAGTGATGGCTTCACTAGTCAATCTGATCTGGTTCACGATTCCCATGACTCTGGTCATGAACTAATCCACATTTTCAGACTCTGGCATTCTTAAAGTCTCAAATTGTTTCCTCAAGGTCTGCAATTTGACTGTTTTGACCCTGTCATTTCCTTGGTAGGCTGATTTAAGGATGTCCCAGGCCTGTTTTGAAGTACCAACGCCTGTGACTTTTGAGAAAATCGAATCATCCACAGAATTTTAAATCTAGAATTTAGCTTTATTTTCTTTATTCCTCTGAGTTGCCTGAGCAATTCTCTGTTGGTTTGTCATGGCGGCAAGGTTTGCTGGATCTGGTTCCACATATCCAAGATCCACTTGATCCCAGCACTCTTGTGCTTGCAAGAACAATCTCATTCGAAGAGACCAGAACTCATAGTTCTTTCCAAGAAGAATCGAACCCTGAGTTGGTCCTAAATTGCCAGACGTTGCCATATTTAAAGAATTTAAACAAAACAGAAAACAAATGTTTGGTTAGTTTCATATTTACCTGTCACTTGCGCTTAAACTGGGTCTACTAATTTCTTGCAGTGACTTCGGAACTCTGCGATTCAAGATTTCGCAAGTTTTGGCTTTGCGATTCTAACTTCGGCACTTCATTATACGAGCCCTCTGAACTCTTGTCTCTCCAACTTTCGTTCACCGAAATGTCGAAGAGAGCTTAACAACCTTGGATTGGCCCTTGGTCTCCGTTCAATGTGACTACGTGCCTAAATGTTAAAGCGCTAACGACTTTTCGCGATTCGGAGAATAGTGATGCCTGTGTCGGTTCTTTAACCCTCAATTTGTCGAAATCTGAAATATCCTAGTCCCTATTCAAACGCCTTTTCAGGATTTCTCTTTTCGGGACTTTCAATGTTGAGTTGCCCGACTTCTTGTCTCTTGGATGGCTGAAATGATGAATCCAGAAATATCTTGGCGCCTTTCCTTCTCATACGTCTTTTTGCGATTTCGTGTTTTGGGATTTCGTGATGCGAAGTGGCCTGGTCCTTTGTCTGCGGGATCCCCGTTATGCGAAATACCGAAATTTACCTTTGGACAATTCAACGGTCCAGATCTTCCTGTGATCTGATGGTCTAGATCCTTTCGAGATTTCGTGAATCGAAATTTCGCATTTTGGGGTATGGAGTGCAGTCTCCTTTGCTCGTCCAACTTTCAATTCCTGATTTCGCGATAGCGTTAGATCGACGACTCACGATCTTTCTCGATCCAACGGTTCAGATTGCGTCGCGATATCGTGATTCACGAATTCTTATCCCTGTCTTCTAGCCTCTACTTCTTGTGAGTTAGTGAAATGCCGAGATCTCGCCGCTTGTCCCTTGATGGACGGTCCTAATGATTTCGTGACTTCTCAAGTCAAAATTTCTCCTGTGCGCTCCAAAGGACTAAATCTCGTGCACTTTCTCACGGATTCGATGGCTGTCGGTCCTCTACACCAAATCTGATGGTTGAAAATATTTCATCGTTTATGTGCTCCCCTCATCCTTGCTATAGTCGATTTGCGCCTCAGGTCTGTTCGCAGGTCCGATCTTACAGCTACAACTGCTCGTTCTTGGCTACTTTCGCAAGTTCTTTGTTGTTCTTGCAAAGAGTTTTTCCTGAGGAAAGAAATTCGTGAATCTTTCAAAGATTTGAAAGAATTTCACAAGTTCTTTGAAACTTACTATTCTCTGCTGCAATCTTTGAAGGATTTGAGATATTTCCCGAAATTCTTTAAATGCGCTTGCCTCTTGCAACTCTTCTTCAAGAATCTTTGACGTATCTGAAATTGTTCACGATTGTTCACGATTCTTTAAACTTTCTTCTTCCTCGATCTTTTTGAGCGTAGGGTGCTCTGCTTCCTCGTGCATGCTTTCTGCTACGATCTTTTGAGCAAAATGTAGACAACGGCTTTCTCTCCAGACTTTGTGAAGAAGCTTGCATTCTGTGCTCTCGTTCACAGTGTAAGCTCTGCGTTGTTTGAGAATCGGGTTGCTCTCCAGGCTGTGTGGGGAGGCTTACAGCTAGTGCTCTGATACCATGATAAATTGTGAAGCAAAAAATGCAGAGAAAGATCAGAACAGAAAAACAATATTCAGTATATTAGGAATGTAAGGAGAAAGTACAATGAAAAGAGTTGATGAAGTGATATCATGCAAAAGGAAAATAGCTGAACTAAATAGGCTCAAGCAAATCAAGAAATGAAAGTAGAGCTGGCAATGTACAGTCAGCCTTAAGGTTACATTATATTCAATCATCACGAGGAGAACGGTTGAAGTAATTGTATCATTTGGAATATTTCATGCCAAACCAGCGTACTAAAACTTCTTGATATAATTATCAAACTAAAGTTATCTTAATTAAAATGGGGACTCACGCATTCGAGAAGAAGCTGAAGAGGAGCCGACAGTCTTGCGTCCAGGCACTTTCTCCCATTTACGATCTCAAGAACTACGATCCCATAACTATAAACGTCAGCCTTTTCAGGTAATTGGCCATGAACGACATATTCGGGTGCAGTGTAGCCTCTGCCTTATACCAAATTCGCGAAAGCCACAAATTAATGTCCGGATTCGACAGCTTATGAAGATCTTCTGAAAACAATTAATAAAAGAATTGTTGAACTTACACTGTTCCTCCGACTCTGGTAGACACATATGTTTGGCTTTCTGGGAAAAATCTCGCCAATCCAAAATCTGCAATTTTGGGATGAAGTCTGTCATCGAGAAGTATATTTGCACATTTGATATCTCTGTGTATAATGCGAACGTTGGATTCCCCGTGAAGATATGCAAGGCCTCGAGCGGTGCCCACGTCCCAACTCAAAGATTTTCTTATCTCGCCTGCGGACCTCCAGCAATAGTATTCCAAACCCTCAGTACAAATTACAGGATTTCTGAAAACAACATGAATTATGAAAATAGTGGCATTAGTAAGAACAGCCTACCGAACAAATGCTTGTCAAGACTGTTATTTGACATAAATTCGTAAACCAGCAAGCGTTTGTGCCCTCGCTTGCAACATCCTAGTAAACAAACAAGATTATGGTGACGGACGCTGCTGATGAGCTTCACTTCTGAAAGAAATTCCTCAGCAGCTTCACTAGTCTGCCTTCCATTCAGTTTCTTAACGGCAACATCCCTTCCATCCGGAAGTCTTCCCTGATGATCGTCAGACTCACTACAATTAATCTGCAAACAAACCATAATTGAACAAAACCATCAAAGCCACGTATGATATTATACCTTATAAACTTCGTCGAATTCTCCTTTGCCAAGCATGTTGTGTTTGTTAAAGTTTCCAGTCGAATCTCTGAGAACCTTGTAATCAAAAAAGACTTGCCCGAAATTTCCCCTTGCATCTAAATTCTTATCTGCGGAGAGCATCACAACAACAATTTTCTTCATAACGATTGAATCCGACCCAGTTAAAAATAAATAAAATAAAATTCAGTGTAAATAGATAAATAAAATAAAATTCACCAGAATTTAACATGGAAGCTATAACGCAATCATATATAATGACCTGTTCTAACAGAGATTTTCCAGTGCCTAACACATCGACAGAACACCAAGCACAGCATCACAAATAGAAGTGGTCCGACGACGCTTCCCAACAATATAGGCACTATTTTCGATATTTTTTTACCGGTCGGATTTGTCGAATTCCTCGATAACGGCGTCAAAGGGAGTGTCAAATTTGTCGATCGGGGAGGCACTGTCAAATTCTTCGATGCTGCGATTAAAACGAAAACAAAAGAATCAAGAAACATACATTTTATATCATGATGAAACAGCAAACACACACCAATTGCAAAAAAATCTCCAACGGAAGTCTAGCTATTGAGCAGCGCATAAAACAGCTCCGCCTCGAGACCATATATTCAAATTCTTTCAGGTATTGTTCGCAATTACTACGCATTACGGAGGGCTAACACTGAGCGAGACCATATAAGGAACCATTAATGGGGACGATGGCATGACTGTTATTAGTAGAAGCGTTGGTTATGACTTGTGTGGATAAGGCCTGGGCTCTTCGACAAAATATCATCTGGATCGTTGTCATTTGTGATAAAAAAACCAGCACCCAGACCCTGAACTAAAAACTGGAAACCTCAGAGCGGAGGAAACAGCCATTCCGAAAAATCCAAACACCATTAGATCTGGGATAGTATGCTTTTACTTCTAGGGGCTTACCTCTTCCTTGAAACATTCTGAGCATTAGTTGGCTGCTGTTTTAAAATGAAAAATATTAAATAAAAATTTATGATGAAACTTTTTAGTAATAAAGTAGAATTTTAACTTTTTGACAAATTTAAAAGTCCTTGGGCGACTACAGAGAGCTGCAAGCAGTACGATGCCAATTACTGGAAAAAGCGTACTTGAATAACTACTTCATAGTGGCAACCCTACCTAACCCTAACGCGAGATAGAAAGAAAAATGATTACTCTCTGCGCATTCAATTCAGTTAGTGAAAAACATGTAAGCTATAATTTATATTCATACATGTTACATCCCCATAGTGTACCTAGAGGAACCTTGCCATCTTGCACATCTTGAGTGTGTGGGACATTGAGACATTTCTCACTTGGCTACTTTGCAACACCAAGAATATTTGGGACTCTGCCTCTTCACATAGAGTATACCCATACTCCATTTTAGGCTACTTCTAGTGCAACACTTGTATACTTAGACAATTGTTAATAGTTTAACACTTAGTCATTTGTAATCATACATCCATGAAACGAAAAAAAATATGTGTGAAAGAAACAAGAGAAACAAAGATATAGTTCAGGTAGTACAAAATGTGCTTAACACCCAACGAAGTCTTTGTTCTTGCAAAACAATTACAATATGAGCACTATCATGAGCTCGGTTTACAATTGGCCAGAGTCACGACTCACCTCACTTCACCAAAACACTCATACACAGATTAGTCACACCAAGACTTTCTACCGCAACCATCTCCACAACCTTCTATGATGCACCTCAGACATTCCCTCAATCATAGACTTTCCATCTCTTCTCTACTACAAGGCTTCGCGCAAAGTCACGATTTTGTCTCCTAACATGCCTCTTCAAACTAGCGACAAGACTTCCCCCAAACTCAGCAAGAAAGAAGGTCACCCAATTCTATCCGCCGAGTCACTTCAATGTAGCACAAGTCCTCGAAGTGGAGTGACTTGGCTCCTTGAGGGAGCTTGCCTCTCTTCGTTTAAGTCTGCCTCAAAATCACATAGTTGATCTCTTGCTCTCCTTGTTTTCCACGCTTCCCTCCTTGGTTGTGCGACTTTGCTCCTTTATAGGCATCGATCCATGCCAACCATCGTGTCTCTATGCCCATGGGTGAGTCAACCCATCCGTTCACCAAGCCGCGCCCCTTCACAAAGTTGGTTCGAATTCTCATGTGGGTGCATTCAGGTGGCTTTCTGAGCTGACCCAACAAACTCCTGATCGATGCCCCCATCTGTCCGACCGACCCATCGTTTTTGTGAGTGTGACGCTTACCCAAGTTGCGCTGACTTATCTAGGTGCATTGTCCTCATTCCTTAGCTGATTTGTCTGTTTGGTGGAGCGTCCAAGTCTTTCCTTCAACACTTTGTCAAACCGTTTGTCGTCTCACTTGTGTCTCAAGGCATCTCAGTTAAGTCTCCCTTGGCGTGTCACATGCCCAAGGTGTCCCATCTCGCCCGATATAAAGAAACCATCATCACACTTCATTATGACTGGCACACTCATACCACTTGCTCCATTCAACAACCCTAGCTTTTGAAGGTTGCCACAACGTCATGTTAATCAAGTGCACACGTCTTTATCCAAGGGTCTTACATCCTCCCCCACCCAAATTCATTGTTGAGTTTATAAACACCTCCAAAATTTATGATCTCCAACTCTGCCCTAGCTCATGTCTCCATCTATGGCTAAATCTGTTGGAAACCCTAAATTCTGTCAAAGAGTAAAATCTCAAGTTTCCTTATGAAGTGGAAACCCTAATTTTCCAACTTGCATTACAATCATCAACAACCCGTGAAACCATCCACATTGCCCTATCCAAAGTTGTGTGCAACCAAAATATCTACTACGATGGAAAGACATCTCTTCCCCAACTCTATCTGCAATGTTTAAGTTGCCACTATCCTATTGTGACGATCACCCTCCATCATGCTACTGTTGTTTCCTCAACTACTACTACAACCTCAAACAAAACTTCAAAACTTTCAAATGTTGAACAACTTTGAACTTGTTGTCACATCCATTCTTCAACCAACTCTATGATGTCTCTACAGAATGCTAGCCTCAAGTTCCACACTGGTTGGGTAGCTAGTCCAACCATCATGTTCAATTCTTAAAATGTGCATCTCCATGTCTAAACTTAGTCTTTTCCGTCCATATCTTTGTCACTCCGTCCAACTCCAAAAACTAAGGCAAGTGTCCACCCTTGTCTCACTACTACTTCCATCATCTGATCTTCGTCAAGGAAATCCTCCAAAATGTCCAAGTGTCGCACTTCAAACCTACTGATGCATCCATATTTTTAATTCCTTCTGCAATTCAGTTCGTCCACACAACAATCTTATACCAAGACAAGGTTTCCCCTCACCTTGCTACACTATGAAGTCACCCCCAAGAAAAGTCATATGGTGCAACTTGACTCCACTCTCTACCTCATGGAATAGTTATCCAAACTTCTCCACCAAGAACTACACATCCATACTACCTTTGCCCCACTACTTCATCACCAAGCCATGTTGTTTCATCTACCTCTCTATGCCTTGGAAAGGATAGGCTTCACCTTCAACCATGTTGCCCAAAGAAAGATAACCTCTCATGTCCAAGTACATTGTTCATGCTACAATCTACCTGTCCACACAATCCTCCAAACAAAGGCAAGTCCTCAACTCACCTTATTTCGTTAAGTCACCTCTCCACATCTCAACGTCTGTGATGAGTGTGGCTGACACGCTTACACTCCTCAAACATCCAACGAACTATTCAAATTTCTCCAAGTAGAACGAGTCACCTCAAATAAGTTCCATGCCTTAGGCACATTCACACCAATACCTCTGCCAACCTTAACCAATGACCCTCCCTGGATCTCTGATTCATCACACAATCATCCACAAGTCACCAAGGTGTTCTCTTCCTCATCCAATGTCCCATACCAAATGTGAGTAAACCCCACCCAAGTCACTTGGTCTACATTCTGCCCATTCAAGTTGACTACCAACAATTCTTGGTCAACTCCTTTATTGAATCCATCCATCTCCTAGAACGAAACTACCTGGACCTGATGCAAGCATTCAAACTCTGTCAATATCTTCATGACTGTCAAGTCATCTCATGACCAAATGAATCTAGCTAAGGCACCAAGAACCAAGTCACCTTAGTCATCCTCTCAAACTCAACACACATGTAATTCACTGCCCACTTCACTACAACAACCTATCTAATGCGCCTCATCAAAGAGTTAGGAAACATCCTCAACCCACCTCCATCACTGCATTCAAATCTGCCTAAGTCCACCACGAGACTCATCCAAGCAATTCATCATAAGATCTTTGGACATTCACCAAACTAAGGCATCCCAAACTATTACAAGACTTCTTAGAATTTGCCAAACTCAAGTCAATCTCAACTCTGTCGGTTCTCACTACATAAACAAATTGCATTTGAACCACCAAGTTATCTGACTTTCCTTCAAAGAAATCACTACAACACTTAGGAAATGAAAGAAATCAAAACCAACCATACCTTCCCCAACGACATCCTTGGTTGTGCCCATGGTTCAAGTTTGTTGTCTTGGACCTTCACTTGCCCAAACAATTGACTCTCTGCATGAACTCCCCTCAATCATCATCCACAACTCCACAAACCTGCAAGACCTTCACTATGATGAAATGATCCAGATGGATATAGGTGGCCACCCACCTTTTCCAACTGGCTCAAAACAGTGTTCTGACAATTTGCGTAATTTACTATTTTTAGTAGTTTTCACTTTTGGAGCCGTTTTGAGGCCCTAAATGATGTTTTTTGGGGAAAACAGGTTTGCAATATGTAAGTTCTTTCAATATTATGCCTAAAATAAATCTCCTCGGTGATACCTTTCCAACAGGCTATCATACGCCTAAAACAAAAATTGTATGCAAAAATTATGACCCCGGGAAGTTGATGTACTAACTTACCCAAATGGGGCACACCTGACTTTTGGCGTTTCATCTCCAAGGGTTAGGTTTTTGGATGTCCAGGGTTTTTGACATTCCTGATTATTGTAAAAAGGCCTTCAGAGCCTCATTGTAATTATCTTCTTGTGAATGAGCGCAGCCGTCACATCTCTTCTCAGAGATAAGCTACCACCATTCCAACAAGTTTGTTTCCACTGCATTTTACAGTTTTCAACTTATTTTGTTATTGAATAGAAAACCAGTTTTACTATATCTCTGTTATTTTGTGTTAAGAACCTATTAATAATCTGTATTCATTTTGTTATGCCCATAAAATTCGGATCAGTGGTATCAGAGCGGTCTTCTTCTTGTCATCTTAATGCATGTCCCCAACAAGGTCGGAGTAAAAAGAGTTTGGTCTCGAGCTTGTTTCTCTTGAGAAAAAAATCTCTCACACGCCCAAGAAACCTCTCATGGCAGGAGAAAAGAAAGATGATGGGACAAGAGATCCTTTCAAACTGTTGATTGAGGAATCCCTCACGCAAAAGAGGAATGAGATGATGGATAGTTTCGTCCAAATCCTTCAGCGACTACCAACAGGCGACCCATTTTCTTCGAACGGAAGCGCCGCCCCCTTCAAGGTACAAATAAACTTTGATATTCCTATATTTGAAGGTCAGATAGACATATATGTTGTAGACAAGTGGTTGAATCTACTAGAAGGGTATTTTTCTGTCCATAACTTTTCGAATAGAGAAAAGATTGCTTTTGCGCTCCTCAAAGTCATTCCTCGTGTCAAAGATTGGTGGGAAACTTTCTGTGAGTAAAAGGAAACAGAGGTACCCTCATTATTTTCAGTCACGACCACCTGAGAATCCTTCAGGGATGTTATTAAGGAAAAATACTACCTTGTCAGAAGTTATGACTATTTGTATACCAAATGGACCACACTGCGGTAAGAAAGAGACCAAACAGTGCCAAATTTCACAAATATCTTCCATACCTTGTGCACCAAGTTGGGTATCAAATATTCAGAGTGACATCTGGTGCTCAAGTATTGCAATGCTCTGCATAGATACATCTAGACCGAAATGGAATTTTTGGACATCTCATCCTTGGGCATGGCCTACCGATATGCCGTCAAAATTGAGCAGAAGCTCAAACAAAAGACACGACAATTTGGGCCTGGGAACCCCTCACAACAAAAGCCAGGAAAGGGTGTCCACAACCCACATAACAAAGGATAGAGCAAAGATGGATAGTATCAGGACAACCAGTCCAAGATGCAATCAAAGAAGGACACTGGAAAGACAAAGAAAGATACCAAGAAGTGGTGCAACTTCCATAAGAGCCCTTGGCATAACACTGCTGACTGTCGCTCAAAGCAGTCGCTGGTGGCCAAAGTTAAAGCCTCTGAATCACATGCAGATTCTGACTATGAGATAGAACCAGAAAGGAGAAGATGGATCATTGACGCAAAACCCAGTGCCACCATAGCTACAACCAAGCTCTAGCATGGTGAACCAGATGAGCTAGAAGGAGAGTGCCTCTTCCATTCACAAATGTGGGTAAAAGGCACCCCGCTACACTTCATCGTTGATAGTGATAGCCATAATAACCTCATCTCAGTAGAGGTCATCAAGCGGTTGGCCCTGCCAACAACGCCACACCCACAACCCTACACCATTGGATGGCTCTGCCAACGAAGTGATCTCCACGTCAACTAATAGTGCCCACTATCATACGACATCAAACCCTTCAAGGATGAGATATTGTGTGATGTTGCTCCTCTCAAAGTTTGTGATGTTATTTTGGGCCAACCTTATTTATGGAAATGTCATGTTAGATATGAGTCTAGGCCTCGTAGTGTTATTATTACTTTGAACAGGAAATTGTCTAGGATACCTGAGGCAGTACCACATAGTGTTATTTCCTTGATCTCTGCTAAACAATGCAGGAAGGTCATCTCTCGGATGAGGAAGTTTGTCCTCTTCATGATTCACTCTCAAAATAAGAAAAATATCACAACCACATCTAGGATCTCTGCGACCGACCTCTCCTCACAACAGAATCAAGTAGATAAGGTCATGGAAGAATAATAAGATATCTTCTCCTCACCTACATGGGTACCTCTGCACTGCCAGGTCAAGCACCCCATCGATATGACCCCCAGCGTGTCGCTGCCCAATGGGCCAGTCTATCGCTGCTCTTTCTTAGAGAATGAGGAGATCAAGCGACAGATCCAAGAACTACTCGACAAAGGGAACATCCATCCCATCTTATCACCTTGCGGGAGCCCAATCATGCTGGTACAAAAGAAAAATGGAACCTGGTGACTCTATATTGATTATCGGGCTCTAAATAAAATCACAGTCAGAAACCGGTACCCGATTCCCCGAATCAACGACCTCCTTGATCAATTCACGGTGGCCAAATACTTCAGTAAGATTGATTTGAAGTCCGGCTACCACCAGGTCCCGATAGAACAGACAGATGTATGGAAGACCACCTTTAATTCAAAGGAAAACCTTTTTGAATGGTTGGTCATGCCCTTTGGTTTGACAAATGATCCAACCACTTTCATGAGGATGATGGACGATATCCTGTGACCATTCACAAATACTTTTGTAGTGGTGTATCTGGATGACATTCTAATTTATAGCAAGACTTTGGCCGAACACTTGCAGCATATTCAACAGGTTCTACACACCCTGCGGCAGCACAAGCTATACGCCAACTTGGAAAAATGCTCCTTTGGCATGGATAGTATCCATTACCTGGGCTACATAATTGATCAACATGGCGTACATGTGGATCTAGCCAAGATCCAAGTCATTCGTGACTGGCCCACCCCAACAACACTCACTAAGCTTCAGAGCTTCTTGGGCCTTGCCAATTTCTACTGCAAGTTCGTGTTGGGATTCTCCCATATTGCATGGGACCTCAACCAAATAAACAGGGGTGGTGGTAAGGAGACATTTACGTGGGGCCAGTCCCAACAACAAGCGTTCGATGATTTGAAGCAACACTTATGCTCAGCCCCAGTACTTTCACTACTAGACCTACAACATCCCTTTGAGATCGAGACAGATGCTTCAAACTATGTTGTGGGCGTCGTTCTCATTCATCACGGCCACCCCGTGGCCTATCATAGTGAGACACTATCAGATACTGTCCGTAAGTACCCGAATTACGACAAAGAAATGTACTACATTGTGCAAGCCTGCCACCAGTGGAGACATAACATTCTTGGGAAGGAGAGAAACATCCACACTAATCATAAGCCATTGCAATTCATGCAGACACAGGGAAAATTGCAGAATGACCACCATCAAAAGTGATCCACATACTTGTAGCAATTCCACCTCAACATCAAGTATAAAATAGGAAGCACTAATCGCGTCACTGATTTCCTCAGCAGACCGCTAGTAGCGACACTCACCACGGTGCTAGACTCTTGTGGCCATGAGACATATGGATAGCCCCAACTCTATGAGACAGACCCCGACTTCGCCACCACCTACCAAATGTTGGGTGCAAATGCAGTTGTCGATAATTTCCATCTTCAAGATGGGTTGTTGTGTCGTCTGGGCCATATCTATGTTCCATCAAGTGAGCGATTGAAGCTGAGCTGAGAATCCCACTACAGTCGGTTGGCAAGACACTTTGACGTCGAAAAGATAGTGGTAATGCTACAGAAACATTTCTACTCGCCGAAACTTCGACAAGAGGTCAACAAGTATATCAGGTTCTGCACTGCCTACTCTATTGTCAAACCAACCACTAAGAAACAAGGCTTGTACACCCCTCTTCCTAATCTTGATAGGCCATATGAGTCCATCTCAATGGACTACATGTCAGGCCTCATGTCCACCAAGCGGGGGAATGACTGTGTTTTTGTGGTTGTTGATCGCTTTTCGAAGATGGAAATTCTGGTTGCCTGCAGGAAGGGCATCACAGTAGAGGCCACTGCCAAGTTCTTCTTTGAACGAGTTTGGGTACATTTTGGAATCCCACAAGCCATTGTCTCAGATTGGGATATTCGATTTATCATCACATTCTGGTCGAACCTCTGGTCACTGCTGGACACAAAGCTCACCAAATCCATGGCCTTCCACCCCCAGACAGATGGCCAAACCAAGGTTGTAAATCGAATGATTGTGCATATCCTTCTCATGTATAATTCAAAGCACCCTCACACATGGGATGAGAGTCTTCCCTATGTCCATCATAGCTACAACCAAGCCTTGCATAGCTCAACCGACCACAACCCCTTTCAAGTGGGTTTGGGATTCCAACCATTGGGTCCCATAGATGTTGCACTTCCCCTTGTATTCACCTCGATCGACTCATCTCCTGCTCCAACTGAAGCTGAAAAAGCCACCCGATTCATTGAGTGGATCCAGCGCATCCGCCAATAGGTTCAGGATATCCTACAGAAGTCAAATGACAAGTACAAATAGCGCCATGATCAACATTGGGTGCCACATAAGGTTCAGGTGGGCGACAAAGTTTGGTTGCACTTGCAGAAAGAACGCCTTACAGGACCCCATCGAAAGCTTCGCCCACTCCATTATGGGTCATACAATATCACAAAGGCCATGGGGGATAATTCTTTTGATCTCAACATTCATCCTTTCCTTTGCCTTCACCCAGTGTTCAATGTGGATCTCCTTCGCCCTTATTTCCCACCATTATTGGACACCTCAGAAATAGCAGAACAACTGACACCAACAGATCTCAACCCCAATTACATACAACATCCATCCAATGATCAAATTGTGTACACACAGATCAAGGTCACTTGACAGCAAAGGATCCAACTTTATCGAGTCGTCAAAGCAAGACAGCTCTTGCACCAAGGCAAGTGGCTCACCTGGGGCCAAATTTAGCAAAAATTTCCTCATTTGATGGGGGACCTCAATGCAATGGAAACCATTTCTTCCTAAGGAGGGAGGATTGATCCATATGGATATCAGTATCCACCCACCTTTTCCAATTGGCTCAAAACACTTTTCTCGCAATTTTAGTAATTTACTATTTTTAGCAGTTTTCACTTCTAAAGTCGTTTTGAAGTGCTAAACGATGTTTTTTGGGAAAACAGGTTTGGAATATGAATGTTCCTCCGATATCTCTCCTAATATGAATCTCCTCAATGATACCTTTCCAATGGGCTATCATACGCCTAAAACGGAGATCATATGCAAAAGTTACGACCCCGGGAAGTTAATGTACTAACTTACCCAAATGGGGCCCACATGACTTTTGGCGNCTAGGGTTAGGTTTTTGGATGTATAGCCTCATTGTAATCATATTCTTGCGAATGAGTACAACCGTCACATCTCTTCTTAGAGATAAGCCGCCACCATTCCAACAAGCTTGTTTCTGCTGCATTTTACAGTTTCCATCTTATTTCATTATTGAATAGAAAACCAGTTTTATTGTATCTTTATTATTTTGTGTTAAGCACCAATTAATAATCTGTATTCATTTCGTTCTACTCATAAAATATGGATCATGCAAGGCTAAGTCCACTTGTCCACTTCATAAATCCATCTAAGTCTCAAACTTCGCATGCAACCGACCGAACTCATATCCAATGTCTTATCATCTCCGCACCTTGAGTGCTTCCGCTTCAAGGCACCATGCATCCACCACCAAACTGTCAAGTCATACTGTTGTTAACCAACTTTTGTAACTCTGTGAAGAGTCACCTTATCCAAAAGTTGCAATCAACCAACTTGTCCAACAACCCAACTCAACTCAACAATCGTTCTCAGTGATGCACGACACAAAGATGTCACGACAAAAATGTGTCAAACCAACTCCCTGCTGCAAAGATACTCTAGGTCATACAACACACCCAAGTTCTTCACCTCACTACAACCTAGAACTTCTCCCCTTCGCGATCATTTCTGCGATCACCCCCTGCGATCACTTCCATGATCACTCCTGCAGTTAGATATGTGACATGTCATGCAACAAATCCCACCTTCATTTTCTTTGCCCAAGTGCTCGGTTCACCCAATGAACTTTGTGCCTGGTCTCTCCAAGGTGTGCACAATAGGTCCAACATTGATTATTATCCCAAACCAACCAAGTCTGCGAACAAATTGCACTTGCGATCAAGTCTGCTACAATTTTTGTGATGAAGTTTGTGATGAGTTTTGTGATTACCCACCCCATCTAAGTGCTTCATTTCACCACAAACTCTGCTAAAGGTGTGCGCCTAGACCAACCTTCCAACACACCATCAACCAAACCTGGTGTCGTAAATCTGATGCAAAGTCTATGATGAACATGTTCACTCCACCGAACCATTCATGAAGTCTGCGAACATCCCCATCGAACTGTCTTCACAAAAATCTGCCTTCAAAGTTTTCTTTGATACCATTTGTCATGTCCCCACAGTGTGTCTAGCTGAAACTTGAGATCATACACCTCTTGAGGGCGCGCAACACCACGATGTTTCTCACTCAGATGCTTGGAAACACCAAGGATACTTCATCTGGACTACACCTCTTCACCTATAACATACCCATACTCCTTTCTAGGCTACATGCGAGTGTCTACTCTAGTGCAACTCTTGTATACTTAGACAATTGTTAACAAATTAACGCTTAGTCATATATAAACATACATCCATGAAACAAAGAAAACACTCGTGAAACAAACAAGATAAACACATATATAGTGTGAGCGGCATAAACCATGCCTAACAATTGGCTAAGTCTTTCTTATTGTTAAACAATTAAAATATGAGCACTACTAGCTCGGTTTACAATTGGGCAAAGTCACACGACTCACCTCACCTCACCAAGACACTCATACATAGATTCGTCACACAAGGACTCTTTGTCGCAACTGTCTTCCTAGCCTTTTGCAGTGCACCTCAGACATGCCCTCAACCACAAACTTACTGTCTCTTCTCTATTGCAAAGCTTCGCACAAACCTGTGGTTTTGTCTCCCGACATGCTTCCTCGGACCCGCAACAAGACTTCCCCAAACTCAACCAAAAAGAAGGTCACCCCAACTTTGTCAATCGATTCACCTCAAGGAAGCATGAGTCCTCCCAATTGGAGCAACTTGGCTCCTTGAGGGATCTCGTGTGTCTTCGTCTAAGTTTGTCTCGGAATAGAGAGTTGATTTCTTGCTCTCCTTGATTTCTAAGTTCTGAGCCTCCTTGGTTGTGCACCCTTGTGCTTTTATAGGCGTCGATCCATGCCAATCGTCGCGCCTCTATGACCATGGGTGAGTCGACCAGTTGGTTGACCAAGTTGTGCCCTTCGCAAAGTTGGGTTGTCTCTTCATGTGGGCGCATTCAGGCAGCTTGTCCAGCTGACCCACTGAACGCCTCATTCTGTCGTCGAGTTGACCTGCCAAACTCTTGACTGGTGCCCCCATCTATCTGACAGACCCATCATTTGGGTGAGCGCAACGCTTAGCCAATTCAATTCGACTTGTCTACGTGTGCCCTCCTCATGCCTTAATCGATTCGTTCGTTTGGTGGAGCACCCAACTCTTGCCTTCAACCCTTCGTCAAAACTGTCTCTTATCTTGCTTGTGTCTCAAGGCATCTCGATTGAGTCTCCCTTGGCATGTTGCATACCCAAGGTGTCCTAGCTCGCCTCATATAAAGACATCATTGTCACATTTTGTTATATCCGGTATGCTTATACCACGTGCTCCATTCCACAACCCCAGCTTTTGAAGGTCGCCACAAAGTCAAGTAAGTGCCTTACCATAGAGAAAACTACAAATCGCGATTACATATTCGGCTTCTCCTTCCTAGAATGTGTAGAATGTGCTGGGACTCACAAAAGACTCGGAAGATGTAGTCCACAATTACCATTCTATTTTCTAATTACTCCTCGAAATACCTCATTGTAGAAGAACGACGAACCTTGACTCACTTGGAATAATCACAACTTATTTCAATTGAGATAAAACTAGCACAGCCACATAATTGTGGCTGATGAACGCCGAAAGGCATATGTTATTTGCAAATAAATCCTAATTTTTTTTTGTCCTATATTTTTTTTTTGCCCTCTACAGA
The DNA here is from genome assembly GCA_009831015.1 of Picea engelmannii. Classification (NCBI taxonomy): domain Eukaryota; kingdom Viridiplantae; phylum Streptophyta; class Pinopsida; order Pinales; family Pinaceae; genus Picea; species Picea engelmannii. Next base: position 78,444 of record ML780602.1, read on the forward strand.
GAGTTAATTGTGTCCATTTTCAATAAGTATAAGTCTTTTGGCTTAATAAATTAAAACCATGATTGTAATCAAAACTAATGCGCCACCATCACTAAATTCGATCAAGAAATTGCACAAAACAAGACAACGACTATAACTAAATTCCAATCCAGGTTCCTTCTTCCTGACTCCGACTGTATGACCTTCGAATCCAAGAACTCTGAAGTAACTGTAGTGATTAAATAAATCCAAGTTTCGATTTCATAAACAAAAAATTGCATCAAACTAATCAATTTCATAATTCTGTTTGTACATAAAATTGGCAGTGAATATATATTTTTCATAATTTCGATTTATAAAAAAATTAGTTGGGAACAAAAATTTCCATAATTTCGATTTATACATAAATCGACAACGAACATCAATTCCACAATTCCGATTTATACAAAAATTGGTAGCTTCTTCTCCACGTGCGCTATGCCTGCATTCACCATGCCAATCTCACGCGCGCTGTCCCCCGCATTCATCCACGCGGCCATAAACATCCCCAGCCATAAACATCCGCAGTGGAAACGCTTCAGTGCACATCCACGCGGCCATAAACATCCCCAGTGGTAAAAAAAAATGACTGCGCGTAAATTTTTTTAATTGGCATCCAACACCCACGCGGCCATAAGTATCCGCCCAGTAACAATAATTTAGTAAATTGTGGTCAGCTTAATAGATTATCTCTTAATCACTGAACGTGGCAATCTAGTGGTGAGCAAGTAATTTTTTAATCTAATTTAGTAAATGTAAAAAAGTAATCACATAAACGAACGTCTTTATAAATGAGCGGAAGTTAATTTATTAAAATCTCATCCATTGATTAGAGAGGACGACGAAGAATATGCCAGCATCTTCAATTGCCAACCCTAGCATTGAAATTTATGATTAAAAGGTGATTAATTCTGCCCATTATCAATAGGTATACGCCTTTCGGCGTAAAAAATCCATGGCATTTGAGTCTTGGGGGGTTGTGACTGTAAACAATTATCCACTCTACGAAATTAGGTAGTGACCAGTTGAAACCATAGAACAGCTTGTCCTATTTCGATATTTAAGAAATTACTTGATGCTAATCTGCTTTCTTTGTTAGATCAAAGTTCCAAACAGCATATTAGTTAAATAAATAATGTTGACCATGTGCGTTCACATCGCTATCGTCTTCTTACGATTGTGTTATGTTGTCCTGATCTGTATTTCACAATAAGCTCCTAAATAATCCAGTGCCATAAGAATTGAAAAGGCAAAACGGATCACTTTTCGTTTGCATGATTTTGACCATAAAAACGAGAAATTATCATGAAACCAAAATAGATGGTACTGAATGTCAAAGTTAACTTTATTGCGAGAAGATCACGGAAGGGTCCTTTTAGCTAGCACGACCTTGACCAGTGGTAAAATTTGAAAGGTCTTTACTCCCTTTATTTTTTATTATATATGGCTAATTTTAAAAATTATCCACTTCACGAAATTAGGTAGTCAGCAATTGAAATCGGGTAAACCACTTGTAATATTTCTAGAGCTTAGTCTAAAAGTTTGAGTTTTTGAGTTTTTATGGGTATATTTTGGGATCAATTTTTACTAAAATTCAGTTAAAAATTGTTAGAATTGAGTCTCTGTAATTAATGTACATAGTTTTTTTCAAGATATTAAGTTTATTTATGCATTCAAAAATGTAATTCAAACTATAAAAAATGGTGATTTTATTAAGATCTGTTTGGCCAGATTCCAATAAAAAAATTAAAAAAATCAAATATTTAAACAATAAGTTCCAAAATAATACAGTGACCATTGAAACATAGTCATGGTCCTTGAAAAGGAAAAGCTTCTTTATTTCAAGAAGATCACGGGAAGGATCACTTTTCGTTTGCATGATTTGACCATAAAAACGAGAAATTAGCATGCAACAAAAATAAATAGTAGTAAATGTCAAACTTTATAGGGAGAAGATCACGGAAAGTTCCTTCTCGCTTGCCTGACCTTGGCCGAACTAAAAAAATTTCAAAATCAATATACTAATACAACTCTATCCTCCTACTTTGAGCAATAATGGCTCATTTCCAACCTTTCCCTGCCCTCTCTCCGTTCCTTTCGGTTCAAGATTTTTTTTTTTAATTTGAAATTAATAAATATGAGTAAGGAAAATCCTCCCGTCGCCTATTGCGACTGTGTGGTACTCGTGGTTGTTACATGTGAATAATAATTGTAAGTCTTGTTGAAACAGTAGCCTGGCCCTATGTAGAGGTTGAGTTCCGTTTTACACTAATGCTTTTCTTTTTATGTATATTTTCCCAGAGAATTGATGCGTATTTATCCTCCGTCCTTACACAAGGCAAGTTCGCTGCTGATTACATATATGGTATGGTTTAACAAAGCATTGAAAGTTAAAATAATCAAATACAATTTAGGTTTTTTTATTTTTTCTTTAAATTTATTATCTATGTTTCATGAATTGGTAAATATTTCAAATTGACATGATAGAACTAAATTATAGTTATTCTTTACCTTGGCATGTATTGTGCATGCTATGCTAGTTTGTTTTAAATAATAAAGTTTTATTTATATACAATAAACATACATACGATATATAAGTTTTAAGATTATAGGACTAGCACAACCACAATCACGTGGCTGATTAACGACAAAAGGCTTATTTCATTCCCACAATTGTGGCCACGTACAAGATGCATTCTCTGTTTTTCATTAGTTAATGCTTACTTCTGATCACACTTTCTAATTCGAGCAAAAGTGAACTTTTGTGTTGCTTGAATACAGAATCCATCGCTACCACGAGGTCATCCTATCTGGAGATGAAGTCGAAGGGAGGGTCGAGGTCGTAGTGGGAGAACCAGTCCTCCATTATATTTTTCATTTTCAGATCGGGCATCACATCTTCTGGATTGTGCCAATCTTTTATTGAGTTTCGATCATAGGTGATGTGAGAATCAGGGATGCCTATCGTTAAATTCAATGGTAAGACTGCAACATTCTTCGTATTCAACCAGATTATATCCCGGTTCAAAATCCCAACAAAGATTGTCATTAATCATGGCAGTCAATTTTAGAATGAAATGAGAAAAGAGTTAGCATAAAAACTGGGGTTTAAGCACAATCATTATTCCCCTTACTATCCCAGGAAAATGGACAAGTAGAGGGAGTGAATAAATCTCTCAAGACCATCTTTCAAAACACTGTCAGCTAGAGTAAATATAACTGGCATTTGATGCTTTACCCTGCACTTTGGGCATACCGAACCATGGTAAAAACTTGAACTGGATTTTCTTCTTATTAGTTAGTACATGCCATGGAGTAGTCTCTTCCAATTGCATGTGAAATCCCTTCCCTTAAGTTGGCAATTGAGATCCTACCTGACACATATGATCTTGAAGAATCCCTGGTATAACTAGAGTGTCTCGATGAGCAGCGTCGATATTTCTCTACGACTATCGAAGAAAATAAAAGACGTGTTAAGGTTCAGTACAATAAGTTTGTCTGTCCTTGGTAGTACATTTAGGGTGACTTGGTTCTCCTTTATGACTAATCCAAAGAACCATTGGGGGTAGGCCAGTTCAACCCCATGTGGCACGGTCCTTACATCGTGTGACATCTCTTAGAGAAAGGAGATTATGAATTAGAATATTATGAAGGTAATATGTTGGATGAGCCCAGAAATGGGCTCTACCTTAAAAGGTATTATTCTTTATCCCTCAAGTTTGGGCATAACCTTTTGTATACTACTGTATCTTAGTGTATATACATCTTTTCCTTTGTGTCATCAGCTTACTTATCAAGCTTTCCCTTGGCTGGAAGATGTCAATGGAGTTTTCAATTTACTTAGGATTCACGGATGGTGTTAGTCGTCATACATGGAACATGGCTTCTGGAGCTTGGTTCATTTACTCACCCAAGGGCCAACTGGTGTCTTCAGGTGGCATTCATCTAGAGCCATCAACAAATAATGTGGCTAAGTATAGCACCATTATAGAGCTATTACGTGACACCATTTCACATGGTGTTCGATTTTTAGAGGTTCTCCTCGACTCCTAGTTAGTCGTATGTCAGTTGAACGACAATTACTGTGTGCTAGATCCTACTCTACTCCGACAATTCCTACGGGTACGAATTTTGGAACAATACTTTGATTTTCTTACTTATAATCACATACCTAGAAGTTCTAATCATGTATCTGATGCATATGCTAATTATATTTTAGATTGACATTTGTCACATAACTAAGGAAAGAAAACACATTCATACATTTACACATTGTAATGTATATAAGTAAAGACGAAGACCAATTTTTTTTATATTTCATCCTTTCGAGTTCAAAAGATATGGTTTCATAGTACAAAATGGGGCTCACGCCCTCAAAATACATATATGGTCGGTATATAATATGACCATGGCATCTACGCCTATGGCTGCAAATGAAAATCAGGATATCACACTACAACATTTGCGAGACGCTGGAAGAGTCACACTCACGCATGAGCTACACCCACCACCTATTGTTGCATCGCCTCTGGCAGATCGTCCACTTGAACAATAGGAATCTTGTGTGTCAATCGAGACAGGTTCCCCTACACATTTTGTATCACTCTCTCTACGTCCCCGCCCATTTTCTCATCTCCTCAGCCCCTCTGCCAATGTCATGGGAATCCCTTTGGATGTCGCAGACCTACATCTACATAACAAATAAATTGTTAATACTTGATACCATACAAAAATATTTGTTATTTGTTATTTTTATTGAAAAACACAAAAAAGTGAAATATATAAAGGCATTTGTTACCAATATCACCGTAGGTGGAACCTGGTGGCAAAGGCATGTCAGGATACCCTTTGTAGTCGATCCCTCTGTAAGGATAGTTGTCAATGGCTATGACCTATCAGCACCACTATAAAAAGAATTCATCATTGTAGGGGGTTGTAACCCTACCACCCCCTAGCCACCTCATCACAACAGTCCACTGTGACATGCTTGGATCGCGCTATCCATGTGGAGTAATATCTACTCTAGGGATCAAAACTAGAACCCTCTCAAAGAAAAAAATACAAAGTATGGATGCAAATCAAAAATTTCTCATTTTCCCTTGTTTGCAATCCATCAACTGGCTCTTCATATTAGCCAGCAGTGAGGTACAACATTCATAAACAGTGGGTCTTAAACACTCTACCGTATAGAACATGAGTGGCCTTGATTCTTGGTGCAATGAGGCCGACCCCGAAATCCTTGTGAGTACAAGCACCATGATATTTAAGTCCAATTTCTCGATCACCTTGATAGGGAGTTGGCTCCCTACTTTATCTATGCCTGCAACATAATGGGTGAAAATGTACTCCTTCATAGTCATACCACCGCCAGCCCCTCGGGCCTTAATATTCACTACCTCTCCTTGGCAAGACAATCCTGTGATGAAGTCTATATCGTCCACTTCAATTCTCAATGGTTGGCCATCGAGGTTGAAGGACTATGTCTTCGGATCCCAATAGTTTACTAGCAACTGAAGTAACCCTCATTCCCTTGAGATCCCAAAATTTATAAAGGCCACATATTTTTAAATCTTGTTGGGCCCTTGGCTACTTTTCATTAGTTTTTTCATATTAGGAAATATTGCACTTCATTGAAATTGTAGAGATTGCATTTTGGAAGAAGCATTTAGAAGCATATCATATCTTTGAAAATCAAGATTAGTCATTAGGAATGTTTTTATATTTACTTTTTTTATGCTGAGTCATCATACCATTAGTTTCATGATCACACCTCTTGAGTAAGCAGAAGCCAGTAAAATTAACATTGAATAATTAAAATTGATTAGAAACGATTTTATTTTTCAGGGTACACAAACAAGTATACGGCCTAGGGCCTTGGAATAAAATTTTGTGAGTAAACTTCTCCAAGGCTATAAAACTCAATGTATGTGTCTAACCAGGGAGTGGTGAAACCCATTATATAATTAGTGTCGTCGGGAGGCTCCGCTCACACCAGAGTTAAGCACGAGGTCGCGTGAAGTTGGTTGCAGAGATAACCCTCTAATACCTTCTTAGCGTCAAATATATTTCTAGGGTTGTATTCATATTTGGGGGTCTTGCTAGTGCCTTTATCTCCTTCAAATGTGGTGCTTTCAATATTTCATGTTTTTCTACTCTGCCCATATGGTGGACCGGACTTGCGACTTCTCGCCTGAGCATTTTTAATATCGTGGTGACTCTAGTTTCTTGACATAGGTACCCACATAGGTTTCTTGCAGGGGTTATTCTATAGGTACCATGAGTCAGATAGGGATCGGACAACACACATACTTTATGGAGGATTTCCTCTCTAGAAGAATCTGAAGGACTGTGTTGTGAAGCCTACATGGGTCTTTATAATTGATTTTGACACCTCCACTCTATTGTTGTGGAGTTTCAAGCCCCTCTTGTGTGAGACATACCTACTTTAGTTTGGGAGGTCCCTTTCAGCCATTATATATTGTTTGTGTGCATTGGATTTTATCTTTATTTAGGAGCGTGCTCTTTGATTATTAGTTGGCCTTAGGATTTTGTATTGTGTCGTGATTGTTTACTACTATGGTTGGTGGAGCCCCTGTGACTCCCTTAGTTAGCGACACCCCACCCATGGTATCTACTCAGTCCATGGCGATGAATCCTTTTGTATTCCCGAGTGGTACGTTGAATCATAGTCCTCAGCCAATGCCTTAGACCTCTAATCCTTTATCTTTTGGTATGCCAGACATGTCTTCTTACTTGTCATCCTCGGTCTTGTTGTCTTATGTGAATCCTTCTTTTGGGTCTGAGGGCATGATGCCTCCTTATTATCCTTTTCATTTGGTGGGGTTCATATCTGTAAACCATCTCCTACGATAGGAGGTTGGATTTCTCCTTCCTCTAGACCCAATCTTAGCTTCACTTTTCTACAATTGAGTTCTCAAATGGGAGGTCCTTCTACTTATTACATGCTGTCCATATATCCTTCTTCCACTATGTTTGTTCCCACGAACGATTTTCTCATGGTGAACCTCCCTTTATCCTATAGTGTTCCATCGAGAGGGAGTCAATTTTATAGTATGGGTAACCCATTGCACGGAGTTCCTTCGTCTCGGGGAAATATGTATCCTCACATGAGTAACTCATGTCATGTCACTTTCTCCTAGCAAGTGACTTCCTCGGTGATGATGCACTTACAACCTTTTATGAATAAGCTGGGAGGAGGATACTACCCTACTAGGCAGGGCCATGGTGTACACCAAAATCCTGCTTGTCTTTCGATGTCTCATAACCATTCTTTCCTAGGACCATGGTCTCAAATGCCATCACTGGCCTCTGCAAGTCATGTTGGAGACCTATTACCAACCTATGCAAGTAATGTTGGAGACATGAAACCAACCTATGCTAGTCATGTTGGAGGCCTTTCACTAGACTCTGCAAGTCATGCTAGAGGCAAGCAACCCGCCGCTGCAAGTCATGCTAGAATCACAAGTCCATTCACTGCGAGGCATACTGGCATCAAGTCACCAACCTTTCCAATTCATGTTGGAGACCTAAAACCAACCTCTAATAGTAATGTTGGATACCTGTCACCAGCCTTTGCAAGTCATTTTGGGGGAAAGAAATCATCCACTGCAATTCATGTTGGGGGGACAACTCTAGTCACTTCTACTCACACTGGACAAACATCACCAACCTCTGCAAGTAATGTTGGATATTTTCTACTAGCCTCTGCAAGTCATGTTGGGAGCATGTCACCATCCACTGCAAGTTATGTTGGGGGAATTAATACGATTGATAAGCCTAGATGTATAGGGCGTAATCCCAAGTTCATTTGTAGACTTTTCTAAGGATACCACCTAACGCGTTTGTGCCCTACTATTGCAGTGGTATGAGAAGCATGGTCCTTGTCGAGTGACCCTCCAGGTTCTGATTCATATTTGGTTTTCCAACTTTCTAGTCCTTCATTGGTCGATACATCGATCGTGCTGACGCAATCTTCGACCGACACCACTCTTCTTTTGGGGGGTGATGCATCTCTTGACCATGTTGCCTCGCATCCTGTTCAACCAATGGTCATTTCTATTCAATATTTGATCGACACCACTCCTATTTTGGGGAGTGATGTGTCTCTTGACCATGTTGTCTTTCATTCTATTCAACCAATGGTTGAAGAAGTGGTCACGTCGATGCAATGTTTGTTCGATCCCACGCTTCTCTTGGAGAGTGACAAGTCTAAGGAAGTGGCATTTTCGATGCAATCTTCAGTCAATCCCACTCTTCTTTTGGGGGGCGATGCCCCTTTCGACTATGTCCTTAGCACTTTGAGATATGTGCCTTATGAACAAGGGATTAATCCACTCTCTACAAGTACTCTCCGTCCAAGTACTGGGATGGTTTCCTTGGATTGGAGTGATCTTGTAGAGCCTCTCCTTCCTTCTTCTGCACTGTTCTAGATAATGGGAATTCGTTGATGTATTGTAGATGAACGATCCACCACAAGTATTTTATCCTCCTCATCTTGGCAAGGTTTGGGTTCTCCCAAGATTGTTTCAGCTACCCATGAGTTGTTGTAATTCAACATAAGTCTTTCATGGGATCCCTGGAATCCCCCATGATATGTTGATTAGAAAAACATCCTAGACACTTAGTTAATCTCTTTTCAGACTCCAAAAAATGAAAATATTGTCGAGTTAACTTGTCTCTTTCACACTCATTAAATGGTTTTTAAAGGACATCTATTTGGTATAAGTTTAACCCTTTTCCAGACCAAGTAGACTACTTACGAAAAAGGAATACTCTAGTCACCATTGGATAGGAGAGTTCTCCAAGGTATTATTTTATACTTTTTCAGGCCTAGGGGACTAACATATACGAAAAAATAAAATTTTGAGTTAAGTTGTAATTGCATCCCATTATCATGCTTGCATTGTTGAGCCTAATTTTGGCTCCCGCTTTCTTTTTATAAGCCCTGTTTCCCTGAAAATTCTCATCACTAGCCAAGGAATGCCTTTTATATATCCTTTGCAGCTTGACACCCTTTACCCATAGAGAAAACACTCCTTCGAGTGTCCATGTACCACATGCACTTCCCTACATTGAACATAGGCATGTTTCGCTGCTTGGAACTAGTTGCTTACTCGCGACACTTGTTTCCTCTCCTAGATCATAACATTTCTTTTTCTATGAAAAACCCAAAAAATACTGATGGGAAAAGAATATTATCTCCTATCGACAGTATTTGTGTCACCTTTGAACAGAGCATAAAATATTCAGTCCATTTTCATCCAAGGTTTGGGTTTAGAATGACATTAGGAAGATGAGATCATTACTTCGAGTTTACTCCTTCGACTGGTTATTCTTCTAGTCCCTATGGAGATTTTGTTGATGCCTCTAGCGCCACAAATGTTTGTCAATGATCAATGGTAAGTCTATGTTTCTTGAGTTATCCAGTTGTTTCATGCTCTTGTTTAAAGGAAGTATAAAGCCCATGTTAGTCATTTCTCATAACTCTTGACTTTGCGTGTCGGCCATTTCTCATAACTCATGATCAATGGATTCTTCAAGTGTTCGATCTCAACACCCTTATTCACACTTGTTGAATGTACTATGTGCCTTGAAACCTACTTCCATTATCGGTGGGTTGTCTCACATTTTTTAACAGTATACCTTAATGATCGATAATCAAACAAAGTCTCATTGTGTTCAACTTCAACTCCTCTATTCACAAATGTAGACTTTCACCTTCAGCAGATAGTGTAGAAGACCTCCAGCTTATAATAGCAACACCCCATATTTGTTGTTGTCTTTCATTGGACCAGTACCTATATGACCTCAGTGATCATGGAAGATTAGATTGGGCTCCATTGTATGCAAATATCTTAGGTTGATTTTGATACTCAACTCCAATGTCTCTTGTCCATGACTATGACAGCCTATGGCATATGTCCACTTTGTATTGCCTATTCATGGCCATGAACAACTACTTGATATATATCCACATGGATCTGCAATGTAATTTAGATTGAAAACCGTGTGTACAAAGTCATTATGGATTGTAATATTCTCATGAGAAACTAGTACTTCCAAATGAGTCTTCATTACCCCACTTCGAGGAATTTATAATGTATTTCGGCCATCGTAGATACTCCTCTGACATCACACATTATAGGGCATCTATTATATAAAAAAAAATCCGCACTACATGCATTTTGCTTGGATGGCCTTCCATTTCCCTCTGCAGACTTCATTTCCCCTATTTATTATAACTCCATAGCTTAAAATACTATTTTTTATAGATGTACATGACCTACCAGTTATGCATCACGCGTACATATGCAGGTTTCTCCATTACATCCTGTGTACATCAGGTTTGATGCTCAAAAAAAATAAATCGCGTCGGGTTTCCATGCCATGTCACGAGATCCATGATCCTTGACCTTCCATATGCTGGAAACGATCCAACTCAACCCTTCAATTCCATCTGGAGGATATAAATTGAGCCATATCCAAGCCTTGAAGATACATAATTCATCATTGGGAGCAAAGACACTCTGGAGTAATTTTACCTCAATTGAGTCTACATCCCTTTGTTCTTGAAAGTTTGAACTTATTGTGTTCATCCCCCTCGCTCTTCCTACCTTGTGATGGAGAACCTCATTAACTCCTACATGTGAGCTTGCATTATGGAGGATTGAAGTGGTGGAGGCCCAGCTGGAGGAACTTAGTTTCTCAGTTCTGATATGTGTCGTTACAAAAGTTTGTCACCTATGTACTCATGTTGATTACATTAATATAAATACCCTATTCTCGTCCAATTGATATCTTGAAAATATTTGTATTGCTTTCCATGGGCGTATTTGTTATGTATGTTAATGGATTATGTTGATTTATATGATGACAATATATATCATTACCACATGCTTGTGTATCTTGGTTTTTTAAGACAAGTTGCAGATATAAAGCTTTTGGTTGTGTTTTCAATGGTGATGTTCTTTGGACATTCGGACGAGGTAGGATTTTATCCTTCTCTTGTTAGCATTTCATTTATACAACATACTTGAGATTAGAGTATATTTTTGGGTGTTGTTCCGTCTGTTGTGGCTTTCCCCTAGCCATAGAAATATTTTCCTCGTAACAGAATTGGCGACTCCACTGTCGAGATCTCCTTCTTTGGCGTATTGGGTGTTGTTTCTTCTTGATTTTCTCTCTATTTTCTCGAGTTTATCTATCACTTGTTGCTTGACAGTTTGTATTTTTCCTTATATATGAGTTTCTTGTCTTAACCCTTGCCTAGGTAGTGTCTTCCTTGACATACGTGATTTTTTCCTTGACAGGGCACATACATACACGAGATGTCTTCCTTTAGGGCGCGTACAATATCTCTTTATTCTTTTTGGCTAAGTTTGGTGTTTGTTGGGTGAGTTTTTATAGTTGCTGAGACTTCTTGGGTCCCTATTCTAACTGTTAAGTGCCTACAGAGTGATATGAATCTTCTTTATTGGTGAATTCTTGGGTGGAATCTTTGTCCTTATTATTATTTCCCTTGCATTTTGGGTCTGGGTAGTTACTTCTTGGTGTCTTTCTTGGCTTATCTCTTGATGCTTGCAGTAGTTTCTTCCTGTGGGGTTGTTATCTAGTCCCTGCATTTTCTTTTCAATATCGAAAATACAAAAAACTTTGCTTTCTTGCATTTCACTTATGGAATTTTCACTTTTGGATACTTTTCATTAGTTTTGGCATATTAAGAAAGATTGCACTTCATTGAAATTGTAGAGATTTCATTTTGGAAGAAGCATTTTGAACCATACCATATCTTTGAAAATCAAGACTAGTCATTCACAATGTTTTTATATTTTCTTCTTTTATGTTGATTCCTCATACCACCAGTTTCACTATCGCACCTCCTGAGTAAACAGAAGCCATTAAAATTAACGATGAATAATTCAAATTGATTAGAAACAATTTTATCTTTTAGGGTACACAAACAAGTATAGGACGTAGGGCCTTGGGATAAGATTTTGTGAGTAAACTTCTCTAAGGCTATAAAACTCAACGTATGTGTCTAGCCAGGGAGTGGTGAAACCCATAATATAATTTGTGTCCTCATAAGGCTCCGCTCACACTGGAGTTAAGCATGAGGTCATGCGAAGTTGGTTGTAGAGACAACCCTCTCATACCTTCTTAGCATCATAGATATTTTTGGGGTTATATTCATATTTGGGGGGTTTGCTAGTGTCTTTACCTCCTTGAGAAGCAGTCCTTTCAAGATTTCAATATTTTCTACCCTGCCCATATGGTGGACCAGACTTGTGACTGCTCACATGAGAATTGGTTATATCATGGTGACTCTAGTTGTTTGACATAGGTACCCACATAGGTTTCTTATAGGGGTTATTCTGTAGGTACCCTAAGTCAAATAGGTATCAGAAAACACACAGAATTTATGGATTATTTCCTCTCCGAAGGGATCTAATCAAGTGTGATGTGAAGCCTAGGTGGGTCCTTATAACTGATTCTGACACCTCCATTCTATTGTTGTGAAGTCTCTGTCACCTCTTGGGTGAGGCATACCTACTTTAGTTCAAGATGTCCTTTTCAATCGTTATATATTGTTTGTGTGCATTGGATTTTAGGTTTATTTAGGAGTGTCCTCTTTGATTATTAGATGGCCTTAGGATTTTGTATTGTGTTGTGAGTTTTGACCACTATGGTTGGTGGATCCCTTGTGACTCACTTAGTTAGCGCTACCCTGCCCATGGTCTCTGTTCAGTCCATCGGGACAAATCCTTTTGTATTCCCGAGTGGTACATAGAATCATAATTTCATCCAATGCATTGGGCCTCTAATCCTTTGTCTTTTGGTATTCTAGACATGTCTTCGCACTTGTCATCCTCGATCTCATCATCTTATGTGAATCCTAGTTTTGGGTCTTCGGGCATGATGCCTCCTATTAGTGCCGCCATTTTCCTTTTGATTATAGTCGATTTTAGTCGAGTTATGGCCCATGTGTCAAAACATGTGAAGTTAGGTACGTAACAATGAAGGGGTCGAAGTCAGCAAGTGGCCGATTGGCCCTTGGAAACGAGAAGGGATGTCAGATTTTAAACATGCATAAATGTTATGGGTGTGTTGTTCCTAGAGAATCAAGTCCTGTTAAAAGTTAGTCTCTACATGCCCCGGGTCGAGTCAAGTAGTTAATGGAAGTCGCATCGGCAAGTGCTGTAACTATTATCACTTCATTATGAAGGCCAAAGGAATGAAAAATTACAACGTTCGTATCATGTATGCCCTGCAACCCTTATGGCATGTACCTTACACGCGAGGATGTGTTATGGAAAATCTATTTTTCGATTTGAAACATCTAGTCGCCATGAATTCAGTGTTCCTTGGCACGATTCCTCCTTTTTCCCGATCTGTTATAAATCCGAGAGGTTTTGCACCCGTTTTATTCACGAAATTAGATTCATGCTCTGTCTGTAAGTTTTCTCGCAGGCCCAGGTTGATCAAATTCTCCATCTTGGGCATTTGTCGGATCCACTGCACACAAGATAAACATTGTTCATGTAATGGTGACCTCCCAAAACATAAGGAAGGGCACACAAAGTGGCAGAATCTCCAAGCTCAAGCCCCAAAGAGACTGGGATTCATTCTTGCTCACAACAAACATCCCCAATGACACAAAGGGAGTTTCTGCTTTACCCATGGGAACGACGACATCACACCACACGAAACCTAGAGTGGAAGGACCTGTGCAAGAAGGAAGGATAGTAGAAGCCCTGTATCCCCAACAATGAATACCTTGAAGAAGGGGTAGGCAAAATAAGAATAAGGAAGATGGGGAAACCTGAATCCCAGACGAGCTGTGCGCAAGATCGGTTGCTGAAAAATTATTTACGCACGTTGTCCGACTGGAGTTTGTGGAAGGTACAAGCCGAGAAAGTAGGAGCACAATGAGGAGGTTGGACGCTGCAGGTACAAATGATCAAGAGCCATTTCATCAGCTAAAGCAAGCAAAACTAGCTATCGCTGAACTATACTAGGAAAACAGGGATTTGAGACAATAGCTAGCGGCAAAGACCATGGAAGTGTGAGAAGCACAAGGCCATAAAGGGAACATAAAGTGGCTCAAAAGATAGCTCAGAGAGGCATAGGATACAATCATACAACTGCTTGAAGCATAGAGGATGTTAGAAGAAGTGTATGCGAAGCATTCCATAAAATGTGAAGCAGTCGAGGAGAAACTCCGCGCGGCTCTTGCTAGTGAACAAAAGAAACAAGATTAGTTGAGTTCGTTCTTGTATCCACAAAAAGAAAGAAAATCTCAAGACATTTTTTAAGGAGACATCGCCCCAAGAAATTTTGCGATTTTGATAACGGCCATGACAGTCTGCAACCACTTTCTGCACACATTTCCCCCAACAAATGAGTGCGTTGTAGAAATCAAAGCCGTTAAAGCAGATAGCAGGACTCTAACAAACACTTTTCCATTCAGATATCTAATCGAAGGAAAACATTAACACATCACGCCCTCATGATGAGACATGTTCGATAACTGAATCCTCATGGCGGATTACAAACATTCATGATGTAGCTATATGTATTTGTTGTCTATTCTTGGAAAAGAATCATGTGAGGAGTCTTTTAACACAGAATAATCAGTTTCCTAGTTTTTAGAGATAATAGTTAGAAGAGCAGGGTAGCCCAAGCAGTGCCCTCGCCTATATATTTGATCTTTTCAATGTAAGCCAGGTTGATTGGAAAAATTAGTACAAACAATGACTATTGTATGTAGTTTGAGCTCGATCAAAATTTAATGCAAAAGTCCTGAAGCTTTGATGAAAATATTCTAATTGTAGCAGTTGGATGTATTGTTTCCTTGCTTTTCATACATCCTTCATGTTTTCTTTATTCATATCCTTTTCTGTCTAAATCGGAACAAAATTTCAAACCTGTGGATCTGTTGTACAGTGCCCCTTGTTCTTGCCATTTAGAAAAAATGTATTTCCTCTAAATTTAGCTCTGAATTCATCCTCAGTGGTGCTCCGAGTTGCTTCTTGTGTTTTCTCCCACCACATATTACGATTTTAAAACTAAAGACTATTTCTTGCTTAGCCTTTATCCTCTCAAGTTTAGTCACCGAGTCATTTATTTCTATCGTTTTCTCAAACCAAATCCATAACCCAAGGTCTTAACCTCTTGTGCCAATATAACCAGAACCCATTATTTCAAAGGTGTTAAATCTAGCCATCAACTTTAAATCCATATCCCGCACTGAGACAGTGTCTCCCGAGAGAGCCCTCTCCAGGTCCGAAAGGCTAGTTTCAGGTCTCAATGTTGGTTGAAATAGTTACCTCGACATATGTTTATCAGTCGAAATATATTTACAAAGTGACAACATTATGGCATCGTTGTCGGGGATAAAATTGAATAGATTTTCCCTGGGAGAACGACTAACATTGTAATTTGACCCCAGAGGGTAACAGAGGGACAAACATTCATACTGGCTGAAAACCTTTACCTTGGCGACTCTAGTTAAAAAGACCAGTAGCTCCAAGTAGCACACTTCAGGAACCCTGGCTCGATAAATGATCTATACCAGAGAAAATCCTGACCCAAACACTACAGAGCCTGTGTACGACCCCGAGAAAATTATGCGCAGGACTAGAGAGCAAGCTTCAGACCCATTCTATTACCTGGATAGAATCATGTCCTTACCCAAAGACGGTGCGCAAAGCATTGACAATCTTGATTTTGACACATTCTTTGAACAAACCCTGTTCAGGTCTAAGTTGAAAACCATCTTGGA
Source organism: Picea engelmannii (assembly GCA_009831015.1). NCBI lineage: Eukaryota > Viridiplantae > Streptophyta > Pinopsida > Pinales > Pinaceae > Picea > Picea engelmannii. The sequence goes on from ML780602.1 coordinate 94,264, forward strand.
CAAGATAGTTTTCGACCAGAAGAGATTCTAAGCCCTAGTGTCTAACAATATCCCTCAAATCCCCAACCCTCCTAGAGCCATGGCCTCTAGATTCGTCCTCCTCATTCTGCCAGCCCAACTTCATGATTTTCCCCAAAATTACAGTCAGAGGATTAATCTCTACGATGTTGAAGGGAATGTTTCAGCCCATAAGCATCTAGATTGGTTCAATAATTTCGTCAACCTAGAAGAGGTAGACTATGCAGACACGAAAATGAGGTTGTTCACGTAGAGTTTTGTGGGGGAGGTGAGGAAGTGGTTAAAATCCCTCCTGGTTGCGAGAATTCGAGACTTCTCCGTGTTCGAGATGTCTTTCATCACTAGATGGGGAGATAAGAAGAACCCCTTGCAGCTGTTAACACAATACAATAATATGAAGAAGGCACCGAAGGAGACGGTGCAAGAATTCTCAGCCCATTTTATGAAGGTGTATAACTTGATCCCTGCCGAAGTCCAGCCACCTCCCAGGGCTATGTAGCTGCGATACACCGACTCCTTCGACAATGATTTCACCTTGTTGTTGAGAGAAAGAAGATCGGCAAATCTAGACGTGATAATGAGCAATGCGATCGAAGTAGATGTAAATACAATGGCGTCAGGGAATATCAAACAGAGATTTAACAGAGGAAATAAGAAGCCCCAAGGAGACATGCATCCATCAACGTCGATATCCACAGATGAAAAATTTTACTTAATGATGAGAGCCATGGAGAAGCTAATGGAGAAAATGTTTGTGGGAAACAGACCCACTGTTCGGGAACAACATGATCCCTAGCCTAGGAATCATAACCTCAGGAGGGGTCAAGTTCCTCAGGTCGGAGAAAGGGAATAGAGGGAGTAGAGAGATCAAGGTGACCAGCAGACAAGGCATCCATTCCAAAACAAATATGCGGACAAATACTTCAATCAGATGTTCGAAGACCAAATGCATTGTTGCGATGACAAAAACCCGTGTGTGTTTTTGACAAAGAGAGAACATGATCGGTACATGAGAAGAAACAATGATTTTATGTTGGATACAGATGATGCATGGATCGGTGAAACTGATGATGCACTGTCTTGGTAAACGGAAGAGTTCATAAAGGGTTATTAGAACGCCATCATGCAATTTCAGAAGAAATATGTCCTCAGGAGCAAGGAAGCATCTACCGAGCCTCAACAGACAAATCCCATAAGGAAACCTCAAGTAGACACCCCTTCCACAAGCTGATCGAGGCCAAACATCATGACCAAGTATGCGACAGAGAAGTCAAAGTCGAAGGAGGAGGCCCCGAAGAAAACTTCCGAAGCAAGTCGAGAAACAAGTGGAAAAGAGGTAGAGAAGACATGTCCTCCTTTTAACTTTGAGCATGAAATGGAAAAGATCAAAATATATGTTCCCTTTAATGAACTTATCAAAAAGTGTGAATACCGGGAGAAAATTATTAAAATGCTAAAAATGGGAGGGACCCCTGATACTTTGAATTTCCAAGATGATCACCCTGCTATCCTATTTGGTCATCGCGTTCAAGAGACAAGTGATAATGAGGACGTCCCTCTATTCTACGTCAGTCTGAAGGTTCATTACATGACCCTGCATAATTCCATGCTAGATTTAGGTGCGTCACACAACCTCATGCCAAAGGTGATCATGGAAGAATTGGGTCTCGACATCACCATACCTTATAAGGACCTTTTCTCTTTTGACCATGGATGATTTTAGGGGCTAAATTTCGCTCATGGGCTAATTTTCCATGTTTTTTCCAAAAACAAGATTCGCTATTTTAAAAATGATTCGCCCAAATTCTATAGGATAAAATTATTTTACCTTAAAAATCGCCAAAATTTTATAAAAACTACATAAAATCCTTAGAAATTTTAATATTTTTACAAAAATATTGCCAAACATTTATAGTTGGCATATGAAGGATAAGTAATATTAGCCAAGGTTTCTACATTTTAAAATAAATTTCCATCCTTAAAATCATCTCTGCTTTTGACTCGAGGAAAGTCAAGTGCCTGGGACTCATCAAATAATTGGTCCTGTCATTGACCCAAATTCCTTTGAAGAATATGGTGATGGACGTGGTCATGGCAGACATACCCCCTAAGTTTGGCATGTTGTTTTCCAGGTCGTGGGATGCGAAGTTAAAAGGGACCCTGCAAATAGACATGTCATACGCCACCATTCCTATCTTTGGCCAGGATAGACAGTTGTACAGAGAAGTGTTGTTAAAATACATGGTAAGCAGTAAGACGAAACCAAATAACCACCCCATATACTCCATCGACACTGAGGTTGGTTCGTCTATATTCTACAATGACCTGAGTTTTGAAGAGGAAGAGTCGACAACCATCATGACAACGGATGGGGAAACTGCGCGGAAAGCAGCAGAGTGCGTCGACCTGGAGGACCGTGCAGAAAATGGGATATGGAACATGAGTTTCGATGGAGAGGTTAGTAAGGAAGGAGAAGGTGTTGGCTTATGGGTAATCCCTCTCGAGGTAGGCACAAAGATGTTCTCATACAAGCTCGTGTTCAGATGCACAAAAAACATGGTCGAGTATGAGGCACTGATTATGGGCCTGAAGGTGTTGAAAGAATTACGCACAAAGAAAATAACAATGTGCAGAGGCTTTGAACTGGTCATAAACTAGGTCAAAGGCATATATCAGGAAAAACACCCCAGGCTAAGAGCATAGAGAAACTTAGTGTTAGATCTCCTCAAGAAATTATCGGAGTACAATATGTCAGTTATCCCTAGGGAGAAAAACCAGATCGTTGATGCATTAGCCACCTCAGCCTCAGTTTTCAAAATCCCCATCTTCCCTAACAGAAAATATGAGGTCGAAGTCAGACACGGGAAGGAAGTACCTGATAATATAAAACATTGGTAGGTGTTTGAAGACAACAAATAGGTGGAGAGGTTTCTCCAAATGAGCGACGAGTTTGATAATACAAACATTGACAAAGAATGTTGTTGTGATGAAGATGGGAACATGGATACATGCAGTCATAATGAACCTTTATAGAACCATATAGCAGGAAGGGACATAGTACAACTGAAAAATAACATCATCCCAAAGGGGTTAGTTCTAGTAGAAAAGTTGTTCGACGAAAATGACGTGGGCAGAAATCCAAGGATCATTGCAAATGATGAGGATGTCAAAGACTGCAACATAGGGACTGAGGAGAACTCGAAGATAATCAAATTTTTGAAAACGCTCAATCCTAAGGTGAAGAAATACTACGTCAAGCTCATGAAGGACTTCCCCGACATTTTTGCGTGGAGCTATGACGATTTGAAGGTGTATGACACTAAAGTAATCCATCATGTTATACCTCTCAAAGAAGACCAAAATCCTTTCAAACAAAAGTTGAGATGGATAAATCCCCTGTTACTGCCGCTGATCAAAAAAGAGGTAAAGAAATTGTTCGAATCTAAAATTACCATTTCTTTATGGTTTTCGAAGTGGGTAGCCAATTTGGTACCTCTAAGAAAGAAGAGTGGCAAGATAAGGCTGTGTGTGGACTTCCAAAACTTAAACAAAGTGTCCCTCAAAGATCACTATCCTCTTCCTAAAATGGACTATATCTTGCAAAAGGTGGTGGGCTCCCAGAAGATGTCCATGTTGGACATTTTTCGAGGTATAATCAAATCATGGTCCACCCAGACGATAGAGAAAAAATGGTTTTCACGACTCCATGGGGAACGTTCATGTATGCTAAGATGCCTTTCGGCCTGATGAACGCTGGTGCCTCTTTCCAGATAGAAATGGACATAACATTTTCCGACGAGAGGGACAAGTTCATTGTGATATATCTAGATGACATCACGGTATAATCTGCCTCCGATGAACAACATCTCGAGCATTTGAAGAAGGTTTTCCAGAAGTGCAGGAAGTTTAGCATATCGCTAAATCCAAAGAAATGACATTTTGGGGTGGAAGAAGGGAAACTGTTGGGGCATATTATCTTGAAAGAAGGCATTAAGATAGACCCTAGAAAGGTTGAAGGAATCCTAAAAATCGGCACTCCGCGCAGTAAAAAGGAAGTGCAATCCTTCCTAGGGAAAGTAAACTTCTTGAGGAGATTCATCCTGAACCTGGAAAAGATTATAAAGCATATCACCTGCATGCTCAGAAAGGGGAATGAGATCAAGTGGAAATCGGAAGCCAAGAAGTCATTTGAAGATATCAAGGTGGCATTGGCTAGAGCTCCTGTGCTAGCCAGTCTAGACTTCACAAAAGATTTCATCCTATTTTCATTCATCTTGGAGCATACGATTATCGGCGTGTTGTTGCAAAAAGACGATAAGAACTTCAAGAATCCTATAGCCTATTTCAGCGAGATGTTGGGGGATGCTGCACTAAGGTACAACATTATGGAAAAACAAGCATATGCCTTAGTGAAAGCCCTGAATGAGTCCAGGATGTACACGTTGCACTCCCATGTAATTGCTTATGTGTCGAGCAACTCAGTAAAATATATCCTAACTCAGCCCGACCCTGAAGGGAGGAGAGGTAAGTGGATAACAGCCATGTTGAAATATGACCTAGAGATTAAGCCTATGAAACTAATTAAGGGTTAGGGACTTGCGAAGCTAATGGCTTTGTCAGACTGCGACGCTATAAGAATAAATTCCATTGTTGATCTGTCAGAGAATCCTTGAGAGGAAACGACTACGCAGGTGTCTCAGAAGTTTGTCGATTTACCGTGGTATGCAGACATCATCTATGTGTTGAAGAATCTCCAGGCCCCTCAGGGTGTAAGTAAGACCAAGGCCATATTTCTAAAGCTTAAAGTGGTTAAGTTCTGCATCCTGGATAACTCACTCTATTGGAAAGATCCTAGGGGAATATTGCTAAGATGTTTTCTGTAAAACGACGTGAAGCGAGCCATAGAAGAAGTTCACAAAGGGGCTTGCGGAGGGAACCACTACTGGAAAACCACCGGGCACAAAATCCTGAGAGTAGGTTACTATTGGCCTACAATCTTCGCAGACGTATACAAAGAGGTGTGCAGCTGCCATGAATGTCAGATTTTCGATGGGAGAAGAAAGTTGCAGCCCTTGCCACTAAAGCCGATCTCAGTAGAAGCACCTTTCATGCAGTGGGGTTTGGATTTCATAGGGGAAATAAATCCGCCATCCTTAGCACAGCACAAATGGATACTCACGGCCACCGACTACTTCATGAAATGGATAGAAGCGATCCACACAAAGCAAGCTACCAATCCAGTCATCATCCAATTTATGTAGACAAACATCTTATCAAGATTTGGATGACCCATCAAGATCATAACAGACAACGCGGCCGCATTCAAGTCCAAGAGGATGGAAAAGTTTTGTCAGGATTACAATATAACCCTAGGAAATTCTATGACGTACTACCCATAAAGAAACGGGTTAGCAGAATCCTCAAATAAAGGCCTAACTAGGATCATCAAAAGACTCCTGCAAGACAATAAGAAAGCTTGGCATAAAAATATTATTTATGCACTGTGGGCAGATCGGGTTACCACCAAGAATTCCATCTCAACGTCGCCTTTTAAGATCGTATATGGCGCAGACGCAGTTTTCCATACCACACTGGGGTTCCCCGTCATAAAAATATTGCAGGAATAGGAGGCAGAGCCGGATGACATGAAGAGGAGAATAAATTAGTTGATTCACACACAACAAATGAGGGAACATGTATACCATCGATCACAACTCCACTAGGAGAGGATGAAGAGAACCTTCAACAAGCATTCTAAGCAGGAGGAATTCCAAGTAGGGGAGTTGGTGCTGAGATGGGACAAGAAAAATGAAAATAAAGGAAAGCACTGAAAGTTTGACCACCTATGGATGAGTCCATTCAGAGTCAGCACGTATTATGGGAGCAATGCTTATTTTCTAGCAGGATCAAATGGAGAGTGCCTTTGTTGGGGTCCTGTAAATGGTCGGTTCCTTAAACATTATCTGACGAAATAAAATCCGTTTAAGTCATATGTCATTGTAAATAGTCATTTTATTTTTGTGTTGAGTCAGTAGGTCAACAGAAAATTGAAGCCCGAAGTGAAGGCCCTGAGTTTATGCTGAGTATTTTAGAAGTTGTATCGATAGGCTTAGGTTACGTTTTGTTTTTCATATTGCAGTGTTGAAGAGTTGAAATAAGGCCCAATGGATAGGCACCTAGTCTACTGTTCTTTGCTACCTCACGGGGAGGATAGCATCCCCATTCGAGCCAGTTGTTAGCGCCACCATTTTCCTTTCGATTAGAGTCGGTTTTAGTCGAGTTATGGCCCATGTGTCAAAACATGTGAAGTCAACTACATAACAACGAAGAGGTCTAAGTTAGCAAGTGGTTGGTTGGCCCTTGGAAATGAGAAGGGATGTCAGAGTCGAAACATGAGTAAATGGTACGGGTATGTTATTCCCAGAGAGTCGGGTCCTGTTAAAATCCAGTCTCTACATGCCCCAGGTCGAGTCAAGTAGTTAATGGAAGTTGCATCCACAAGTGTTGTAACTATTATCAGTTCATTATGAAGGCCAAAGGAATGAAAAATTGTGGTGTTCATATCATGTATTCCCTACAGCCCTTATCGCATGTACCTTACATGCGGGGATGTTTTATGGAAAATATGCATTTCGATTCGAAACATCTAGTCGCCATGAATTCAATGTTCCTTGGAATGATTCCTCCTTCCACCCGATCTGTTATAAATCCAAGAGGTTATGCACCTATTTTATTTGTGAAATCAGATTCATGCTATGTTTGTAAGTTTTCTTGCAGGCCCAGGTCGATCAAATTCTCCATCTTGGGCATTCACCGGATCCACTGCACACAAGATAAACACTGGTCGTTCCATGGCGACCTCCAAAAATATAAGGAAGGGTGTGTGAAGTGGAAAAATCACCAGGCTCAATCCCCAAAGTGTCTATGATTCATTCTCATTCACAACAAGAATCCCCAAGGACACAAAGGGAGTTTCCCCTTTACCTGCGAGAATGATGACATCACACTACGCGGAACCTAGAGTGGAAGGACTTGCATAGGAAGGAAGGATAGTAGAAGCCCTGTCTCCCCAACAATAGATACATCAAATAAGGGGAAGGCCAAAGAATAATAAGGAAGCTGGGGAAACCCAAATCCCAAACGAGTTGCGCGCAAGATCAGTTGTTGAAAAATTACTTATGCGCGTTGTCCGGCTAGAGTCTATGGAAGGTACAAGCCAAGAAAGTAGGAGCACAATGAGGAGATTGGATGCCATGGGTACAAATCATAAAGATCTATTTCAACAACTAAAGCAGGTGAAACTAGCTATCATCGAGCTGTACCAGGAAAACAAGAATTTTAGACAACAACTAGCGATAAAGACCTTGGAAGTGTCAGCAGTGCAAGGCCATGAAGGGAACGTGACGTGGCTCAAAAGACAGCTCATAGATTCATGGGATACAATTGTACAACTGTATGAAGCACAAAGGCTGTCAAAAGAAGGGTATGTGAAGCATTCTAGAGAATGTGAAGCGGTCGAGGAGAAATCTCACGTGACTCTCACCAATGAACAAAAGAAACAAGATTAGCTGAGTTTGTTCCTGTATCCACAAACATAAATAAAATCTTGACAGTTTTGAAGGAGACATCACCCTAAGACATTTTGTGATTTTGATAATGGCCATGATAGTCTGCAACCACTTTCCTTGCACATTTCCCCCAGCAAATGAACATGCAGTAGAAATCAAAGTCGTTACAGAAGATAGTGGGACTCTGACAAACACTTGTCCGTTCATATATCTGATCGAAGTAAAACATTGACACATCACTCCCTCATGGCGAGACCTGATCGATAACTAAATCCCTGTGGCGGATTACAAATAGTCATGATGTAGCCAGATGTATTTGTTGTCTATTTTTGGAAAAGCATCATGCGAAGAGTCTTTTAATGCAGAACAATCAATTTCCTAGTTTTTAGAGATAGTAGTTAGAAGAGCAGGGTATCCCAAGCGAAGCCCTCGCCTATATATTTGATCTTTTCGATGTAAGCTAGGTTGGTTGGAAAAATTAGTATAGACACTGACTATTGTATGTACTTTGAGCTCGATCAAAATTTAATGAAAAAGTCATGAAGCTTTGATGAAAAGATTATAATTGTAGCAGTTGGATGTATTGTTTCTTTGCTTTGCGTACATACTTCCTGTTTTCTTTATTCATACCCTTTTCTGTCTAAATCGGAATGAAATTTCGAACCTGTGGATTCGCTGCGCAGTACCCCCATTTAGAAAAAACGTATTTCCTCTAAAGTTAGCTCTGAATTCATCCTCAGCGGTGCTCCAAGTTGCTTCCTGTGTCTTCTCCCACCACATATTACGATTTTAAAACTAAATATTTTTGCTCGCTTAGCCTTTATCCTCTCAAGTTCAGTCACCAAGTCATTTAGTTCTATCATTTTCTCAAACTGACTCCATAGACCAATGTCTTAACCTCTTGCGCCAATATAACCAGAATCCATTATTTCAAAGGTGTTAAATCTAGCCATCAACTTTAAAGCCATATCCCATGCCGAGACAATGTCTCTCGAGAGAGCCATCTCCAGGTCTGAAAGGTTAGTTTTGGGTCTCAAAGTTGGTTGAAATAGTTACCTCTGTCATCTGTTTATCAGCCGAAACAATTTACAGAGTGCTAACACCTCCTTATTCTTCTGTTTTGTTTGGTGGGGGTCATATCCCTCAACCATATCCTATAATAGGAGGTTAGAATTCTCCTTCCTCTAGACCCAATCCTAGCTTCACTTTTCCAGGATCAAGTGCTAAAATGGGTGTTCCTTCTACTACTTACATTCTATCCATCTATCCTTATTCTGCTATGATGGTTCCTATGAATGATTTTCTCATGGAGAACCACCCTCTGTCCTCTGGTGTTCCATCCCAAGGGAGTCAATTTTATAGTATGGGAAACTCCTTGCACGAAGTTCCTTCGTTTGGGGGAAACATATATCCTCACATAAGTAACCCATGTCATGTCACTTTCTCCTCGCAAGCAGCTTCCTCAGTGATGATTCCCTTACAACTTTTCATGAATCAGTTGGGAGGAGGATACTACCCTACTGAGTAGGGCCATGATGTATACTAGAACCTTCTCGATCTCTCATAACCATACTTTCCTGGGACCATGGTCTTAGATGTTGTCACCAACCTTTGCAAGTCATGTTGGAGACCTATCACCAACATATGCAAGTCATGTTGGAGACCTAAAACCAACCTCTACTAGTCATGTTGGAGACCTATCACCAGCCTCTACAAGTCATGTTGGAGGTAATCAACCAGTCATTGCAAGTGATGCTAGAAGCAAAAGTCCAGTCACTACGATTCATACTAGCATTAAGTCATGAACCTCTGCAAGTAATGTTGGAGACCTAAAACCAACTTCTTGTAGTCATGTTGGAGACCTATCACCAACCTATGTGATTCATGTTGGGTGAAAGAAACCAGCCACTACAAGTAATGTTGGGGGAAAAACTCTAGTCGTTGCTAGTCACACTGGAAAAACATCACCAACCTCTGCAAGTCATGTTAGAAATCTGCTACTACCCTCTGCAAGTCATGCAGTGTGTATGTCACCAACCACTGCAAGTTGTGTTGGGGGAATTGATATTATTGATAAGCCTAGACGTATAGGGTGTAAGTCTAATCTCCTCTGTATACTTTGCAAAGGAGATCACCTAACCCATTTGTGCCTTGCTATTGCAGTGGTACGAGAAGCGAGGTCCTTATCAAGTGGCCCTTCAGGTTCAAAGTATTCTTTGTTTTCCCAACTTTATATTCCTTATTTGGTTGATACATCAATCGTGTCGATGCAATCTTCGGCCAACACCAGTCTTATTTTCGGGGGTGATTAATCTCTTGACCATGTTTTCTCGCATCATATTAAACCAACGGTCATGCTGATACAATCTTTGGTCAACACCACTCATGTTTTGGGGAGTGATGCTTCCTATTCAACCAAAGGTTGAAGTGGTCGTGTCGATGCAATCTTCGGTAGATCCCACTATTCTCTTGGGGAGTGACAAGTCTAAGGAAGTGACATTGTCGATGAAATATTCGGTCAATATCACTCTTCTTTTGGGGGGTGATGTGTCTTTCGACCATGTCCTTACCATTTCGAGTTTTTATCTTCTGAACAAGGGAGTGCTCCACTCTCTCTGAGTAAGTCCCTCCAAGTCCTAGGGTGGTTTCCTTGGATTGGAATGATCTTGTAGAGCCTCGCCTTCCTTCTTTTTCACCCTTACAGATAATGGGCATTCATCGATGTATTGTAGATGAAGGATCCTCTGTGAGTATTTTATCCTCCTCGGCTTGGAAAGCATTGGGTTCTCCCAAGCTTATTTTAGCTACCCGTGAGTTGTTGGCATTCGAAAGAAGTCTTACATGGGAGCTCTGGCCTCCCCTATGATATGCTTCTTAGAACAACATCCTAGAGTATTGGTTAAGATCTTTCCAGACTCCAAAAAATGAAAAGATTGTTGAGTGAACTTGTCTCTTTCACACTCGTTAAATGGTTTTGAAAGGACATTTATTTGGTATAAGTTTAACCCTTTTCTGAACCAAGTAGAATACTTACGAAAAATTAATACTCTAGTCACCATTGGCTAGAAGAGTTCACTTGGGTATTATTTTATACTTTTTCAGGCCTAGGGGACTAACATCTATGAAAAAGGAAATTCTTGAGTTAAGTTGTAATTGCATCCCATTATCCTGCCTGCATTGTTGAGCCTAATGTCAACTCCCGCTTTCTTGTTATAAGCCCTGTTACCCCAACAATTCTCATCACTATCCAAGCAATGTCTTTTATATATCCTTTGCAGCTTGACACCCTTTACCCGTAGACGAAATATCCCCTCGAGTGTTTATGTCCAGCAAGCACTTCCCTGCATTCAACATAGGTGTGTTTCGTTGCCTGGAACTAGTTGCTTACTCGATGCACTTGTTTCCTTGTCTGGATCATAATATTTCTTTGTTTATGAAAAAACAAAATAAGACGGATGGGAAAAGAATATTATCTCCTATCGGAAGTTATCGTGTTTCCATTGAACATAGCACAAAATCTTGAGTGAATTTTCATCCAAGGTTTGGGTTTAGCATGACCTTAGGAAGTTGAGCTCATTACTTAGAGTTTACTCCTCTGACTGGTTATTCTTCCAATCCCTATGGAGAGTTTGTTGATGCATCCGACATCACAAACTTTTGTCAATGATCGGTGTTAAGTATGTGTTTCCTGAGGTATCCATTTGTCTCGTTCTCTTGTTCAAATGAAGTATAAATCTTGTGCTGCCCATTTCTCAGAACTCTTGACTTTGCATGTCGTCCATACCCTCAATATATCTCAGAATCACATGAAGTTCTTGTCCTACCTTTCACCCTGGGCTTAATTTCATCATTGGTAGGAAACCTTGAACCCAACAAATGACATATCCTAATTGGTCGCTAACTGGGGGGTTTCCCTTGTGTTCGACTATAAGAAATATGTTCACGCATTGGGATTTGTGTAGTGTCTTGGATTCCATTATCCCTATTGGTGGTTTCCTTGCCTTTGTCGATAGTTTTCCTCATTGGTTGTTATTTAGAGGGTCTCTTTCGTGCACTACTTGCATCCGGTGCATGAAGAGATGCACATGGTCATTGGTTCGTGAACATCCTATTCATTCAAGCTCCTCCTAATTATAAATATATTTCTTTGTACCTCGTGTTGGATGATGAGAGACGCCTTAATACTCTTATTTCAACAGATCTCCTTCCATCGACTTTAGCTGATCTATTCTAAAATCTAGATCTAGAGTTCTATGAGTACTTAGAGGCTTGCAGTCATCAGTGGCAAGTTCTCCCTCCATTGATAGTTGGGAATACATGAATGTCTCATGATCAATGGACTCTTCATGTGTTTGACCTCAACACCCTTATTCACACTTGTTGAATGTACTCGGTGCTTTGACACCTACTTTCATTATCAGTGGGTTGTCTCGCATTTGTTAACAATATACCTTAATGATCGGTAATCAAATGAAGTCTCATTGTGTTCGACTTCAACTCCTCTATTCACATAATGTAGACTTGAACCTTCGGCGGATAGTGTAGAAGACCTCCAACTTACAATAGCAACTCCCCATATATGTTGTTGTATTTCATTGGACTAGTACCTATATGACTATAGTGATCATGGAAGATCAGATTGTACTCCATTGTATACATATATCTTCGGTTGATTTTGATACTGGACTCCACTGTATCTTGTTCATGACTATGACATCCTATGGCATATGTCCACTTTGTATTTCCTATTCATGGCCATGAACAACTACTTTATATATATATCGACATGGATTTGCAGTGTAATTAAGATTGACAGCCATGTGTACAAATTCATTATGGATTGTAATATTCTCATGAGAAAATAGGACTTCTAGCTGAGTCTTCATTACTCCACTTCTGGGAATCTATAATGTATTTAGGCCATCACAGATACTCCTCTGACCTCAAACATTAGGGGGCATCTGTTATAGCAAATTTTGCCACACTACATGCATCTTGCTTGGATGGCCTTCCATTTTCCTTTGCAGACTTCATTTCCATGTTTTTTACAACTTCATATCTTAAAATACTCATTTTTATACATGTACGTGACCTTCCAGTTATGTAGCACATGTACATACTTGTGCTGCTCCATTACGTCTTGCGTACATCGAGTTTGGTGCTCAAAAACAAAAATGCGTTGGGTTTCCATGTCATGTCATGAGATCCATGATCCTTGACCTTCCATATGATGGAAACACTCTGACTCGACCCTTCAATTCCATTTGAAGGCTCTAAATTGATCCATACCCAAGCCTTAAAGATACACAATTCATCATTAAGAGAAAAGACACTTTTGAGAAATTTCACCTCAATTGAGTGTGCATCCCTTTGTCCTTGAAAGTCTAAACTTCCTATGTTCAGCCCCCAAGCTCTTCATATCTTGTGATGGAGAACCTCATTAACTCCTACATGTGAGTTTGTGTTTGTGGAGGATTGAAGTCGTGGAGGCCCTACTTGAGGGACTTAGTTTCTCAGTTTTGATACGTGTCATTAGAATTTTGTCACATATGTACTTCTATTGATTACATTAATATAAATACTTTCTTCTCGTCCAATTGATATATTGAAAATATTTGTATTGGTTTCCATAGGCGTATTTGTTATGTATGTGAATGGATTATGTTGATTTATATGTTGACATTATATATCATTACCACATGCTTGCGTATCTTGGTTTTTGAAGACAAGTTGTAGGTATAAAGCTTTGGGTCATGTGCTCAATGCTGGTCTTCTTCAAACGTCCAGACGAGGTAGGCTTCTAGCCTTCTCTTGTTAGCATTTCATTTATATAGCATACTTGAGATTAGCGTTTATTTATGGGTGTCGTTCTGTCTGTTGTGGTTTTCCCCTAGCCACAAAGAGATTTTCCTCGAAACACCATATGGGGTAAGACATTTTACTCTAAGGATCTATACAAACTTTTAGATGAAGCATATAAACAAATATTTTTAGGAAAGTGGTCTCATTCCACAAAGAAGGATAAAGAGAACCTTAAGGGTTTATTTTCATGTGAAAACCTTCTATTATGGGTTCATGGATGCCTTCAACAAAAGAATTTTATTATTTCTATAGACCCTAGCAAAAAGTGTAATCTCATGAATGTTAACTTGGCTAAAAGATTACAAGTCCTAGCAAATTATATCTAGAGCACACAAGTTGAGTGTGAGCATATTCACATATTCAAATATTTGAAGTGTTGGAACCTCAAGATCTGATGTTTCATCACGCCTCTATTGGAATTAGTTGGTTGAGTGGTCGACCAACAACTGGAAACAGTCGATTGGGTGATGTACACGAAATCTACATCGATCGGTTGAGTAGTCGACTAGCATGTCGGTCGGACAATCAAAGACAATCAGTTGACGGATCGGTCAACCCAACAATCGACTATTAATTGGTTGCATGGATGGTTGAGGATGGCCAACTTGACTAGCTGACTAGACAACACAGATTAGACATAGTAAACTCCAACAACCGACGGTTGTATGTAGACAAGATCTTCCTTATGTCTAGGAAGTTGGTTAGATCTTGAGGCTATAAATAAAGGACCCGATGAGTCATTATAAAATGGTTGAAATGCAAGACATTATGTTCAATATGCATTGTGATGTTCTGATCATAATGCATTGTGCTTAAGTGTTGTAACAATGTCTTTAGACACCACCGATCTTTTCTAAAGTTATTTCTCTTCAATTATCTGTAGATTTTGTTATGTACACCCAATCCCCAACATGGTGTCAGAGTGACTGATTTAGAACCTCATATGTTGTGTAGATTTTGTTATGTACACCCAATCCCCAACATGGTGTCAGAGTGACTGATTTAGAACCTCATATGTTGTCTACATATCTGTGAGTCAAATTTGTTTATGATTGACTCTAAGTTAATGATTTGTTTATTATAACCCATGGAATCGGATCAGATTTGTTAGATATAAAAAATGGCTTGAATAGATCAAACTATGTTATCAGTGATAGTGATGACAAAAGTTTTAGAGTTAAAATATTAATATATATAGAACTATATTCATAATTAAAAAATTATTTTATCATAATTTTTTTTGACAATTACTATTTAATAACTTAATTTTATGAAATCAATGCTGAAGGATTAAACATATTTTTTGGGCAGTGGATTTTTTTTTAACATTATAATGACAATATCCAATTATTTTATTCATTTTATGAACCTTCCGTCAATTATAAATTAAGAATTTCAGATCTCTTTGAATCAAAAGTCTTAAACCTTGTATGCAATAAATTCCTTTTCTCCATAAACTTTAATGTACATTTTATGAATCAAAGATTTTTGCCATGTTTTGTCGAAAACTTTAAAATCCCAGAAAACCCGTGAAATAGAATAAATTTTGTTTGTTTTTAAATTTTCGCATGTCAATATTTGGACAAAAAAAATTCTGTTAGGAGAATGCATTCAAAAATGAAAGTGTTTATTTATATTTAATTTTTATCTTTAATATAACTTAAAATCAAATTATATATCTCAAACATAAATAGAAAGATGGGAGTTATTGAAAAAATCAAAGCTAATACAGAATATGTAAAACTAGAAAATAAAAATGTAACAATAATTTTTTACATTGTACATCATATTTACTAAATTAAATAGTAAATTATAAAATAATATTTTAGTTTTTATTGAAAAAAGTAAATTTAATTTAAATCATAATTTTTTTTATATAATTAAAATCAATTTATGTAAGTTTAAAAGAGAAATAAGAATATCATTTCTGAAAGAATCAAAATAAAACTATATAAAATATGTGAAAATGGGGAAATAAAAATTTGGAAATATTTTTTTTGTTCCTTAATTTTTTTAAAGGAGATAATAGAATCAATTATAATTTGTCAAAATTTTGATAGCGATTATAGTCATTATTAATTGCTGTGTAAAATTTGAACTGATTTATCATTATGATAAAAAAAAATTAAGTCACTAAGGAAAATATTATCAATCAATCAAAATCAATATTAAATTTTAGAAACAATCTGCAACATATTTATAAAAATTCAATTTAATTTTTTTTGTTAGTTTGTTGGTGAATTGTGGGACTAGCTGTATGTAGCTGAGAAACAGTCACTCAAAAATATCTAAGCTGTCAAAATCACTAGAAGATCTCACTCTGCTTGAACCACACCAACCCTTAACATGGCTGAATTTTTTATCCCTAATTTCAAACTTTTAATGATATGTGATCATAATAATTTATAAAATATTTGAGTGTGTTTGTGTGAAAAGTCCATACCTCTGAATTTTTTTTAAATGATTGTACCATGTTATCCCACAAAATCCATTCTCTCATGTAACAACTTTCATTTCAATCCATTCATGTTATCCCACAAAATCCATTCTCTCAAATTTAATTAAATCGGAACTTCGCCTGTGCACATGTATATATGGCTTGTCATTCCAGATATGATTTCACCTGAACTTCAAGAATAAATAAATAGGAGAAAATTAAACTGTTAAAGATACGTTGAATCCTGTGAGGATTCACTGAATTTGAATAATGAGAGGGCTTTGAAGCTCGAACATCCCGGTTTACAAAGGCCTCTTGGTGTGCCTCCGTCGAAAGTTGGTTTCAATAGGCAAAGTAAGTAGATAGATTGTAAAAATGATAAACACCGGTCTATTAGACTAACGGGGAAGGAAAGACACGCTGATAGATCCATGAGATCCCTGAGTTGGAGCACCAGCAGCAGCTGAAGTCGGAGATTCGGGTATGGAAGTGAAATTCTGAGGTCTATCTGCAGCGGCATCTATGAAAGCTGGTCGTGTGGGCTGAACAGTACTCTCTGAATTGTCGGTTAACATTGACACAACCTGTGACATTGCCGGCCGCTGCGTCCATGAGCCTTGAGTGCATAAAAGTGCTATAGTAATCACTCTTACCGCCTGCTCTCTTGGGTACTGCCCCTCTAACAATGGATCAACAATATCCAAAACTTCATTCTGCTCGAATTGATTCCAAGCCTGCACCATAATCAAAATAATCAGCACAATTTTTACATGGACATTTACAATTGTGTTTGATATACCATAGATAAGCTAGCTCTGTATTAGACTTTTCTTTTCACAAACACATTTACAACTGGGTTTGATATACCCACAGAGAGGCTACGTTTATATTAGACATTTCTGGGTGCCCTATTTAGAATGTTGATTTGTAAAGGAAGGGAAGGAATAAGTATATATATATAAAAGTTAAATATTAAATTAGTGTATAAGATACTGATTTTTTTTTTTCCAATAATTTTACTAATAAAATCTATAAATATATACATATAGCATTTATACATATAATAAAAATAAAGATACTATAGAGATACCATAGTATTTATGCATATAATGGAAATAAAAACAGCCTATTCTTGAAATAAAGAACCAAGAGTAAAGTAAAGATACTACAACTCATCCAAAACAACCTTAAATAATTACCTCCATTCTTCCGTGATGGTTTTCAGAGCTTTCATTGAGGAGAGCATATGGAGGGCAGCATGGCAACTGTTCTAGCAGCCACGAAGAGAAAGGGAGAGAGGATATGGGGCGGCATGGTAATTAATGTAACAACTGCAAAGAGCAAGGGAAATAAATCTTTCAAGGAAGGTCGCATGGCAACTTCTTGTATTTCCAGAAACTAAAAAAAAATTGTAAGCTCCGTCTCCTATCTCCTATATGTAAGGTTAACATCATATATATTAGCCCAGTATAACTTGGAATTGGAAATAATGGAGAAAGTGCCACTTGTTAGCACTAGTTATAAGCTTCAGTTGTGAGAGTCAGTTGTAGATGTGTTAAGAGTTAGTTTTTAGTTAAAAGTCTAGTTGTCTTTGGTTTGCATGTAACCTACTCGGTAGAGTCTTTTCCTATATAAGGATGTAATCAGTCTTCATTAAATAATAGAGAAGTGAGCGTGTGTGTTTGGTTCATATATTTTATCTTGTAATTTTTTTTTGGAGAAGAAAAATGCCAGTTATGCTAAATATTTTTATAGATGATGCCTTTATCTATTCAAATAATATCTTTTTTGGAAAATTACCTGAGGCTTATGCGATTTCCGATCCAATTGTCGATGTAATGCCAATTATTCACGTTCTCTCTTTTCGATGTAATTCCAATTATTCCTTTTGAAAGTTTTTGGATCCCTGTCATTGATCCAATTTTTGTATAACTCTTTACATTTTTTGTGACAGAAGTTCTATCCTTGTTCCACCCGATGATACTAGATCCAGATACCTTATCTTCTCCCGACTAAAAACTTTTCCACTTGCCTTCATCAATTCCTTTCCTTCCAATCCCATCGCTCACTTCGGATCGGGCTATTTGTTCACGTATTGATACGAATGATATATTTTCATAAAGATTCGATAAATATCTGGTTGATCCAAAAAACAAGAAGGGAAAAAAGACCATTTTGAAAACAAAGAGATAAATTATCTCCTTCTTTCAATTTGATTTTCACACGTGATCCGGAGAAATAATTTCATGATTTTTATGAATCATACTATTGTTTGGTATTCAAGTATTCATATATTATACAAAGATTGATGATTTATTCTGTTGTACTTATAATTAGGATCTCGAAGATTACGTAATGCTTACTCTTGAGCTGTTCGTTTACACAATAGTGATATTTTTCATTTCTCTTTTTATCTTTGGATTTCTATCAAACAATCCAGGACGTAATCCCGGACGTAAAGAATAGTGAAAAAAAGTATCTAGGTTAATGAGTCTTTTCCGTTCCATAGAAAGATTCGGAGTTATCCACAATAGTGACCGAACGGAGAGAGAGGGATTCGAACCCTCGGTACGGATAATCCATACTATGGATTAGCAATCCGCCACTTTGGTCCGCTCAACCATCTCTCCAAGGTGGAAAAGTTCTTGTTTAACAAAATGAATGGTGGAGTAAAGGTGTATACCATAGCATGTATGGATTGTATCGACAATATAACAAATATTGCAATTATTCAGTTAGAAAAAATGAATCTGGCAAATCGTATTTTTCATTTCGTTTCAAAAAATTTTGCCTTTTTTCTGACCTGCCTAGCCTGGCCTTAACAAACCACCCTTGTCCTTTCAATTTTTTTTTTTTCTATGTTTCTTTCTTTGGCTCTCTAGTCCTTTTATATGGTATGATATTGTTCATAGTTACTGAGGGTTATTCCTGACAAAGTTACACAGATGGGGAAGAAGAAGAAAAATGGAGCGGCAGATGGAGAAGAGAAAATAGAAGAGAAGAAAAGTGATTGATCTCGACAACATTTTATTCATACATCCATCAAGTCGATGGGATCATAGAGGTGAAAGAAACCCAAATGAATCTAGAAGTTATTGCGCAGCTCACTCTTCTGACTCTGACGGTTGTATTGGGCCCATTAGTCATTGTTTTATTAGCAGTTCGCAAAGGTAATCTATAATTACAATGAGCCATCGTCAGGGATGAAATACTATTTACCAAAGTATTTCATCCCCGGCGATGGAGATTCATGTAATAATGAAAACGAGATAATGATTGATAGAAACTTTCAATAGAGGTTGATAACTCCTCATCTTCCTATTGATTGGACAAAAGATCGATCCGTATGTTACAATCGGATCGTGGCGGGTATAGTTTAGTGGTAAAAGTGTGATTCGTTACATTATCAACTCGAATAATTGAAGGATCTTTTACATG
>ML780602.1:122561-186428 GCA_009831015.1 Picea engelmannii
AGGAAGAGAAAGGGTTCCATTATTTAGCATTGCAATTGTTCCATAGTTGAGCATAGCATCTAGGAGTGGATTTGAGAGCGTGACAGAGGAGGAAACAATTCTTTAGAAACCACTCAAGCCACACTGTCAAAGGAAACTCTATAGTGAGTGCCTCATTCTTTGTATTTGCATTTCATAACTAGAGAAAAGAGAGCACAACATAGGCCTTACCATCTAGATGGGTTTTCTCCCGTACTGGGTTTCCTAGGGTACATCTTGTATTCATTTGTGTGGATAGTGTGTTTTTTTGTCTGTTCTTTCATTTTCATATTCGGTTATTTTCATAAATATGAGCAATAGGATAGTAATAATTAACCTGGGATCTAAGGAAATAAATTGCATAATCTAAGATTTTGAAATATTATAAGAGATTTGTTGTGACGAACTGTTCGAGTGGAATATCCATGGCAGTTTATAGAACATATTGGTATCGGGGAAGTTTTCTTTGGCGTATTTGTAGAAAGTTGCAAGATCCAAGAATTGACTTAAGAACTAAGTTGTAGAACCCTAGCCATGGTTGATAAGACTATCCATAACAACCCTCGTGATGTAATGGAAGAGATATTTTTGAGGCTCGAAGAGTAAGTTGTTGATATCTATCACAACATGGCTCTCCTATGGTGGCACTAGAAAATAAGTTTGGACCGTTCAGGGAGGTTGTTGGCTCTATTTTAGAAGTTGGATTGGATGAGAAATAATAGATAGTGAACACCTAGAAAAGCAGTTAAAAAAAGGGCCCAAGAAAGAGAAACCAAGCTCCAATGTCGTCACTCCTTCACAACCTATATTCAAAATGGAAGGGAAAGTGGATATAAAACCCTAGCAAGGTGAGATCAATGTTGTTAAGTTGAATCATTAGTTGCAATAGTTAGAAGTGTATTTCAGTGTCATAATATAGATGAAGAGAAGAAAAATCATTTTCTCGACTGAAACTAAATGGCCATGCACTAACCTACTCTGAAATCCACACACAGACACGTAGGCTAGAGGGTGATCCATTAGTAACTAAGTAGGATGATTTTAAAGCCCTCATCAAGTCTCATTTCTACACTATTGGGTATGTAAAGGACCAGTGGATCTGTTGGCATCGCTTCAGGAAGATGCAAGGGAAGAGTGTGCAAGAGTTACCACCAAAGTCAGGAAGATCGAAATCATGTTAGGTATCTCTTCCAAGAACCCATACGTACTCCTTAAGTATCTTGAGGGTCTCCACAGTCATTTGTGAGAGCAAGTGATGTTCTTCAAGGAAAGGATCATTGATGAGGCTTGTGTGCAAGCACAGTAATTGAAGAACATACACCACAAAAAAGGACAACCAAGTTCTTCTAAATAGAAAGACCACCAAGATGATTCCAAGGAGGGGAAAAACAAGTGGAAAGGAAAAGAGAAGAAGACGACAACCATTGCACATAAATGAAAATATCCAAACAACCACTGCAATACTGATGGTCACACTGAAGACAAATGTTGGAAGCTACATCCAAAGTTGAATCCAAATAACCATAAGAAGGATGCCAAGAAGAAGAACCTTCTAGGAAAGGATTCAAGCGACCAAGTAGAGAGAAGATTGGATTTGGATGGGAAGATTGTCTACACTTCAATGCAGAAGGAGGTGAATCTAAGTAGTTTTCATCATATGAAAGACGAGGATATGAAAAAACTCTTCCATATTAAGATTCAAGTCAAACGGGCCAAGGTAGATGCTCTATTCGATTCTGGTTCACAGGCCAATCTCAATGCAAATGATCTGGTCAACATGATTGGGTTAGAGGTTCATGATCATCCAAGCCCATATCCATTGGGATGGGTGAATAAGGATTGAGAAATCAAATTCAATAAAAAGTATAAGATCAAGTTTGTTATAAGCACATATTTTATTGATGAAGTGGAATTATATGTAGTACCCCTTGATGTGTGTGATGAAGAGTTTGGAAGCCCCTACATGTATATAAGGGATATGATGTTCATGTAGAGAGAAAACCAGTATCGCCTAATCGAGGATGGGAAGTCATATATCATCAATGTGGAGAAAGAAAAGTCAAGGATATATCTAATAAGTGCTAACCAAGCCAAAAAGTTGATAAATTCTAGTAATAAGTATGTAGTATCTTTCTTAAGAGAGACTCAACTAGTGGAGGAATCTGTAAGAATAAAGGAATATCTAGAAGGATGCACAAAAGAGCAGAAACACCAGTCGGAGGAGTTGTTGCAGGCATACATGGTGGTGTTCCAAGAGCCTAAAGGACTGCCACCTAAGAGGGAAA
The DNA here is from genome assembly GCA_009831015.1 of Picea engelmannii. Taxonomy (NCBI): domain Eukaryota; kingdom Viridiplantae; phylum Streptophyta; class Pinopsida; order Pinales; family Pinaceae; genus Picea; species Picea engelmannii. The sequence continues at coordinate 124,865 of ML780602.1, forward strand.
TGGATCATGAGATATAATTGTTGCCTGACTCTCCATTGCCAAATATTGGTTTTGTATAGACAGTTGTTATGGAAACAGACAAAGTGAAGATACGATTACAACAATGGTTGGAGCAGGGAGTAATTCAACCAAGCACCTCACCTTGTGGGTCACTTATCAACATAGTACACAAGTAGGATGGAACTTGGCAAATGTATATCGACTATAGAGATTTAAGCAAGATCATTCTCAAGAATCAATACCCTCTACCCAGGATTGATGAGTTGTTAGATCAATTGTGACATGCCAAGTACTTCAACAATTTGGATCTCAAATCAGGATACCACCAAGTACGCGTTAAAGAAGAAGACATTCAACAAACTATCTTCAAGACAAGGCAAGGCCTATATGAATGGTTGGTCATGTCTTTTGGTTTATGTAATGCACTGACTACAATTATATGATTGATGAATGGTGTATTTTGTCCTTATATATTCATTTTTAATGGTTTATTTGGATGAAATATTGGTTTATAGCTCTACAAGTTGGAAGGAGAACATCTCACATCTTATGAAAGTGTTAGAGACTCTAAAAAAGTATTAGTTGTTGGAAAACCTCAAGAAAAGTGAGTTTACTCAACATTCATTAGTGTATTTGGGGTATGTGACTGGTGGAGGGGAACTCAAGATAGATACCACAAAGATAGAGGCCACCATGAAGTGGTATGTTCCTACTATTGTCACTGAAGTTAGGAGATTCGTTGGGGAAACAAAATACATATGGAAGTTCATAGTATTCTTTTCCGTGACAGTTGCACCACTCCACACCATAATAACCAATGGTAAGAGTTTCTAATGGAGAAAGAATCAGTAGAAAGCTTTCAATGATATAAAACGAAAGATAAGTCAAGCATCAGCTCTTGCATTGCCTAATTTGCAAGGAGGTGTATGAAGTGGAGACAGATGCAAGTGGGTATCCTATGTAGAATTCCTGCAGAAACCTTGATAGATCTAGAATTCTAGTTAAATTGAACACATGCAATTTGCTGATATTCAAGAGATGAGAGAAAGTTTTTTCTCCATAAATCAGAGAATTATATTAATCAAAAATGAATATACATGAGCAACCATCCTCAAAAAGAAGAGAGGAGGTGAATATATAGAATTTCCAACATAGAAATTCTAGTCAAAAAGAGCTAGAAATAGCTAAAATAGGTGTCATAAGCTAAGGGAGACCACATAGTTCGACCTAGACCACTAAAGATACATGTTACACACTCATTAATTTCCACAAGAGTCAAGTGATGCACATTATCTCACTTAAGCTCACTTAACTGACAAGAGAAGCAGTTCCAACTCACTTAACTGACCCAAAATAGTAGTTACTAATAATAGTAACGGAAAAAATAATTAATTAAGGAATAAATCTCTCACTCAAAGAGGAGGTGTGCATTCCCCAATAATAGATGAGTTTTTGCATGGGGGAGTTGGAATAAATCATGAATAAATCAAGAAAATCAAGAATAAATCAAGAAAATCAAGAACCGAGATTTGAGTCTTGATCTAAAATTAACAGTTTTCCTTAAAATCTAGGGATGAGGCGCCCTTCTTCTCTATGTGTCCAAATTAGGTGAAATAAAGTGTAAATGAATGCATTAACCAAGATCTAGGAGTCTAATCTAGGTATAAACTAATGTAAGTTAGGGTTATTCTCCAACACCCCCCCTTAAGCCTAACGGTAATGACAAAAAAATTTGAGTCCCGGTAACTTGGCCATTTTAGGTACTCATTACATAAAAGAAATCCTCATGAAAAGAGGAAAGAGGGAAAACCTCATGGGAAACCCCCCCCAAAAAAAAGAGGAAAAAAAATGCCGAGTGGCCAAAAGTGACCTACTCAGTTGTCTCCACCACTCCAAGCATAACTCTCAGTTCTAAAAATTTATTTTCAGTGAAGGACTTGGTGAAGATGTCTGCAAACTGTTGCTCTGTGGGGAAATACTGCAGTGAAATGAATCTGTCACGGATCAGCTCGCGGATGTAATGCATGTGATGAACTTCCCATCTGCGAGAAGAAACAATGGCCAAAACTAGTCGAATGGAATCCATTTTTGCAACAGGTGCAAATGTCTCTGTGTACTCTATGCCATGTACCTATGAGTATCATTTTGCAACAAGTCGAGATTTGTACTTGTTGATCTCACCATTTGCAACAATCTTTGTTCGATATATCCATTGGCATCGAACAAGCTTTCTTCCTTTTGGAAGTGGAACCAAGTCCCATGTGTTGTTGTCCATAGGAGCAGAGTACTCTTCATCCATGGCAGCCTCCCAGAGTGGGTTTCCAGTAGCCTTAGAGTGTGACTTTGGATTTGAACCAAGTGACATATAGCAATGTATGGGAAACAAAGGTTCTGTGGTAGCCAGGGCTTGAGAAGCCCCAAAAAACTGTGATCTAGTTCTTCTTGTATCCACAGGATCACTGACTAGTTCACCCGCATCTTGCAGGGTTTTCTCTGCCCAAGTTGGAAACTAAGTTGGAGCAACCATGAACTTCTAATCATCCTCTATATCAGACCCAAAAGGATTCTCTTAAGTGCTCGAAGAAGTTTCTGACTCCTCTTCATCAGTGACAACAAGTGGTTCCTCGTGCAGTGATTCTTCTTCAAACTTCACACTTCAAGCTAGAATGAACTTTTCAGTGTGAGAGTCCAGCAATCTATATCCTTTGACACCTTCAGGATATCCAACAAATATGCATTCATCACTTTGAGGCTCCAAATCCTTCCTCTTATCTATCGGAATGTGAGCCCATGCTCGTGAACCAAAAATACGAAAGTGCGACACTTTCGGTTTCTTACCGGTCCAACATTCAAAAAGAGTGGTGCCTTTGAGTGATTTGTGAGAAACTCAGTTCTGAATGTATGCTGCACAATTAATAGCTTTAGCCCATAGCTTGGGAGCTAATGATTTCGACTGTAGCATACAATTGGCCATCTCTTTTAAGGACAGGTTTTTCCTCTGTAGATTTCGACTGTAGATTTGTAGACAACGAGGGAACATGAAGCACATTTTTGAAGCAACCCCCTTTAAGATCAACAATTCCTTCTCCGCACAACTTTGCGGGTGTGGCATCTCCTAAGTAAATTGGGGATCTGGTGCTTTCTTCGATGGAGGAAAATTCATCTTTTGATGCAACCATATGGTTTGATGCACCTGAATCAAGAATCCAAGATGATGGAGTGGATGTGAAAGCCATTAAAGCATGACCATATCATGCTCTCCCTCCCATTCTGTTATCATCTTTCTTCTTTGCATTTTCGGGCACTGTGAGATTGTGTTGCTGCAATTGCTTAGCCATCTCATCGATAGTCTTCCTCGTGCAATTTTCTTCGGGATTAAAACCTTTGGAACGGTAGCTGCAAAGTTTTATTTCCTTCTTCTTCTTACCCTTAGGCTCAAAAGAGTTATCTGAAGATTGTGAGGATCTCTCCTTCGATTCGGAAAATTTATTCGTTCCTTTTTTCTTGTCTTTTCCACTGCTCTTTGGAGCATTAGTAGCCGCAAGTGCTTGGTTCTTGGAACGCTTAATGGCACCCATTTGGACTAACTTAGCTTTCTCTTGAGTCAATGCTGCAATGAAATCATTCAACGGAGGCATTTTCCATTTTTCCTGAGTCAATTTAGATGCTTGAAAAGATGACACAAATACGGAATATTCAAGGCCTAATTTCGAGAGAATTGAGGATGAGTTGTTCTTCCTCTTTCGTGACTCCACATGCATTAAGTTCAACGAGGAGGGATTTGAACTTGGTGAAGAATTCTTGCAGGTTGCTGAAATGAATTGGACTTAGGGATATGAGTTCATTCTCCAGTTGATGCACTCTCATTGCATCCTGCTTGCCAAATAGTCCTTCCAATGTGGTCTAGACCACATCGAGAGTAGTGGCTCTACTGACATGAAAGAGGAGATCTCTGGAAATTGATAGGCATATCAGCCCAATTGCTTCATCTAATTTATTGAAATACTTTATCTTCTCCGTTGTAGCAGTCGGTTCTTTCTCTGTTTCCATTGTTACCCTGTAAAGCCCTTTGCTTCGGAGGAGCAGAGAGATCTTTGTCTTCCATTCGAAGTAATTGAAAGGATTTAGAATGAGTTTTGTGGGTTGAGAGAGATGATCCATTGCTGGTTTTTGTTCCTCCTGATGATCTATACCTGCAAATAAAACCGTGTACAATCCACTAGATTCAATCTAGCTCTGATACCATGTAGAATTCCTGCAGAAACCCCGATAGATCTAGAATTCTAGTTAAATTGAACACATGCAATTTGTTGATATTCAAGAGATGAGAGAAAGTTTTTGCTCCATAAATCATAGAATTATATTAATAAAAAATGAATTACATGAGAAACCATCCTCAAAAAGAAGAGAGGAGGTGATTATATAGAATTTCCAACATAGAAATTCTAGTCAAAAAAAGCTAGAAATAGCTAAAATATGTGTCATAAGCTAAGGGAGACCACATAGTTCGACCTAGACCACTAAAGATACATGTCACACACTCATTAAGGTCCACAAGAGTCAAGTGATGCACATTAGCTCACTTAAGCTCACTTAACTGACAAGAGAAACAATTCCAACTCACTTAACTGACCCGAAATAGTAGTTACTAATAATAGTAATGGCAAATATCATTAATTAAGGAATAAATCTCTCACTCAAAGAGGAGGTGCTCATTCCCCAATAATAGATGAGTTTTTGCATGGGGGAGTTGAAATAAATCATGAATAAATCAAGAAAATCAAGAACCAGGAGTTGAGTCTTGATCTAAAATTAGTAGTTTTCTCTAAAATCTAGGAATTAGGTGCCCTTCTTCTCTATGTGGCCAAATTAGGTGAAATAAAGTGTAAATGAATGTATTAACCAAGATCTAGGATTCTAAGCTAGGTATAAACTAATGTAAGTTAGGGTTAATCTCCAACATGCTATGGGAGTAGTTTTATGCAAGGAGGTAACTCGGTATGCTATCATTTTGAAATTTTTCATGGGGGGTCCTAAACTACCCTACCTATGATAAGGAACAAATTGATGCCTTGGTTTAAGTTGTTAATAAGTGGAAGCACTATGTGATGGGAAAGGAAACCATTATCCACGCTGATCACTTGCAATACTTACAAGCCCGAAGAAAGCTACAACAAGCTAGACATTACAAGTGGATTGTTGATAATAACATGCACGTCTTCGTCCAGAAATCGCTTTGGAGACACTACTCCATTAAAGGTACAAGTTAATTTTGATATTCCTGTATTTGAAGGTCAGATCGATGTGGATGATTTGAAAAATGGTTAAATTTGCTAAAGGTTATTTCTTTGTTCACAATTTTTTTGACAGAGAAAATATCACCTTTGCACTCATTAAGGATCTTTCTCATGTCAAAGATTGTTGGGAAACTTAGTGGGAGCAAAATTCCACAAAGGAGTCTAGAATAGTTGGGGTTGATCCCACTTGAGATTTTTTTATGGATGCGGTCAAGGAGCAATATTACCCTGTGGGAACTATGATGACCATACATGAGATGGACCATGCTGCATCAAAAGCGGGACCAAACAGTGTCGGAGTTCAAAAATACCTTCCATACCTTACGCACCAAGCTGGGTATCAAAGACTCTGAGCGACATCTAATTCTAAAATACCGTGAGGCTCTACACAGATACATCCAAATCGAAATGGTGTTTCTGGACATCTCATCACTGGAGCCGCTTATAGATATGCTGTCAAAATCGAACAAAAATTTAAGCAACAGAACAAGCGATATTTTAGGTCTGCAAATCCACAACAACCAAAGAATGGTAAAGGCAACCCTAACTCACATAATAGCGAACCTCAAGAAAACCAGTTCAAGCTGCACGAAAAGAATAGCAAGGGGAAGATGAAGAAGCACACTCGGAAGTGGTGCGACTTTCACAAATCCCTTGGCACAACACTAGGGAATGTCGTTTGAAACAGTCATTGGTGTTCGAGCTCAAAGAAACAGAGCTGAGCCCCGAAACACTTGCGATTGTTGAATTATCTCATTCATATATTGTCATTATCTAGAAAATTTCAACTTTTTTCTTTTAATTTGGTTTCTTTATTCCTGGTAGGATGATTGCAAGCATGAGAACAAGTAGCTTATATATGTTCTAGGAGTTAACATATCATATACATAATTTCATGTTCTCATAATCCAGTACTTGAGTGTATTTAAAAGTTTTCAATTTTAAAATAAATTCTTTTGGAAGACCCTTACTAAGATTTATCTCAATGCGTGCCAGCATATATGCACAATCCTACTATAGCTCTCTCAAGATATGAATTTATGTAAATTCCCAAGGAATTCCCAATGTCCTAAAAAATTGATACTAAAAACAAATTCAAAAAGCGAACCAAAACTAGCATTCCAATAAGAACGAAGTAATTATAAAAAGTCCCACACTTTCCTAAAACTAAGGACCCTCCTCAAACACTTTATGAAAATCAACATAATCATAAAAATGAACAATAATCATAAACATATTTTTCAAACACTGAATGTAAATGTGTGATTTATGGTGATATAATCTCCATCATCGTCACTTCATTAGCATGCTTCACTACATATGTAGTAGGAATAGTACAAGGCTATCTCCACTATCATCACTTCATTAGCATGCTCCACTACATAGGTAGTAGGAATAGTACAAGGCTTTGAAGCAAATGGATTGGTGTAATTGTTTTTTACTCCATCACTAAAATACAAGGGCTTGGAGGTTGAAGCCACCCCAAAATTGACCATTCCTCCACACAATTGCAACACCAAAATGACGGTTGCATATTTACCTATGCGATAGGCAAACAAAGAAATTTGATCTTGATCCTCGATCTACATCTGCAAAAGCGCTCGACCCTAGGAATCCCTGACAAAAAGTTCACGGCCTGGATTAGGCCTTGGGTGTCTGAAATAACACCGACGTCCTCTTGCACCAAATAGCTTTGAAGATATCAGCGACGGTGGTCATGATGGAATTCGTGCTACTGTTTATAGCCTTGAAACCCTGGTTTTCTTAGGGTTTTTTTTACATATAATTTTTTTTAATATTTTACATATAATTATTTATTTATTTTAGTAGAAGCGTTATAATGGAATTCGTGCTCCTGTCACATGCATGAAACCCTGCTTTTCTTTCCTTATTATTTTTATATATAATTATTTAACAAGAATACTCTTACATATAATTTTATCCTTACATGTAATTTTTCTTTTAAATATAGAAACGTTATTGTAACAGTGCCCATTTCTCGTTCCGCTTCACCTTTCTCGTTTCTGGTGTACAATATGCAGAAAGGACAATTATCTCGACATTATCGAGTTGTACATTAAAGGATACCATCATTATGCTAAGCAAAAAGCAAAGGAAGATGTTCGGCCATGTAACTAATGTATTTTTAAGTTGAAAGGTGTATATTTATTGATTATGGGCACATTTAATAGATTTTTAGTGTTTGGACAAGATTAAATATTGATGGAATATTCTTAGTAGTCCCAATAAATCAATGGTTGCGATTTCAACGACTAACTTCCTCACTATTATAAAGACATTTGTTTACATGTTTATTTTTTTACTTTTACTTAATCATATTTAAAATTTACTATGGTGGCTAGTTGATTGCCACATATGAGTGATTAAGGTTTCAAGCCAACTCCTCCTTCCGTCCACCTATGGGCCATTTTTTTTCCCAGCGATTCAAGTTTTGCAAACCGTCCTTTAGGCGTTCACCAACCACGAATTTGTGGCTGTGCTAGTAGATAGCTATCATGTAAAAAACAAATAATGGATTTCTTAAGCAAAAAAAGTGAAGCGCAATAGACCTCGGCCATTCTTCAGTGATCACGAGAACAAGATTAAAGTAATTATATCATTTAAATATTTCATGCCAAACCAGAGTAATAAAAAATTTTAATATAATGATCAAACTGAAGTTATCTTCATCAAAACAGAGACTCACCCATTCGAGAAGAAGCTGAAGAGGGGCCGGCAGTCTTGCGTCCACGCACTTTCTCCCGCTTACGATCTCAAGAACCATGATCCCATAACTATAAACGTCAGCCTTTTCAGTTAACTGCCCATGAACGGCATATTCGGGTGCAGTGTAGCCTCTGCCTTATACCAAATTCGCGAAAGTCACAAATTAATGTCCGGATTCGACAGCTAATGTAGATCTTCTGAAAACAATTAATATATAATTAATGAACTTACATTGTTCCTCCGACTCTGGTAGAAACATGTGTTTGGCTTTCTGGGAAAAATCTAGCCAATCCAAAATCTGCAATTTTGGGATGAAGTCTGTCATCGAGAAGTATATTTGCACATTTGATGTCTCTGTGTATAATGCGAACGTTGGATTCCCCGTGCAGATATGCAAGCCCTCGAGCTGTTCCCACTATAATGTTTAAACGGTTTTCCCAGCTCAACGCATTTCGTATCTCGCCTGCGGACATCCAGCCATAGTATTCCAAAGCCTCAATACAAGTTACACGATTTCTGAAAACAACATGAATTGTGAAAACAGTGGGATTAGTAAAAACAACCTACCGAACAAATGCTTGTCCAGACTGTTATTTGACATAAATTCGTAAACCAGCAAGCGTTTCTTCCCTCGCTTGCAACATCCTAGTAAACGAACAAGATTACGGTGACGGACGCTGCTGATGAGCCTCACTTCCGTCAGGAAYTCCTCAGCAGCTTGAGTTGTCTGCCTTCCATTCAATTTCTTAACGGCAACAACCCTCCCATCCGGAAGTCTTCCCTGTTGATYATCTGACTCATTACAATTAATCTGTAAACAGACCATATAATTGAACAAAACCATCAAAACCACGTATGATATTATACCTTATAAACTTCGCCGAATCCTCCTTTGCCAAGCATGTTCTTTCTGTCAAAGTTCCCAGTCGAATCTCTGAGAACCTTGTAATCAAAAGAGACTTGCCCAAAACTTCCCCTTGCATCTAAATTATTATCTGCGGAGAGCATCACAACAACAATTTTCTTCATAACGATTGAACCTGACCATGTTAAAAATAAATAAATAAAATTCAGCGGAGTTCGGCAGGGAAGCTATAATGCAATCATATATAATGACCTGTTCTCACAGAGCTTTTCCGGTGTCTAACACATCGACCGAACACCAAGCACAGCATCACAAATAGAGCTGTCCCGACGACGCTTCCCACCAATATAGGCACTATTTTCGATGGTTTTTTACCGGACGGGGGTGTCGAATTGCCCGATAACGGTGTCAAAGGGCGTGTCAAATTCGTCGATCCGGGCGGCGCTGTTAAATTCGTCGATGCGGGCGGCGCTGTCAAATTATATTAAAATGAAAACAAAAGAATCAACAAACATACACTTTATATCATGATGAAACAGCAAGCTATATAAGAAAAATCTCCGATAGGAAGTCTGGTTAGTTATCTCTTAAAAAACGAACAGCGCATAAAACAGTCCCACTAGGAGAACTCGAAATTTAGTCGTAGGGTAATTTATTTAATTTATTTTAAGCTTAGGAAAAACATATTTTGGTGAAATTTTCATTTTATGTTGTTTAAATTGTATTTTTGAATGTATAAGTAGATTTAGTATCTTAAAAAACCTCCAGGGCACTTGAATTATAAAAATTTAATTACTCAAATCTAGAGTTTCAATATAATAAAAATTTATTGAAAAATATACTAGTAAAAACTCCAAAAAATAGAATGTTTAGTCTACTTTACACCTATTAGAAATGGACACAATTAATGATCTTGTTAACAATTATTCAATAGTCACAATTATAAGTGACTTTACAAGATCAAACATGCTGCAAATGGTAGCATAGAAAATTTCAAGGAAAATTTTGTAGCCAGAAGACTCAACTTTATTCAATTATTTAACATAAAAATAAATGCCAACTCAACAAAAGTGAGTCTAACGAGACTGTTTTTAGTTGCATGCAAGATGATCAATCTTATATGCTTTTTCACTTTTTCAGTGAATAGGTTGATTCTCGATCTCTTCAAGGGGGGAGGAAGACTACTTTTGGTGGTACATCCATAATTAGCGGTTTCTATATATGGAAATTATAGGTTGCATGTCTTGGTTTTGGCCATGCGGTAGTGGAGTGGTTTAAGGATTATGATGGGTGAAGAATATATGAGTCAAGATCACGTGGATTTTCTCCTAGGGTGGCATGTGGCAACTTGGTGGAGGATGTCCGTTTTGCATGAGCAAAATGTATATGATTCATGTCAAAATCCTATTTTTAAAGGTTATGTTATGTTTACGCTCACCTCTTGGGTATATTTGTGTGGATTCTATATAACTCGAATTTAATCATTAAATAAAGTGATTTATACTCAAAATTTCCCTTGTTATTTTTTATTGGCAAACATTCCAAGTTACCATGATGTTTTGTAAAAAAATCTTAAAGCTCAAGTTTATCCAATTATTTAACATGATAATAAATGTCAATTTCACAAAAGTGAGTCCAATGACGTTTAATGATACTATTTTTAGCTTCATGCAAGATCATCAATGTTTGTTTTTTTTTCGCTTTTTATTTTTTATTTTTCAGGAGATAGGTTGATGCTCCATCCACGGTGTAGAATTTTCTATTGTTAGCAATGTCACGAACATAAATATACTTCGATAGTCATGCTTCTATTATAACAATAATTCTATAATACCTTTGTATAGGTACATGCCCAACGATATAAAGGTAGTCTAGCAACTAGATTTCAAATCACCGGGTAGTAGCACAAGTCGTCTACTATCCTAACCATCACTATATGATTTATGTGTGGCGACTCTCCCAAAGTAGGCCATGTGCTTCCAAACATATTCCATTTAAATCCTTCAACAATTAGAACAAATTATCTTATCTTATCCTTTAATGATGACTTGTTTTACCTTTAGGCTTCAATATCCTCTACTACCAACACTAAAGAAACTACATAAAAACTCTCTCAAAAAAACAAAAAATCCTTATTTCACCTAGAGAAACGAGAAAAGTCACTTCTATTATTTCTATTGGACAACAAAAATACCCTTCAATCTGAGTACTCTTTCCCCAAAGGTTAGTATTTTATATATCATACAGAGGGCCCATGGGTGTGGGTGTGCCACATGAATCTCAACCTTGAGGCTTGAGGCAAGGCTTCAGGGTTTAGTGTGCACAATATTGGATTGCAATTTACATGATGTGATTCTCAACATTTAAGCTTCAAGATTCAACATGGACGGTGCATGATTGCAATTTTAATGATGTGAGCTGCAATGGAGATGGGTTTTTTCTAGCACGCCCAAATACCCATTATGGGCATAGTATATGCATATCTCACACTCTCATTTTGAGGTCTTAGGGGGTAGTCTATGCTTATCTCGAGAGCTAGAGTCTCATCTTAGATTATAAACGTTATGGGAAGAGTGTCTCCTTATATCATAGTATCAACTCCAAAAATTGGAGCCTCAGCCAAAGTCTCATATCATAAAATCAAAGTCTCAACCAATGGGATTGTTGGCTTGTTTTATTTTTTATTTTATGCAATCTGATTTGGAAATGCTTACAATTTTTTTTATCTCAAATTGATAGTTTTAAAAAATTCATCATTGACATGCATATTTTAAAGTTGTTGGTATATGACAGTTAAATAAGCCAAAAAAGGGTAAATACCTGTCGAATTTAACCCTTGGCTCCACCTCTTTATTGGTCTTTCTCCCTTTTTTTTTTTCTTTTTAGGCACACTTCTTTTTGGGGTACATCTATAATTAGCAGTTTCTATGTATGAAAAGTACATGTTAAATGGTGGAGGATGTCCATTTCGTATGGTGGAGGATCGGTGTCGTGCAAGTGCATTTTCTCCTAGACTCATGTCCAAACACTAATTCGAGTGGCTAAGTTATGTTTAGGCTCACCTCTTGGGTATATTTGTGTTAATTTTATCTAGCCTTAATTGATGCCTTAAATAAAGTGATTTATACGCCAACTCACCCTTTTCATTTTTTATTGGCAAACATTTCAAGTTACCATGATTTTTTGTAAAAAAAAGATGAAAGCTCAACTTTATCTAATTATTAATTATTTAACATGAGAATAAATGACAACTCCACAAAAGTGACTCCAATGAGACTAATTTTAGTTGCATGTAATATGATCAATCTTGTATTCTTTTTCAATTTTTTCATTTCTTTCTTTTTCAAGAGATAGGTTGATGCTCCATCTCCTCAAGATTGGTCGGTCTCTCTCTCTCTCTCTCTCTCTCTCTCTCTCTCTATATATATATATATATATTGCAAAAACATTGATTTTGGGAGAACATCTATAATTAGCAGTTTCTATGTATGGCATGTACAGGTTGAATGTATTGATTTTGACCACCATTTTTGACCACGCAATGGTGGAGTGGTTCAAGGATTCCAATGGGTGAAGAGTGTATAAGTCAAGATGAGTGTCGTGCAAATGGATTTTCTCCTAGGGTTTTTGTATGAGAAGACTATTTCTGATTCATGTTAAAACCCTAATTTGTGTGGCTATGTTATGTTTAAGCTCACCTCTTGGGTACATTTGTGCTAATTATATCTAGCCTAAATTTAAGCCTTAAATAAATTTCTTTATACCCTAACTTTCCCTTGTCATTTTTTTGTCAGAAAACATTCCAAGTTACCATGATGTTTTATCAAAAGAAGCTTAGAGCTCAAGTTTATCCAATTATTTAACATGAGAATAATTGTCAAGTCCACAAAATTGAGTCCAAAAAGACTGCATTTAATTGCATGCAAGATGATCAATCTTGTATGCTTTTTCACTTTTTCATTTTTTACTTTTTTAGGAGATAGGTTGATGCTCCATCTCTTCAAGATTAGTCTTTCTCTCTCTCTTTTTTTTTTCTTTTTTGGAGGAAAATTTCTCTTTCGGACATATCTGTAATTAGCAGTTTCTATGTATGGCAAGTTTAGGTTAAATGTCTTGGTTATGACCATGCAGTGGTGGAGTGGTTCAAGGATTACGATGGGTGAAGAGTGTATGCGTCAAGATCAATGTCTCGCAAGTGGATTTTCTCTTAAGGTACCATGTGGCAACTTGGTGGAAGATGTCCATTTTGCATGAGAATATTATGTCTAACTCATGTCAAAACCCTAATTCTAGTGGTTATGTTATGTTTAAGCTCACCTCTTGGATATATTTGTGTTGATTCTATCTAGCCTAAATCTAAACCTTAAATAAACTAATTTATACCCTAACTTACCCTTGTCATTTTTTATTGGAAAACATTCCAAGTTACCATGATATTTTGTCAAAAAAATATTAAAGATCAACTTTATCGAATTATTTAACATGAGAATAAATGTCAACTCCACAAAAGTGAATCCAACGAGACTACTTTAAGTTGCATGCAAGTTGATCAATATTGTATGTTGTTTCGCATTTTTATTTTTATTTTCCGGAGATAGGATGACGCTCCATCTCTTCGGAATTAGTTTTTCATGCTTTTTTATGTTTTTTTAGGAAGATTGCTTCTTGGGCACATCTATAATTAGCAGCTTCTATGTATTCCAAGTACATGTTGAATGTCTTGGTTTTGACCATGCAATGGTGGAGTGGTTCAAGTATTTTGATGGGTGAAGTGTTTATCATTCAAGATCAGTGTCTTGCAAGTGGATTTTTTCCTAACGTGGCATGTGGCAACTTCGTGGAGGATATCCATTTTGCATGAGAAGACTATGTATGACTCACATCAAAATTCTAATTTGGGTGGATATGTTATGTTTAGGCTCACCTCTTGGGTATATTTATGCTAATTCTATCTAGCCTAAATTTAAACTTTTAATAAATTGATTTATACCTTAACTGGCCCTTGTCATTTTTTTATTGGAAAACCTTCCAAGTTACTATAATGTTTTGTAGAAAAAACCTAAAGCTCAACTTTATCCAATTATTTAACATGAGAATAAATGCCAACTCCATAAAAGATAAAAAAAAATTGAAGCAAATGGCTTTTACAAATTTTGTTTGGATGAAAAAGAAATAAAGGCGGAAAAAGTAATTAAAGCAATAAGGAAAATATTTCTAAAACAACTACAAACTAAGTTGGTAATCATGGAACGGATGATAGAATTTGGCATGTTTTTCTTGCTTTCATCCACAAGTAGTAAGGGTAAATTAATTCTCTTAGAGTGAGCTTCTATATACACTAAAGGAGGGGATAGGCATGGTGTTAGAGAATGCTCTTTCAGAGTAGATTGTAGTAGAAAACATCTCTTCACTCTTCCATCCCCTCAAACCTTAGACCATTACCTCAACTGCAAAAAAGGAGATCCATGTTAGCCTATCACTCGTGACTCACTATGATGCAATCAATCTCTTGGGTAACATGTGATTTGGTACAATTATGATTTGTTCTAGCTCATTGAGTCTATTGGTTCGCATTGGTTAAATTGTTTTGTAGTGTTATGGTAGTTTATCGTGCACTTATTTTTATTTAACATCACCTAAGGCACATATTGAATCCACTATTTTTTACTAGTCCTCTATTACAATTGTTTTTGTGGATATTATCTCAACAATTTTCAATTTTATTTAAAGTTTCCTCACTTTTGACTATTTATACACAATTCAAGACTGAGCATTTTTTGTGTTAACCAACTTGGATTATATGTATATGTATGGATTTGATGGATTTGATGGAAGTATATGTATGGATTTGTTAGAGAATGCTCTTTCAGAGTAGATTGTAGTAGAAAACATCTCTTCACTCTTCCATCCCCTCAAACCTTAGACCATTACCTCAAATGCAAAAAAGGAGATCCATGTTAGCCTATCACCCGTGACTCACTATGATGCAATCAATCTCTTGGGTAACATGTGATTTGGTACAATTATGATTTGTTCTAGCTTATTGAGTCTATTGGTTCGCATTGGTTAAATTGTTTTGTAGTGTTATGGTAGTTTATCGTGCACTTATTTTGATTTAACATCACCTAAGGCACATATTGAATCCACTATTTTTTACTAGTCCTCTATTACAATTGTTTTTGTGGATATTATCTCAACAATTTTCAATTTTATTTAAAGTTTCCTCACTTTTGACTATTTATACACAATTCAAGACTGAGCATTTTTTGTGTTAACCAACTTGGATTATATGTATATGTATGGATTTGATGGAAGTACATACCCCTTAGGGACAACCCCTTGACACTAGAAAATAACTAATTTGAACAGAGAGGCATCTAACAATGACAAGGCTATATGTCTTATACTTATTAGGCAGGTCTGCTAGTGCATATTTGTGTGATAACATCTCTTCAACTTCAATGTCCATGGAAGATAAATAGCAAAATAACCCTTTCAATAATTCACTTAGTTTGTTTGGTTAAAGCCTCGTTATAAAAACTCAAAATCTTCTTTATTCTCATAATTTCTTATAAAATGCAAGTTGAAATTTCAAAAACATTTCACTCATCAAAAATATGGTTTTAAGTGTCATTCTTATCCTTATCCCAACTATGCATTTGGGTCATTAGAGGAAAAATATACTAACTCAAAGGTACACACAATCGTGGTAGTTTGAGGTTTAAACAATGTACCCACAAGTATTTCACAAATAGGAGTTTTAATAATGTAACCACATATAATTGAAAAAAAATATTTTTTAACGATCTGCGATAAATATTAATTGTATTTGATGTGCATTTTGCTCAAAAAAATCCAACACTGAATGTTATGTATCCAAACAATAAAAATCTCCCCTCCCAAGGACAAATCTAATATGCCATCAAACTCTAGATTCAAACATATATATTTGAAAGGTTGATGGATTAGCATTAGAGGTATTAGTGTTGAAGGAAGTCATAGAGAAAAATATTGATGAATCACCAAAAAAAATTGATTCGGGAAAAGAAAAAACTCCTGAAATTTACCTATCTCAAACCCTACCTAATGCGCTCCGAGACGAATCTGCTAGCTTTTTAGGGAAACGAAAATTGACCATCCACAACATTAAAGTTTCATCCTCGACAAAATGAAATGAAATATTTTGTTGCATCCCTCACTTTCTATCACCCTTTAGAGGAGTGAGAGGGAAATATTCCTTGTCATGGATCTAAGAGTCTTACCCGGTTTTTTTTCCTTTTGTCATCTCCAAGTGTGCAACACTGTGTTGCCTCGATCAAAGTGGCTTAACCAACTTACGCCAAGTACAAGCAGACTATGCCTCTTCACTTAAATTATTCCCATAACATTACTTTAAGCTACAATATTTAGATGCCTATCCAAGTCCTAAAAAATATTAGTTCATCCAATATTAATAGGCATATGTCCAACTGCAACATTAAAACATCTCAATAGTAATTATGCATAGCCAATATTATAGCTTAGCCAACACAATCATACAATGAATAGTAACATCTAATAGACATCACGAAACCACAATACACAAGTATGGATGGGCACCAAGGGAACTGCCTTACACTTTATTATATAAGGAATGTTACAAGTACAATAGATGAGTACAACCAATTTGCATGTGGCTCATTTACAGACTATAATTACAAAGGAAAGTAGCCTACAAAACTGTTAACCCAACCCTTGAATTAACCAGAGGTCTACCTCCTATAGGTCATGTTTCCATCTCTTTGTCACTTAGCCAATGCAACTCATCTTACTATTCCCAAACCTTGAACTTGACACAACCACATAACTCCCTGATGACTCTTGCCTCTTGCAATTTATACCTTGTCATTTTGAGGTGTCCTCCTTTTTATACGATATTATCAAGCATTTGCAAGTTCCTTTGTTCCAAGGCAGACCCAAGTGTTTTCCATTGTCACTTCACTGATTTGTCTACCAACCATCCATCAAGTCATTCCAAATCATGTTGGGTCCACCCAAGTCATCCCAGTGTGTCTAACCATTCCCAAGTGGGCCAATGCATATGATTTCATCTCAACTCATCCAAAGGAAACTCTATAGGATATAGGATGAGTTTCCCCTTAGATCCCCATGTTCATCTCATGCAAGAAAGGAATCTCAAATCCGTATAAAGGAAACATGGATAGGTCACCACCCCATCCATTTGATCAGGCATGCATTGCAACCTTATACAACAACCCTCCACGCCCATCTTAGTAGCGTGACTAATATCATTTGCAGGATTAGGTCTTACATCCTACCCCACTAAACTTGTTTCTATCCTTCCAACATCCAGCAAACATATGTCTAAGTGTCCCAAGTTTCCACTTCTCAAAATTCAGATCTTGTCTTCATACTGCCAAAACACATCTTTCCTTTTGCAACTTCTCTTCTCTTCAGGTTTTCCTTTCCAGTAGACAAAGTACCCATGCCTTATGTTTTTTTCGAAGTAGGAGGTCCTATGTGCAAGTATTTCCTTCACTTCCAGCTCTATCTTGTAGGCTATCAAAGCGGGGCTTCTAGATGATGCAACTCTGCTAGAATCTCCTTCATCAATCCTACAATGTTTCAACAGACTTCTATGGAAAATTGAATGGTGAGCTTTCATGTGTTCTGACAGCTTCAATCTATAGGTGACATTGCCAATCTTCTCAAATATCTTGAGCGGTCCATCAAACCATCGCAACAAAGAACCGAACATGTTGCTTGGTGGCCTAAACTATTCTCTTCCCAACTTAAGTAAGACCAAGTTTCCAACTTGGAATTTTTCCTCCCCCTATCATGATCCACCCACGCTTCATCCTTTTTGTTATGTTTGTCAACTGAACATGGGCCATCTCTATCCTTTCTTTCCATCCTTTCATGAACCCCAAGGCTAATGAGTTGCACCCTCAATGGCCTTGTAGAATTATATGTGGTTTCAACAGTTGTTGCCCATTTTCCAATTCAAATGAACTATATTCCATAACAAAATGTTTTTTCATGTTGTACCTAAACTAGGTAGCATCCAACAACTCTGGCTAGTTCGATTGGTATACCCACACAATATGCCTTGAGTAATCCTCCAAAAGACAATTGGTGTCTTCTATCTACCCATCGGTATGTAGATGATAGCTCGAACTCATCAACAACATGGTTTCAGCAAGCCTCAACAAATCCATCCAAAACTATCATGTGAACCTTATGCCTTCGTCTGACACAATGCTCAATGAGAGACCCTAGAAATTTATAACTTTCTTAAAAAACTTCTTTGCAACTTCATCTATAGCAAAAAGCACCTTATTTGGCATGAATAGGACATACTTAAAAATGGTCAACAACCACCATGATCCCATTATATCCCTATGCGACCAGAAGTTGTGATGAAATCCACAGAGACACTCACCCAAGATCTCTCTAGAATTGACAAAGGTTGTGGTGAATCAGCTTGCATTTTGATGTTTTCCTTGTCTTGCTGGCACATACTACAAGTCTGGATGTATTCTTCTATGTCTCGCCTCATATGTTCCCAATAGTAACCTTGTTCTAGCAATGCCATTGTTCTTCATTTTCCTAGGTGGCTAGCCCAAGGAGAACCATGGCACTCCCTTAAGAGTTCCTTTTGAAGTTTAGATGACTTATTCACATAGATGCACTTACCAAAGTACAAGAAACCACTTTCCATCTAAAACTTCCTCATTTTTTCTTCCTTCACATGCCTCGTGATGTTCAAAGTTGTGGGATCCTTGTGCAATCCCTCTTTAATCTTCTCTTGCAAGTCTGTAAGAACCTAAGTTTGAATGCCCATGGGCACTAACAACTAATCCTCCTACAAGGATACAAGTTGTTCCTTCCTGCATAAGGAATCCACTGTTGCATTCAACTTGTTGGGTTAGTACTCAATGGTCATGTCAAATACTGCCAAGAAATCTTGCCACCAGGCATGCTTGGTTGACATCTTCAGTTGGGTGGCAAAGTAGCTCGTTGCCACATTATTTGTCTTTACAATGAATGGCTTTCCTAACAAGTAGTGCCTCAATTCTTGTAGTAAATGTACGATTGCGATCATCTCTTTCTCATGAACAGGGTATCTACATTCACATTCCTATAACTTTAAGCTCTAATAGGCCACTGGATGACCTTCTTGTAACAAAACTCCTCCAATGGAAAAATATGAAGTGTCCATCTACACTTCAAATTATTCCTCAAAGTCTAGCAATTTCAATAGAGGTGTTTACACAAGTCTGCGCTTTAGTTTGCAAAATGTTGTTTGGCAGTTTTCCATCCAATTCCATGGTTTGTTCTTTTTCACCAAGTCACTAAGTGGTATTGAAATCTTATAGTAACCTTAAAAAAATATGTGGTAATAGTTATCCAAACAAAGGAAACTTCTTACCTCATGAACTATTATGGGTTCCTCCCAATCCTCAATTGCCTTTATCTTCACAGATCCATGCAGATACATCATTTCCCATTCCAATGGCCCAAGAATGAGAATTCGATCTTCCCAAAGGCACACTTAGACTTCTTTAAGCATAACTGGTTATGCCTCAGATATTTCTACTAAGTGCTTCTTGTGGTATTCAACGTTCTCACTGAACATCACAATCTAATCTAGGTAGACAATCGTTGTCTTATCGAAGAATGATCTGAACACATCATTTGTCAAGGTGCAAAAGGTTGTTGGAGCATCAAGCATAAGCCAAAAGACATAACAAGAAACTCAAAACTACCATACATTTTCAACGAGGTTGTCTTTGCCTCATCACCTTCAACAATCCTTACCTGGTAGTATCCTTGCTTCAAATCCATCTTTGAGAAGAACTTGGCCTTAGCCAACTTGTCAAAGAAATCTATGGCCAAAGGTAAGGGGTATTGACTTTTGATGGTTTGCTTGTTCAACACATAGTAGTCCAAGTACATCCTCAATTTTAGGGTGACCTCCTTTTGGAAGAGGATTGGTGTGACATACGATGACCTAGAAGGTCTAACGAAGCTAGTTAACAGGCTCAGTCCACTGCCACCTTAACTCTTCCACCTTGGTTCTAGAAAGTTGATATGAAGCTTCGGTCGGAGGCTGCAACCCCGGTTCCATATCAATATGATGGTCAATGGTGCTCCTGGATGAGAACACTTTTGACAATGAATCAAGGATCCAATCAATAAATGCATCCAACACATTGGAAAGTATTGGCGGAACATGCATCTCCAATCCACCCTCATCCAATTCCCCAATGATTTCTGCAAAATGTTACTATTATAGGCACATGGCTTCCCTCTTTATGCTTAGTGCATAGAAAATCCACACCCATCCATCTTACTTCCTTTCTATTTTGCACACAACACAAGTCTTCCATCTACCAAATATCACCGACTTGTCTGCAAATGGCACGAGAACTGATTGTGTACTCTTTAGGAATTCCTTCCCAAGAATGATGTCAAAGTCATTATTAAGAAGTCAACATGGTCTTTCCAGTTATCCAACTGTATGTGGACTATGGATGAAACTCCAGCTGTCACTGTTGCGTTAGCCTTAGAATTGACCACCTTCATTGAAGTGCCACATGATCCAACTCTAAACCCAAGTTCACTTTCCAACTTCTTCTTCAAAAAGTTGTATGAGGCACCGTAATCCACCAATGCATATTGTTCTTACATTGATAATCAAATCCACATAAGAACTGATGGGAACTCCATCCTTGGTTTCCAACCAAGGCAGCGATCCGCTGTAAAGACTTCTCCAAGAAGGGATTCTCCCTTCCGTATGTAGAAGTCAATTGTACAAAACTTGTTAAAGGACATGAACAACAACAAGAAGAAACAAAAGCTTTACCTCTTGTTGAAGTGGCTTCCCAATGGGTACCAAGCAGTGCCATCTTCAAAAGGTCTGCATGGAAATGCCTAGGCTCAACTACTCTTGGGTCCAAGACATTGTAGAATGTGTCCTCTATGACCATTGTATGCATCTTCACTTGGCTAAAGTGCATTCTAAGGTGCGATGGGACACTCACCCACGTGTCTCCTGGACCGACCATGGACTATAAAAATGTTTAGAGTCTTCTCTTGCCTTTGTCCAACCTCTAATGCTCGCTGACACTATTCCAAATGACCGTTGAAGGGGTCACCCCAACACCTATGCCAGATGCTTCCTCCATGAGATCCCAAACCTTCCACGCAACTTCTTGGTCGAAGTATGATCGCAAAGCTATCTTGAACAAGTCAAACCACCCTCCCAACTTGTTGCTTCCTTTTGAAACATGGTGAAGAGTGCCCAATATAATTTTGAAACCAACTCCTTGAAGAAGTTGAGCTCATACCGCTATCATGGACCTAAGAGTCTTGCTTGAAATTTTTCTTTTCCTCTTTCATCATGGCCAACCTACTTCTACTATAACCATAATACATATCTTCACCTAAAGTTTTCCCATAACTTCACTTTAAATTAAGATAATTAGATGATTATCCAAGTCCAAGTCCAACACAACTTAGTTCATCCAACAACAATAGATATATGTTCAACAACAATCTTAAAACATTCCAATAATACTTATACTTAACCAGTATTATAACTTAGGGAAAACAAGCATACGAAGAATAGTCACATCTAATAGACATAAAAAAACAACATTACAACAAGGACCAAGGACCAAGCCATATTATATAAAAAATGTTACAAGTACAACAAAGGAGCACTACCAATGTGCTTGCCGCTCATTTATAGTCTACAATTACAAATGCAAGCAACATACAAAATTGTTAATCAAACCCTTGAAGCAACTGCCTCTTACAGGTCCTATTTTCATCACTTCGTCATTTAGCCAATGCAAGTCATTCTAGGGTGCCCAAACTTGGAACTTGACACGATGACTCTTGCCTCTTGCAACTTATACCTTAGCAATTTGAGGCATCCTTTTTTTATATGAGTTTAATCTGAGTTTAATCTGCACTTGCAAGCCCCTTTTTTCCAAGGTGGACCAAGTGTCATCTATCCTTTCTTCGGTAACTTGTCCGCTAACCCTCTACAGAATCGTTCCAAATTGTGCCAAGTCCGCCCAAAGTAATCCCAAATCCTTCCAAGTCGTCCCAGTCTGTATGTCCAACCATGCCCAAATGGGCCAAAGCATCTGATTGCGTCTCAACTCATCGAAGAAGGAAGCTCCATAGTCTACCAAAGGATTCACCCCTTGGGTTCGTATGTGTGGCGTGTACACCCAAGACATCCCAAATCCATGTAAAAGGCAACACCCAAGATGTCCCAAATCCAATAATTTCTCACATAATTTCGGACAAATATGTCTGGAAATATCACCTAAGAAAGCTGAAACGTAGAACTATATATATCTCGTTAAACTATATACATATGTATATATCTCGTTTTCATTTCCAAATTTGGGGACTCGTGTTTACAGCGTACCCATTTCCCGTATCGTAAAACTGAGCCATGTATATATATATTAAAGACCGAGACAAATCCAAGCGTTGCAAAGGAATCGGCTATTTTTCTCAAGCGAAAAAGGAATTGCCTGTCCAGTTTGATCGTCGGTGAGATGAAAGGAAAGATTCTGGTGCGTTCCTCACTTTCTGAATCCTCTAGAGCCGTACGCTGCATAGCTTCATTTTTTCTCCTTGGCTTCTTCAAAAACATGCGTTCCTCACTTTCTGAATCCTCTTTAGCCGTGCGCTGCATAGCTTCATTTTTTTCCTCCTTGGCTTCTTTAAAACAGTTGACATATTTTCTACTTACCGGAAGGGCGCTTTCTGAGGAAGTAAATGAAGAAGAAATTTTTGTAAATGTCATCAAACAACAATATGGTATTTTTTTACTAGTTTGGTAGACAAAAATGTTCCAAAAGTAAGGGAAAGGCCCTCGTTTGGTAAGTTATAGGCACAGGTTCTGATTTGGTAAGTTATAGGGACAGGTTCTGAAAAGATAAGGGATCAATGTTTAGTCAAGTTTTTCCAAAAAGTAAGGGATAGGTTCTCATTTGGCAAGTTATAGGCACAGTTTTTGAAAAGGTAAGGGATAAGTGTTTATTTTTGGTTTTTACATCGTTTGACAAGGAATAAGTATATAACTTGAGTGGGTTTAATAGTTAAGAACATGTGTGTCCTCTTAAAAATTCATAAGTTCAAATTCCAAGTCAGATCTGACGCTTCATACGAAATCATCGATACCTCATTGTGAGGAGCTAAGAATAGCTGCTGCACATCTTGTCCTTGGCCGACAACAGATTGTTGAAAGCAGTACCATGCCAATTGCAGGAAAAAATAGTACTTAAATAACCACTTAATAGTGACAACCCTACCTAATCCTAACGCCAAATACAGAAAGAAAAATCGCTCTTTGCCCATTCAATTAACTCAGTGAAAAGCATGTAGGGAATACAGTTCAGTCAGCATTTGCCATGCTAATTTCTAATTACTCCTCAAAATACCTCATTCTAAAAGAGGACGACGGCCCTTGATTGACTTGGAATACTATCATTTTATTTCAACTGCAGATAAAATTTTCCTGGCATGTGAACCTTGGGATGTTGTGACTGGAAAAAATGATCGACTCCACGAAATTAGGCAGTGACTGGTTGAAACCATGCAAACAACTTGTCCTATTTCGAGATTTTAGAAATTACTGGATGCCAAACTGCCCTATTTGTTAAAGCAAAGTTCCAAACAGGATTTTCGTTAAGTAGATAATACTCATCATGTACGTTCACATTGCTATCCCGATCTGTATTTCAAAATAAGTTCCAAGATAATTCAGTGTCGTGTCATAAACGTGGTGATTCAAAAGGCAAACTTTATTGCGATAAGATCATGGTAAGGGCCAGGGTCTCTTTTCGTTTGGATGACTTTGACCCTAAAAACAAAAATTTAGTTTCAACATTGTGTTATCRAAATCAAAATGGTTGGTGGTGATTCAAAAGGAAAACATTATTGCGATAAGATCATGGTAAGGGCCAGGGTCACTTTTCGTTTGCATGACTTTGACCCTAAAAACAAAAAACTAGCTTCAACATTGTCTTATCAAAATCAAAATGGTTGGAGAATGAAAATGATCCTTTCGAAGCATTAAAACCAAAATATAAGATAGAGTGAATGTATGTGAAACTCATAAAGTAAGACAAGGAAAATGAACATATCACATCAGGGAACCCGAAATATATGGTACTGAATGTCGTATCAAACACGGCTATTTAAAAGTCAAACATTATTGCGTGAAGATCACGGTAAGGGGTCCTTTTCGTTTAAGAATCATTATATCGTTATGTAAGATAATAACAAATTGATAAGAATTATTGCCAGATTGGTCCTCGACGATACATGGCTTATCATAATAATATTAAATTTGGTTGATCTGCTTCTACAATCTACCTGCTGCAGCATTAAATGCACTCTAGCAAGTTGTATATTGGCCCCCTAACTTATACCACTTGTTACAGCATTAAATGTTGCCTAGCAAGTTGTACATTGGCTTCCTAATTCATACCATCTGCTACAGCATTAAATGCTGCCTAGCAAGTTGTATATTGTCTTTCTAACTTATAGCATTGGATAAATGATTGAGCACCTATTTTTTATTGGAGTTGACTAGTTGTTCTATGAAATGGCTTTTTTCGTTCGAATTAGGCTAGGCAAAATAAATTTACAAGATTTGATATTTTTTGATGTTCAGAATCCATTTCTGAATGCAGAAATGGTTTCAGCATGCTGAAAAACTTCCAAGGCACTAGGGGCGAATATCCCCTAGTCCGATTTGGGGCAAATATCCCCGGAAAAAATCTTCATTTCTTAGAATCTTTAGCCTACAGTTTTTTGATTTCCGGATATTTTCAAAAATGCAGATTTTCACTTATTCAATTGGTGCATTTATGTTTTGAAAATGGTAAAACTTATTTCACCATTTTTCTTAATAAATAAATCTGGTGATATAAATCTTCAAAAAAAACTAAAACTTAGAATAATTATTCAATGATTTAATTGTTTTGTTTAAATGTTCTAGGTTTTGGTTTTTTTTGTCAGAATTTCCCTATATAAATCTTCATTAAATCAAAATGTTCTGTTGTTTAAACTGTATTTTTGAATGTAGAAATAGATTCATCCTGCTGAAAAACTCTTGATACACTTGGATTACACAGAATTAATCACCCAAATCTACAGATCCAACAATTTCTTGTGAGATTTTGGATAAAACTAAACAAAAAAAAAATATAATGAAGAAAGACAAACCCTAAAATAGTTTCACTACCACTTAATTGCATATTTGTATTTGAAAATATTTTTTTTTATATTATTTTATACGGTAAACTAACAGTTTTTTTGGATATTGGGAATTTTATAAAAAAAATGGGGACAGTTTTTTTTGTGGACACTGAAGAAAACAGAAGATCTTGTTATAGGATAAATTTATTCAATGCTAAATAAGTTGAAACCTTCCATTACTCTATTTTTCGGAATACGCAGAGTGAATACTAAATGAACTGGGTGAGTACTAAAGTGTGCATTTGTACACAGAAATGCAAACCCTCAGTACCCACCGAGGAGGTCGAAGAGATCAATTGAAAAGCCATAAAAGTAAAAACATTACGCGTAACAGTTTAACGAAATAATGCACAATATGTTGAGGAATTTCGAAAATCCACTCTATGACTCTCAAGCGGTCACACAGTAGAATAGAGAGCTGACCTTGAAGGGAGGTGGCATTGCCGCCGCAGAAAATGACTTTATAGTTATTGCCTCCGGAGCAACTGAAGGTGCTGTTGGCGTCGTCATATGCATAGCTGTAGGCCTGGGGGCATTGCCCCTTGAAAATCTCGGAATAATTAGTCGGACTGCAATTGTTCAAATAATTCCCCGTGCAGCAATATTGCGGTTTATTCAAACTAGCGCAGGCGCTATCGCATCCATCGGAAACCCTCAATTCAGAGGGGCAGATGGCAGTTATGTTGCTGCTACAGGCGATTGCCTGGCACGAAGAGTTGGAGGGTTTGATCGACATTGGCAGGTTGAATCCATCGACGAGAGAGATGTCATATAAGTCATTTTGACCGAAAGTGTACTCGAACAGAGTCACAGGGTTGGCTCCATTCCCTTGACAGTTTAGTAGACCCTCGCAGTCCCCAGTATTGCAGCTGCCTTGGCCGCTGCTGTTGAAGGAACACCCCGTGCGCCCCCAAAACCTGCCCGATGATGTGTTCGTGGGGACTTGAAGCGTCCACGACCGTCCACTCTCCAGCCGTTTCCCACCGCCGGGTGAACCGGCTGCCCAAACCGTGAATAGACAGTTGTTCTGGATCTCGAAGGTCGCACCTCCTGCCCCTGCAAGGACCACATATACAGTTATAAAGTTGAACTCTTAAACAAACAAGCAAAAACGTCTATTATTGCAGTTATTACCCAGTATAGCGCAAATGTATAACGCTGCGATGAATGCCAGCGAAACTCCCTTTGCTCTCACCATGACTGTGATTCAAACTTTAACAGGGAAAAGCCGAATTATGAGGCCGTTCATAATGCGTCCACAGCAACGCCCAATAGTCTATGTAGTCGCGAGACCCGTGACAATTAACGCGTATACTGCCCGGTCGCTTATGGCGGCCATTGATCATTGGAGGCGTGTCTCGGCAACTTTACTTTCCATTTACTTTCCATTTCCAGACGACTTGACTTTTAAATCGTACGTCAATGCGCGTTGATTAATTAAGGTGTGCAGTCACTGATCACATTTGAAGGGCTAGTCTTAATTTAGGTGGAAGGGCATACTATCATCCAACCTTTCAATGATGAAAAATTATAAAAATAATTGTATTTTCATTGATAAGTGTAAATTAAGTAAACTTTTTATTAAAAAAATTACAAAAATAAAATATTATCATTTCAAATTTTTACAAACTTAAATAATGACTTAAATAATGGTTACAATTTTTTTTATAAAATTTCAATAAAACTTCATAAAAATAAATAAATATTTCTTTCACATTTGTAATATTCACAAAATTGTTGTTATTTTACAAGAGAAACACTAAAAGAGAGAAACATTAACATATCCAATGTCTCCAATGAAATTCTTGATCTATCATAATTTTTTATAATATTTACTTTTAAGAAGCTTTTAAGAAGCTTTTTTCATATATTGTTTTCCTCGATGGAATAACAAGAATAATTTGTCATAATCACATCAAATATGGAAACCATTCAAACCATTCAAGTTCATTTTCACATAGATCCCATGCTACGAAAAAAAACAATCATACTTAAACGATTATGTTGATATAAAATGCTACTTTCTTTATAACTGTATTTACATAAATATATCTTTAATATTTATAATATAGATGAATATATATAAAGTCTATATATCTTATTTTTGGGATTAACTGCGTAGTGTAAGTCATTAATCTATGACCCATATTCATGAGTATTAGTCGCAACTGACCAATAATTCTCATGATTTCCCAGGACGCCTCTGGCTCAAGCGCTCAAGCCCACTTAGCTTGCTACCCCATTTGCAAAACCTTAGCAAGTATTGTGCCTTATGAACTACCCAACGATTTGACCCCCTCCACCCAACGATTTGACTGGTAAAGTCTACGGAGGTATACATACCCTACCCCCCTCTGGATTTGAACTTGTGGCCTCTTAGGAGGAAACACATGTTCTTAACCATTAGGCCCACTCAAGATGTTCTTTGTTGATACCATGTATTGCTTGTTTGGGGGTATAAACGAGCATATTTTCTCAGTTAGAGTCATATGATATGACTGTGTATGCAAGTTGTAATGAAAATCAAGGTAGAAAAATAGTTCTGAGAGTTATGGTTGTTTATGTTTTACCTTATAAATTTTTTATATATTTAATATGATGATTATCAAAAGTTTATGAGCTACCATGGAACGAGATTCGTTTCCATCCTTATTCATGGAAATGCCAATGTTTTTTCAAAAATATATCTTTCTGAAAATTCGAAGGTCCTTATTTTAAAAGTAAACCACTTAAATTATTGTACACTAATTTGGTAAGAAAATTCAATGATCTGCATTTACAGAAACACATAAATAACCATGTTGATGTTATATACTGTATTTTATTAATTATTTGATCATTTATCAAAAACCACACAGTGCAATTCTCAATAAATGAAGGGTAACATAGTGCAATTCTCAATAAATGAACAGTAACATAGTGCACTCGGTTATAAATTCTCACAGCTGAAAGATAACTTACCCTTCTTCAAGAGTGAGTAGGTGTTCTGAATAACAAAAATATCAGATAATCCCTCAAGCTTATAATAACAAGAATATTAGATAATCCCTCAAGCTGATAATACCTCATGTTTTATCTCCCTTGGATGTTGAACTGATGCCTGTAGTTTGGGAACTACCTTTTCAATTGATCTGCCTTGTCCTACAGTATCTTGGTAACAACACCATTTGATCTTACTATAGGGCCACACTCGATTGGCAGTCAAACTATGAGAGTATTTTTCTTCATCATCACTCTCAATCTGATTTTGCAACAAACCCTTTTGATGTGCACAGCAAGGATTATTTGGTCTAAAATTTTCAAGGTATGCTCAATAATTATTCTCAATATGGCACTTAGTTAGTAAGATTTTGGGTTTTTCCAGCATCAAACTCTTACTGATGATGGAGACACATAGGAATCTGAACCAAGTTTTCTTTAGTTTGTGATTTTTAAATTGTGGTCCAAACTTTGTTTTTCCCTAGGTGAGAAGAATTGTAACTTGAGTTAGGGGAATCGAGTTGTGATACAACTTTATATCAATGAATTTCAAACTATATATTTAACTTAAAGTTACATTCAAACCCTGTGCTGGGTAGGTGTCTGTGATAAAGGAAATCTTCTCAGGATCAATTCAAAAAAACTTATACCACTTAAGAGTCTATCCATGTTGTATTTAGTGTTTATATTGATATGGAAGATGGTGGTTGGATGACATTTTTCTAGTTTCTTCTGCACAAGTTGGTGCTCGAATGATGCTTTGTACTGTAAATCTTTTCTTCACACACGTTGTTAGGTTTTGAAGCTTTGAAGTCTTTCCTAGTTAAAAATTATTGTAGGCTCCATGAGTAGATGTTGCATGATTAATTTTGTAGAAAATAGATAAGCCAAATTTAATCAATGCTATCATAGACTAAGCATAGGCTAATCTTAGTGTATGCAAAATAAAAGTTTTGTTAACAATGGAAACATAATGAAGATATAAAGAGCGTAAACAAGGAAGAAGATGTACACCTTTGCCATCAAAGGATGATTAGAAATATGTTTTCTTCGTCTTCGTCTCTTTTAATCATTATTCATGTGGTTGTTTAAAAAAAATACTAGTTTATTCCATTTTACATCAAACTTGTTAATAAAAATATGTATATTACTTGTTGAAAGGTAAATAAATACTGCAGTTATAATCTTTTGGAAATGTGTAACAAAACAAGGATTTTGAATCACTGTTGCATCATTTCTCTGATTAGATTGATAATGAAATATAATGATGACTCTGTTCAATGTAAGTTTCATTTTTATTGATGTTTTGATTGGATCATAAGACTAAGAGAATCTACACAGAGGTTCTACAGGTTGGTTCAGAGATGTAATTATTTTAGGCATTGTTTCTACTTTCAGTTCATATACAGGAATGTTCACTTCTTACATTCTAACTTGAACAGTTACGAGAATGTTGTGTTTATCTTTCCTTGGATTATGTGGTATTCATATCCATTCACTTTGCAAGTAATAGTAATAGTGTGGTCTTTGTATCCATTCAATCCCCAGGCTTATCAGTGTAATGTCGTTGTTGTTATTGTTCTGTAAATTGTCTTGTGAGATTGGCGGTGCAGGGTCGAAAGGTTAAAAATGCATGTTCAGTAAGTGGGAAGAAAGTAGAGGACATTGTTTGGGAAATACTTGTGTATTGGGATCCTCACCTGCGTTGTGCTACAGTTTTTGCATGTTCGTAATTTCTATTTACATTTTTGTAAGCACAGTATCTTATGTTATGTTCTCATTGCATAATCATGTGTGTTCATCCACGATGTTTTTTAATATTCCCATTTTCTTTTTTAACCACAGAGGCCAATCTGGTCAATCAATTCCCTCGGTTTTTCTTCTATGTCTTCAACAACTCTATGCATGGTGATTGTTTGTTACCTTTGGGTAATCTTTCATACTTTTGTCTAATCTAAAGGCCTAATCCAACAACCAGCATCCCAACAACACCCATGGACAGACCTAATAAGACCACATTATCTCATTTTCCCACATGAGAAACAGAAGGAAAAACATGACTAACAGGCTGAGACTGCACTCGTTTCCAAGTGACGGGAATGAAAATTGCAGAACTAACATTAATACCCTCTCCTCCATTCTCAGAGACCAAGACATCGAAATCAACACTAAACATCCTACTAACATTATCCATTGTGTCACATTCATGCAGACTATAAGTAATCGCCATAGTGATACCATTTTTCATTTGTGCCTTTGTTGGGAACCTGCAATTGATGGGAATGACCACATCAAGCTCTGGATTGGCTTCTTGCACAGCCTGATAATTTCTCAGGCTCTGCAACTTCCTGCTATGAACTGAAGAAACAATGTCATCTCTACTAATTTGGTGGTCAACACTGGCTTGGCAGACATTTCCCCTACACCCACATGTAATAGGAATCAACGAGGACTGACCATTAGCGAGTTGGGTGTTCTCGTTAGCCAAATTTCTGGCTCTGGCTATCATCAATTTCCTAATTCCAAACAACTTACTGATGGATTCCACAGTCAAGTGGTGAGGTGCATGTGCTCTGTATAAAACTAATGTGTGACAATCACAACATTCATAGCTAGAAACATCACTTATTCTTCTCTGAGCTTGGGCATGGAATGCTTGCAAATACAACATGATATATTATCAAATATTTTGTTCTTCTTGGGAAGATTCTTTCCTGGAAAGAATCCCCTTCAAAGATGAGCTCCAAAAGGATATGAGTTTTAATAAAATCTTCGTAGATACATTATCAAAAAACTCACTGACATGATATCGTAAGAGACAGAAGGAGAATGGGATAGCAGGATCGACATATTAAAACAACTGATTGCAACATGTGATGTATTGGAGCAGAGGAGAAGCCAAGTTTTCTTTAAAGAAATTGACTCCATAAAAGGTTTGGAGGGCCCTTCCCTTATGTATATTGATAAAATCTCTTCCAAGGAAGAATTGAGGCAAATTTGAACACGCTTAAGGTTTCCCTGGGCATGGAATTTGATGGACGTATGAGTTTATTGAAAGTTGAAATATGAAAATGGCTCATTGACTTT
Organism: Picea engelmannii; assembly: GCA_009831015.1. Taxonomy (NCBI): domain Eukaryota; kingdom Viridiplantae; phylum Streptophyta; class Pinopsida; order Pinales; family Pinaceae; genus Picea; species Picea engelmannii. The sequence continues at coordinate 156,116 of ML780602.1, forward strand.
GTCATCAACAGTGTGGAACACAATTCTATTGCTAGGGAACAATGTGTCGACCTGAGTGGCATTGAATTGAAATGTTTTCATTGAGAGTAAAAGAAGAAATTGTTGTGGGCCTTCTTCCTGATTACATCAAAGTATGAGGGTTCAAATTTTAGCATCCTGCCTCCATTTTTGTAAGTACGATCTTCCAAGACTTTTCCCTTATTTTCCCCTTTCCCTATGAAGACCATAATCGAAATAACCCATGGAAGGCCGTCGATAAGACCATTTATTTACTTACCAGCATAGTCTTCATATGGTCTCCGCCCAACTATATTACTAGGCGGGTCATAGTTGCAGATAACGAAAGCCCAATTGTTCTTACATAGAACTTGAGCGCAGCCGAGCCTCAGGGATTCCCTCCACACCACCTAAGTATAGTCTCCGCAGTGCGCACAGTTGACAACCACTGCAAGAATTACAAGAGTAAATATAGTATTGCTTCTCCATAACCCAATTCAGAACGTTGCTTCCCACGGGATCTCAATATCCCGTCTCTTTGTACAGATTTTCTCCATATTGGCCATCAGAGTGATCCATAGAGCAGTCTACTTTGCGTTGATTGGCATCGTCAACCAGTTGGGCTCTTGCATAATTGTGAGGAGCTAAGATTCGCTGCTGTACATCTTGTTCTCGGGCGACAACAGAGAGCTGCAAGCAGTAGGAAGCCAAACAGGAAAAAGCGTACTTGAATAACCACTTCATAGTGGCAACCCTACCTTACCCTAACGCCAGATAAGAAAGAAAACTGATTACTCTCTACCCATTCAATTCAGTTGATGAAAAACATGTAAGCTATAATTTATATTCAGACATGTCACATCCCCATAGTGTGCCTAGAGGAATCTTGCCGTGGTGCACATCTTGAGTGTGTGGGGCATTGCTGCACTTCTCACTTGACTACTTCGCAACACCAAGGATACTTTGGACTCTGACTCTTCACGTACAGCATACCCATACTCCATTCTAGGCTAATGTGGAGTCACACTCCTACTCTAATGCAACACTTGTATACTTAGACAATTGTTAATAGTTTAACACTTAGTTATATATAAGCATATATCCATGAAACAAAAAAAACATTTGTGAAAGAAACAAGAGAAACAAAGATATAGTGCAAGCAGTACAAAATGTGCTTAACACCCAACTAAGTCTTTTTTCTTGCAAAACAATTACAATATGAGCACTATGAGCTCGGTTTACAACTGGGCGGAGTCACGACTCGCCTCGCTTCACCAAAACACTCATACACATATTAGTCACACCATGACTTTCTATTACAACCGTCTCTGCAACCTTCTATGATGCACCTCAAACATTCTCTCAATCACAAACTTTCCATCTCTTCTCTACTACAAGGCTTCGCGCAAACTCACGGTTTTGTCTCCTAGCATGCCTCTTCAAACTAGCGACAAGACTTCCCCCAAATTCAGTGAAAAAGAAGGTCACCCCAATTCTATTTGTTGAGTCACTTCAATGCAGCACAAGTCCTCCCAAGTGGAGTGACTTGGCTCCTTGAGGGAGCTTGCCCATCTTCGTTTAAGTCTGCCTCAGAATCGCAGAGTTGATCTCTTGCTCTCCTTGTTTTCCACACTCCCCTCCTTGGTTGTGCGACTTTGTGTCTTTATAGGCATAGATCCATGCAAATCGTCATGTCTCTATGCCCATGGGTGAGTCAACCCATCCGTTCACCAAGCCATGCCCCTTCACAACGTCGGGTATAGACTTCTCAAGTGGACACATTCAGGTGGCTTTCCTAGCCAACCCACCGAACTCATGATCGGTGCCCCCATCTATCCGACCGACCCATCATTTTGGTGAGTGTGATGCTTACCCAAGTTGAGCTGACTTGTCTAGGTGCATTGTCCTCATTCCTTAGTTGATTTGTCTCTTTCGTGGGGCGCCCAAGTCTTTCTTTCAACTCTTCGTCAAACCGTCTATCATCTGACTTGTCTCTCAAGGAATCTCAGTTAAGTATCCCTTAGCGTGTCACATGCCCAAGGTATCCTAGCTCGCCTGATATAAATAAACCATCATCACACTTCATTATGTCTAGCATGCTCATACCACTTGCTCCATTCAACAACCCTATCTTTTGAAGGTTGCCACAACGCCAAGTTAGTCGAGTGCACATGTCTTTATCCAAGGGTATTACATCCTCCCCCACCCAAATTCATTGTTGACTTTAGAAAGACCTCCAAAATTTGTGATCTCCAACTCTGCCCGAGCTCATGTCTCCATCTACGGCTAAATCTGTTGGAAACCCCAAATTTCGTCAAAGAGAAAAATCCCAAGTTTCCTTATGAAGTGGAAACCCTGAGTTTCCAACTTGCATTACAATCATCAACAACCCGTGAAACCATCCACACTACCCTATCCAAAGTTATGTGCGACCAAAATATCTTCTACGATGGTAAGACGTCTCTTCCCCAACTCTATCTTCAATGTTTAAGTTTCCACTATCGTGTTGCGACAATCACTCTCCATCATGCTACTTTTGTTTCCTCAACTACTACTACAACCTCAAACAAAACTTCAAAATTTTCAAGTGTTGGACAACTTTGAACTTGTTGTCGCATCCATACTTCAACCAACTCTATGATGTCTCTACACAATGCTAGCCTCAAGTTCTATATTGGTTGGGTAACGAGTCCAACCATCATGTTCAATTCTTGAAATGTGCATCTCCATGCCTAAACTTGGTCTTTTCCGTCCACATCTCTGTCACTCCGTCCAACTCCAAAAACTAAGGCAAGTGTCCACCCTTGTCTCACTACTACTTCCATCATCCGATCTTCGTCAAGGAGATCCTCCAAAATGTCTAAGTGTCACACTTCAAACCTATTGATGCATCCATACTTTGAATTCCTCCCACAATTTGGTCTGTCCACACAAAAATATTATACGAAGGCAAGGTTTCCCTCACCTTGCTACACTATGAAGTCACCCCCAAGAAAAGTCATCTGCTGCAACTTGACTCCACTCTCCACCTCATGGAATAGTTAGTCAATCTTCTCCACCAAGAACTACACATCCATACTGCCTTTTCCCCACTACTTCATCACCAAGCCATGTTGTTGCATCTACCTCTCTATGCCTTGGAAAGGATAGGCTTCACCTTCAACCATGTTGCCCAAAGAAGGATAAACTCCCATGTCCAAATACTTTGTTCATGCTACAATCTGCCTGCCCACATAATCCTCCAAACGAAGACAAGTCCTCAACTCACCTTATTTCGTTAAGTCACCTCTCCACAACTCAACGTCTGTGCTGAGTGTGGCTGACACACTTACACTCCTCAAACATCCAACGAACTATTCAAATTTCTCCAAGTAGAACAAGTCACCTCAAAGAACTTCCATGCCTTAGGCACATTCACACCAATACCTCTACCAACCTCAACCAACGACCCTCCCTATATCTCTGAGTCATCGCACAATCATCCACAAGTCACCAAGGTGTACTCTTTCGCATCCAATGTCCCATACCAAATGTGAGTGAACACCACCCAAGTCACTTGGTCTTCATTCTACCCATTCAAGTTGACTACCAATAATTCTTGGTCGACTCCTTTGTTGAATCTATCCATATCCTAGAATGAAACTTCCTAGACCTACTACAACTGTCCAAACTCTGGCACTATCTTCATGATTGTCAATTCATATCATGATCAAATGAATCTAGCTAAGGCACTAGGAACCAAGTCACCTCACCCATCCTCTCAAACTAAACACACACCTAATTCACTACCCACTTCACTACAACAACCTATCTAATGTGCCTCATCAAAGAGTTAGGAAACTTCCTCGACCCACCTCCATCATTGCATTCAAATCTTCCTAAGTCCACCACAAGACTCATCCAATCAAGTCGTCATAATCTCTTTGGACATTCACCCAACTAAGGCATCCCAAACTATTAAAAGACTTCTTAGAATCTGCCAAACTCGAGTCAATCTCAACTCTGTCAGTTCTCACCACATAAACAAATTGCATTTGAACCACCAAGTTATCTGACTTCCCTTCAAAGAACTCACTACAACACTTAGGAAATGCAAGAACTCAAAACCAACCATACCTTCCCCAACAACATCCTTGGTTGTGCCCATGGTTCAGATCTATTGTCTTGGACCTTCAATTTCCCAAGCAATTGACTCTCTGCATGAACTCCTCGCAATCATCGTCCACAACTCCACAAACCTGCAAGACCTTCATTGTGATACAAGGCTGAGTCCACTCATCTACTTCAGAAATCCATGTAAGTCTCAAAATTTGCATGCAACTGACTAAACTCATATCCAATGTCTTATCATCTCCGCACCTTGAGTGCTTCTGCTTCAAGGCACCATGCATCCACCACTCAACTATCAAGTCATACTGTTGTTAACCAAATTTGGTAACTCTATGAAGAGTCACCTCATCCGAAGGTTGCAATCGAACAACTCGTCCAACAACCCAGCTCAACTCAACTATCGTTCTAGGTGATGCACGACACAAAGATGTCACGAAAAAAATGAGTCAAAATAATTTCCTGCTGCAAAGATACTCTATGGCGTACAACACACCCAAGTGCTTCACCTCACTACAACCTAGAATTTCTCCCCTTCACGATCATTTATGCGATCACCCCCTATGATCACTTCCATTATCACTCCTACAGTTAGATATGTGACATGTCGTGCAACAAATCCTACCTTCATTTGCTTTGCCCAAGTGCTCAATTCACCCAACGAAATTTGTGTCTGGTCTCTCCAAGGTGTGCACAATAGGTCCAACATTGATTACTATCCTAAACCAACCAAGTATGCGACCAAATTGCATCTGCGATCAAATCTACTACAAATTTTGTGATGAAGTTTGCGATGAGTTCTGTGATTACCCACCCTGTCTAAGTGCTTTATTTCACCACAAACTATGCTTAAGGTGTGCACCTAGACCAACCTTACAACACACCATAAACCGAACCTCTTGTCGTAAATATGATGCAAATTCTACGATGAGCAAGTTCACTCCACCGAAAAATTCATAAAGTCTGCGAACGTCCCCACTAAATAGTCTTCGCAAAAAACTGCTTTCAAAGTTTGCTTTGATACCATTTGTCACGTCCCCATAGTGTGCCTAGCCGAAACTTGCGATCATACACCTCTTGAGGGCATGCGACACCACGACATTTCTCACTCAGATGCTTGGAAACACCAAGGATACTTCATCCGGACTACACCTATTCACCTATAACATACCCATACTCCTTTCTAGGCTACATGCGAGTCTCTACTCTAGTTCAACTCTTGTATACTTAGAAAATTGTTATCAGCTTAATTCTTAGTCATATATAAACATACATCCATGAAACAAAGAGAACACTTGTGAAATGAACAAGATAAACACATATTTATTGCGGGTGACATAAACCATGCATAACACTTGGCTAAGTGTTTCTTATTGTTAAACAATTACAATATGAGCACTATTGGCTCAGTTTACAATTAGGAAGAGTCACACGACTCACCTCACCTCACCAAGATACTCATACATAGATTCGTCACACAAGGTCTTTCTGTTGCAACCGTCTTCCTAACCTTCTGTAATGCACCTCAGGCGTTCCCTCAACCATAGACTTACTGTCTCTTTTCTACTGCAAAGCTTCGCACAAACCTGTGGTTTTGTCTCCTATCATGACTCCTCGGACCCACAACAAGACTTCCCAAAACTCAACCAAAAAGAAGGTCACCCCAACTCTATCAATTGAGTCACCTCAAGGAAGCACGAGTCCTCCCAAGTGGAGAAACCTGGCTCCTTGAGGGAGCTCACGTGTCTTCGTCTAAGTCTGTCTCAGAATCACAAAGTTGATTTCTTGCTCTCCTTGAATTCAAAGTTGTGATCCTCCTTGGTTGTGAGCCCTTGTGATTTTATAGGCATCGATCCATGTCAATCGTCACGTCTCTATGTACATGGGTGAGTCGACCAGTTCGTTCACCAAGTCATGCCCTTCACAAAGTTGGGTTGTCTCTTCATGTGGGCACATTTAGGTAGCTTGCCCAGTTGACCTAATGAACGCCTCATTTTTTCGTCGATTCGACCCGCAAAAATCCTAACTAGTGCCCCCATCTATTGTACCAATCCATCATTTGGGTGAGTGTAGCTCTTATCAAATTCAATCCAGATTTTCTAGGTGTGCCCTCCTCATTCCTTAACCGATTCGTCTGTTTGGTGGAGCACCCAACTCTTTCCTTCAACCCTTCATCAAACTATCTCTTGTCTTGCTTGTGTCTCAAGGCATATCGATTGAGTCTCCCTTGGCGTGTTGCATGTCCAAGTTGTCCTGGCTCGCCTCATATAAAGACATCATCGTCACACTTCGTTATATCCGGTGTGCTTATACCACTTGCTCCATTCCACAACCCCAACTTTCGAAGGTCACCACAAAGTCAAGTCAGTCCCTTACCATAGAGAAAACAACAATTGGCTATTACATAGTCGGCTTCTCCTTCTTACAATGTGTAGAATATGTTTAGGCTCACAAAAATAAGGAATATGTCCGGGACTTGGAAGATGTAGTCCACAATTACCATTCTATTTTCTAATTACTCCTCGAAATACCTCATTCTAGAAGAACGATGGAACTTGACTCACTTGCAATAATTAAAGCTTATTAGTCCTTGCCGAAGGCGCAGATGGACTATAGCCATCTATAATTCGTTGAATTCATATTAATATGTCCTTTGACTATAAATTTCCGCATCGTCTGTATTGTTCGTACTATAGAAGTAAAAATATTATTTTATATATATAAAAAAAAACTTATATGTCATTGTCTCATTGGAGAATATATTCGAGGTCTTATTTCTAGTTTCGTTGTTCCCAATGTTGTAAATGTGTATATATCCAAAGTTTTGACCTTAGACACTCCTTTTTTTAATTTTTTATTACATTTTTACTAAAATGTTTACATACCGAAAGTTCGGAGCATGTATGTTGTTTTTTTAAGTTTTTTTATTATTAATCCCTGTCGAATGCATAGAGGGACTATAGAGATCACATATTAATATGTCCTTTTATTATTATTATTTATTATTAGTAGTATTAGTCCTTTGTATTTGTATTCAAATGTTTACGTACTGAAGGTTTAGAGCATTGACACTTTTTTTGAGGTGCTTGAATAGGCCTGACAGCTTAAATGCTTACATAGCGAGAGGTCCTGAAACAGTCCTGACAACTTAAATGTTTTCATACCGCAAGGCCCTTAGACAGCCTGACAACCTTAAATGTTTACCTAAATAGGCTTCTCAGAGTACATTTTTCCTTGAATTTTTCCATATCATGTTGTAGTGAATTTGGACAATATTGTTTTCCACTGCCAATTGAATAGGCATTGTATGTTTCATACTTTTTCTATGATTGGAATGAAATTTGGTCATTGTTGAAGCTACATACATTGTTTACTGGTTCGGTGGGTGCTTCTTGTTCGTTGGTTCATCGGTTGTTGCTTGTTGTTGTTTGGTTCAACTTTGCAAGGTTGGGGACCTACGCCTGCGGTTGGACCTGTTGGCGCTTGTTGCTTGCTTTTGTTTACTTCAACTTTGCAGGGTTGGGGTCCTGCATTTGTAGTTGGATATGTTTATTTTTTTTACGTTGCGGGGTCCAGGTGTTGCACCAACAATTCAACCTGTGCTTCTGATGTTCATCGTTTCAGAGTAAGTTTCGATGCCATAATTTCATTTTCTATTCGTTCGTTGTTGCTCACTATTTGTAGTTTTTCAAGTAAGAATGTTTTCTTTTTTCTACTGGCATGATCGTCATATGTTTCCGGTTCCTTTTGTGCTTCGGATACAGTTTGGTAATCGTTGGATATACATATGTTGTTTACTAGTTCGATGGTAGTTGCTTGTGTGTTAGTTCATTGGTTCGTTGGTTGTTGCTTGTTGTTGTTTGGCTCAAGTTTACGAGTTTGGGGCCCTGGGGCTACAATTGGGATTGTTCGTGCTTGCTTGTTGGTTTGTTGCTTGTTGTTTTCTTTTGTTTACTTCGGCTTTGTAGGGTTGGGGTCTTGCGCCGACGGTTGGAGCTGTTTTGTTTTTTGCACTTTACGGTGTTTAGGTCTTGCACCCGCGAGTGGACCTACGGTTATGTTGTTTGCCATGTCTGGCGAAGTCAAGATGTGAAATCACAATGTCCATTGTCTTTTTGCTAAGATAAAACATGTGCAAAACACACTTATTAATCATATATGGTGAAATGTGCCCATATCACAATACAATCTCTTTATCCTCTACACAGACTGGTGTGACCACGATACAATTTGTCTTGTACTTGAAATATGATATGTACACCAAAGATACTGCAAAATTATATTTCCATGTCTCGAAGCATATCTGGATAGTTTTCCATAGAAAACCAAAATCATTTAGCTATGGCCATGCAATTTCTTAATATTTTGTGGCTTGTAATATATTTAGGGTAGGAAAAAACTTTATATATTTACAACCATGGATGGAGAAAATAAAAGGCTCATGTTTCTAACTATCTTTTATTCTATTCGTTGATTCTCATTTAGTGTATGTACATATTACTTGTTCTCCGTTGCATACTAACTTCCTACATACTAACTTATTTTATTTTTTTTACATGTCTTCCTACATACTAACTTCCTTCATGTCCATTGTATTTTTCATGCATTGCTACATTTAAACAAACAAAGTGGCTGAAGAGGACGATGGACTGTTTGGCGCGAATGTAGAGGAGGAGTTGCAGAGGTGCATACATGTACTCTTATTTCATATTCCAATGTTTAGTATTCCATTTATTGTCTGTGTATTTGTTCTACTTGTTCTACTTGTTCAACTTCTTTGCACTTTTTTTGTTGTATGTATATACTACGTATCTTTCTATATAGTAACGTATTCTCATGTGAATTGTATTCGCTTTGCTGCTACATTGAAATAAATAGAATTATATTTCTTTCTTTCACATGTCTTTCTGCATACTAACTTGCCTTCATGTCCACTGTATGTTCGGCATTGCTACATTGAAATAAATAGATTGGTTGGACATGAAGATGAATTCTTATATGCCATGATAGAGGGGTCTATGGTACAATATTCGAAAAGGTATACCAACTATGATAGTAAATCAAACATACAAAATGGGTGGGGGCATATAATATTGGACTAGAAAACGATGATTTGGCAACAATGGGCCTTTGTTGAGACTTCCCGCTTCCAAACATTGCCCTCCCCATTTCTAATTTTTCCATTTTCTATTATCCCTTTTTTTCCCCCCTCTTCTATACTTAAATTTTCTTGTCTACTTTTTCTTTCTGGTTTCTTTGCTTAGTCGTCTTTCCATAAATGCCTAGGTGCGTGGGTTGGTGTACTCACAGGTTCACATTTATGGTCATGCTTCTACCTCATTCCATACTTACCCACTTTTTTTATTGTGGGTTCCTTGGCTGGAAGGTTCAAGATTGTGCCTCTGCCTTCAGAGGTTCCGTGATATACTGATTAGTCGTTGTACCCCTCCATCACACCCTATTTATTGTTACACATTTTTTCATTCAAAAAATCTGATGCATACAATTTGACCGTCGGGTCCTAATGTTTCCTGAGTATCCCTTGACACCCTATTTCGTATTCCATCTCCTTCGACCTTGTATGTGACATTTAAAACAATTATGGACAATATACAATGCATATTCTTATTTAGTCCTTCTGATGTTCATCTACACATTCTTGCATCATAAAAAGTTGGACTAGTAACATGGCCATGAGCAGTCAATCATTGCAAACATCAACAAACTGACAATGCCAAAGGTAAATATGCATACATTATGTTCCTCATGTGTTTACCAAACAAGTATCCTCGACTATTTATTCATCTATTCCATGGTGAATATGTTGATGTCATCTGCAAAACATACTTTGCAGTTCACAAGAATTATCAACAAGCGCAAGCGAGATGCCGAACATAGGGAAAGTTCCGCAGACTAAGAGGTCTCATTGAAAAACTTCAGCTCCATAGTCCATCCAAGTTGTGCATCTACTTGTACTTTTATGCTAAGAAAAAAGAAAACAAAAAAATAATGCACACTACCATTCACATAATGGTCGTCTATAGCACCTACTTGGACAAGGAAAACAAAACTATATCCATTATGCATGTTGACATGATAGACAAGGAGGCCCTGATGATAGTCACACTGATGAGGCTCCATACTCCATCCAAGTCCAGTCACACTGATGAGGCTCCATACTCCATCCAAGTTGTGAATCTACTAGTACTTTTATGCCAGGAAAACGATATATAGTTGAAGTTGTATATTATATTGTTCAATATATTAACTACTATGCTCATGTTCCCAGGTTGAGGGTGTTTTGGTTGCAGTGAATGCGTACTTGACCCCCTTCGAGTCTGCTTGTTCCAAATGCAACTCTCCTTCTTCTACTTCTTCTTTCATAAGTGATGATACAATTGATTATCTACAATGCAGTAAAAAATGTCCTTACACATATATACATTGCCTCAATGCTGCCATTTGAACCGTGGGAAATGCAATCGTACATTGTACAATTAGACAGTCTTTGTTACAGGATGTGCTTCCTGGGTTAGCAGAATTGTCATATGAAGCATACCTACAGAAAAAGGAAAACAATGTCTACATGTTGCGCGACTTTCAAATACATAGAAAATTTACCTTAAATGGGGACAATGCAATATTGCATATCGGTTGAAAAAAATAATAATCATATCAAGATTTGGCATGAAACGAAAAAATATCATGTGTGTCTGTAATTTTTCTTCAACACTTAGATGAATGTTCGTTGGACTCGAGTTCTTCGGATTTTACATCTATGGCTATAAAATTTTCTATCCAGAGATTTTGTCTCTTCTTGTGCACTTGAAACAACCAGGAGAATCTAACTTCAAATGCAATTGATGTTGTTATTTTCATGTTTTTTTGCATCTCCCAGTAAAAATCTTGCATATTTGTTGGGGTGTGCAAATGAAAAAAAATGGTGGCTGGTTGTGGCTTTGTTGGAGAACTTTGCACCTTTTTGGGTGCCCAAATTGGAAAAATGTTTTCCAACTATATAGCCATGGCATGTTTTTTGCATTTTTTTTGGGTACCCAAATAAATAAAAAAATTGGTCTCCAACTATACATTTATGGTATGGTATATTCATTTTATCGATTCCCTAATTGAAAAAAAAGGACTCAACATGGATTGAAACATGAGCTTGAGATCTTTAGAACTCTCTATAGAGATTGGGGAGTTCGGGCATTGGAATTCATACAGGCAGGTGCATTTATTGGTCATGTACAAGCGCATAATATTTTCCAGTCCATAAATGGGAATCATGAGGATAAACCCCATACAATGTATCCAACTGTAAATAACTTGGGCCCATCCTTTGAACCATCAAAATAGCTTGCTCCTCTGGGAAGAACCATCAGGCATTTCCAATAATATTGGAAATTTGGCATTGTTAGAAATGGTAGTGATAGAACATGACACTATCAGAAGAAAATGTCCATAGTGATCTTGCTTCATGGTAAAATAATAATCGACAAGTTTCTTGTTCCCCATTTTGAGGTTTGGTTATAGCTAGGGTACATTGGTGAAGCTCCGCTGGTTTTGTGTTGTTTTGTGTTTGGCAGACTTTTGTTCATATCCCATGGCCCGATTATTTTCTCATGGGAACATATACCAGGTGTAAGAGAAAACCAATTCCACGTGTGCTTTTTTTTTTATATATCAAATTGTTTGATGCAAAGGTCGATGCATATTGCTCTATGGAACCTTGTGAGATCTCTCTTGGCACCCTCTGTGTTCATACGTTGCCTTGTGCGTCAACTTTCAATACATTTGGTGTTTACTTAGTTCTTGGTTGTATGCTTCGTTCTGGAAAATTAATAATACATTCAGGATCTTGGCAGTTTTTCTATGATCTTAGAGAATATGCAGGACATGATTTTCCTTTTAATATAAGCTCTCCAACGCAAATGTAATATGTGGCTCATTTTAACACTTTTCCTTGATCGATGAACTTAGCAAAATTCATCTCCAGGAATAATTTGAAATAAAAGGATATATAATATGTGAAGTCCAATGGAACTATCGTATCAACAAAATGACATTAAATTTCAAATTTGGCGTTTTTATACTTGTGGTGAAGTTGACAATAAAATAACTTTACTTAAACATCCCAAAATTGATTTTCTTGTGGCTTTTCGATGCTTCTCTTATACAAACACATCCTGGAAACTATAAGCATGGCTCACTTGATCTATTCCTTGATTGAAGAACATGTTCACATGTTTAATGCACTTCATAGTTACTGTTAAGACCATCAATGGGGCTTTCTTACACCAATTCCACTTCTGAAAATTGCCACCCCCTTTCTTTTTTCCCTCTACTTTCCCTTTCTGGTTACTTAGTCATTTTTCGAAAAATGTCTAGGTGCGGGAGCTGGCAGATTCACATCTTTAGATTTCCACTGATACTTTTATATCACCAGCCCAACCGATCGCTTCCTCGTTTCATATTGAACAAACTTTTTGGATCACAGGTTCCCGGATAGGCGGGTTCAACATTGCATTTCCATTGTTTCGCTGCTTGCAAATGGCACCTGGAATTACGATATCTACAAATTAACAAACAAATTCCCCTTTTTCTCGTTTGCTTTCTCTTTCTGTTTACTTGGTCCTTTTTCGAATGTGTCATTTTTCTGAATGTCTTGTGCTTTTATATATATCACCTGAAGTTCTGCAATATACAAATTGACCCTTGAAATCTTTCACTGTCTCTTGTTCCGTGTTATGCATTTTGTAATCAATAGTAGGGGTAGATACAATTTGACCATCGAGCCCTCACGTCTCCTGAGTAGAGCTTGTGGCCCTGTTTTCAAGCCTGTCAATATTCCTTGTTCCGAGTATGTATCCTTTTATATCACGAGTTCGACCAACCACTTCCCCATTGCATACTTGGCCACTATTACCATCACTGGTTCCTAGCCGGGCTTGCTCAACATTGTGCTTCCATTGTTCCGCTACCTACAAACAGCACGTGAAATTCTGCGATATACAAATTGACGGTCGAAATCTGTCATTGTGCCTTGTTCCATGTTACACATTGTGCAGTCAAAAGTTTGAAGACATACAATTTGACCATCAGCCCCTCACATCTCCTAAGTATATCTTGTGACCCTATTTTTGAATCCCGCTCGACCGCCTTCCATACTTGGCCATTTCTTGGAATTTCTTTTGCGGGTTTGTGGGTGGACAAAATGTACAATGCTTAATCGCTCTTCACCATCCTTGTCACCTTCGTGTTTCTTTCTAGATATGCAATTATTAAGCTTTAATGCTAGTAGATCATCGTGTAGGAACCATTAAGATTGTCATTAATGTTCAGAAGGTCGAAGAAGATTTGTCATTAATATGAATTAAACCAAGATTTGTGGAGAAGAGTGTTATCCTTTCCAAGTATTCATTTCAAGCATGATGCGATCTCTTTCGGGCGTCCACCGGTTGCCGCCTTTATAAAATCTCTAATCCTTAATCGTTCTTGGTCGTCACCACCACATTTGCACGTCTTTATAAATATGCAATTAGTAATCTTTAATGGTACAACTCATTGCGCACGAACCGTGGAGATTGTCATTGATCAACGAAAGGCTCGAGGAGATATTCCATTGATACACATTAAACCAATTTTTCATCTGGAGAAAATGAAAATTCTCATTAACTTATGGCAGCAGTTCCACAACAGTTCTGTCAAGATACAGTAAACACCTTCAGGCATGATGGCTAGAGGTTCCAGTATTCCAGGGCATATTCTTACTACTCATCTCCCTCCGCCCAAGAGTAAAAATGGAGATGGTCCCTTGGTGCACTGAGAGATATATTTCAAGCTAAAAAATTCCAAGGCAACCCTGCCTGCTCAGACAACCTATCCACCTGCATTGATGGCTAGCGTAGAGGTTGATGCGATCGATTTTGAGCCGGAAGAAGATGATCTAATGGACGATGATACGTCAATGGATGATGGAAATGAAGACGTTGATCCCACTCCTACGCCCAAATTGAAATCAAACATAAAACGGGGCACTTCCCAGCTCGACGATGGCGGATCTGACAACACCAAAAGAAGGGGTTTCAGAAAAGAAACTGACCCTGAGGGAAATATCCACTTTGCATCTTGAAAGTAGGAATTCTAGAGTTCCAAATTAGTCCTTTCCGGGCAGAAGTCTTTCACTGTAAGGAAATGATCTATTGATGCTCCCAGAGATATATTTCAAGACAAAAAATTATTCAATTGTGGGACCACTTTGTTGTTCTCTAGATATACAATTAACATCTTAGGGGATGAGGACCAGAACTCCCATTGGTGCAAGGCATATTCCTACTACTCATCTCGTTCCACCCAGAATGGACTAATTTGGGCCTCTGGAATTGATCGTGCAACCTGTGTCTCTGAAATATTCTACTGTGAGGAGGTGGTTTCTTGGTGTGCCTTAAATTTGAGTTTCGAGATCTTCCATTTTCCCTACAACATTTTTTGTCTTCTTCCTTACAGGAAGCTTTTGATAACTATCAATTTTATTGCAGGACTGTTGTTCATCTGCTTCAAGCCAAGGATTTATTCCACTGCGGAACCACTCTCCTGTTTCTTTCTCGCCTCAAGTCTTCCACAAGATATTGAGATTCGGGCAGTGAGCATTGACACCCCAAGGAGAAAACTACAAGGATTTCCTAAAAATAAGCATGGTTATTAGTTTTGTATGCATGTTGAAGAGCATCTCGATGGCTCCTACATGTTGCAGGTCTTGTGCCTGTGTTTATGGTAAATGTGTTCAATGTTTTGGTCCAAAGAACTCAGTCCAATTTCTATGGATAGATATACACTACCCAATATTATTTTTTTTTAATGGATTTACTATTAAAAAAATTTCCTTGGAGTCTTGGTTGTTGCTTCTTTTCTGAATTTAACACCTCTTCTCATTGTCATGGTTCAATAGTATCGTAGTTCTTCAATATTGTATTGGCTCAAGTAATTTGATCTAAAATGGAGAATTTAACAATTATGTGACAATGCAATGTGCCGATCCATCAGGTTTTATGGAAACAAAAATGAATTTCAGAAAGTTTCAAACCAACGTTCAATTCTATTCGTAATGCATATAGAACATAGCAAGACCAAATCACAATGTGACAGTCTGAGCCCCGCCATAGAAATTTAAATTTCATCCCAACCTTGCTAAGAAAAGAATTTCTTATTTCCCTTTTGCTTGCTTGATTCCTTTAGTCTGAAAGGGAACATTTTATTATTTGTCCATCCCCTTACCTCTATTTGAGCATTTTTCACTTTATTAATGAAATTACCAAATTTCTTGTTCATGAATTAAAAGAAAAAAAAAACTGATATATGGTGGCTATAGTCAAATGGGACTATGAAATCAACTATAATATTAAAATTCAAGATCGTCATTGTTGTTTCTAAACATCCAATTATTAATCTTTAATGCTAACAACCCATCATGCAAGAAGTTTAATACTTAAGTTAATATGCTAAACTCATGGAAGAATGTATCAATAACACAATTACTCCCACAAGTTGCAATAAAATATAATCTTCAACAAAGCATTTGTTCACACCCTTTTTAATGGTACAAGCACAATAGAAAACGAATAAGTGGATAAAGTATTGGACTAGAAAATGATGGTTTTGCAACAATGGGGCTTGTTTGAAACCAATTCCCGCTTATGAAAATTAGCCTCCGCCTTTCTATTTTCCCACTCTTTTATCCCCTATAGTTTCTCTTTATGGTTGCTTAGTTGTTTTTTCTGAAAATGTCTTGCTGCGCGGGTTGGCGGATTCACGCGTTCACATTTTTATTCATGCTTTTATATCGTGATTCCGACCAAGATCTTCCCCTTTCTCTAAATTCAAATTCTATTGTTCCGTGACCTACAAACAATACTCCAGCTTCTGCAATATATAGATTTACTTTTGGATTCCCACATCATCCCCTCTTCCGTGTTACACATTTTTCACTGAAATGTTCCAATACATACAATTTGACAGTCGCGGCCTTACGTCTCCTCGAGAACCCTTGTCACCCTATTTTGAAGGTCGTCTGACTGCTTTCCACACTTGACCATTTCTTGATATCTCTTTCACGTATCGTCGAGTTGGCGGGTTCAAGAAATTTCCAATTTTTACTTGTTGTTTCCTGTGCCTGCTACCTTCAGACTTCTTTCCAAGTATATGCAATAAGTATACAACTTCTCCAGAAACATACAGAAAAGATCTTGCCCGGAAATGGAATATCTATTGTAGATTTGAATATATTGGACCTTCTTTTCCCTCTTATATACTTAACCAAATTCCCATTTATTTTTCCCCTCTACTTTTTCTTTCTGGTTACTTAGTCATTTTTCCGAAAATGTCTCAATGCACGTGTTGGCGGACTCACGGGTTCACATTTGCACTCGTGCTTTTATATCGCAACTCCGATCGACCGCTACCCATTCCATGCCTAGCTACACTTCAGATTGTGGATTCCCGGGAAGGAGGGCTCTATATTGCACTTCCATTGTTCTATGACCTGCAAACATCACCCGGACCTCCACGATATACAAATTTAGTGCCGCACTCCCACATCATACCCTCTTCTGTGATACATAGTTTGCACACGCAAGTTCTCAGACCTGCAATTTGACCTTCGGGTCCTCATGTCTCATGGGGAACTATTGTCACCCCATTTTGAATCCCTTGCATCTGCTTTCCATATTTCACCATTTTTTGGAATCTCTTTCATGCCTCCAATTCCATACTTACCCAAATTTTTTTCTTGCGGGTTCTCAGACAGGCGGACTGCACTTCTAGTGTTCCTTGACCTGCAAACATCCCCCGGCTTCCGTGACTTACAAATTGACTTCCAGACTCCTACATCAGCCCCTCTTCTGTGTTACACAGTTTTCACTCAAAAGTTTCGATCAATACAATTTGATCGTCGGGGCCTCACGTCTCGTTAGGAACCCTTGTCAGCCTATTTTGAAGCATGTCCAACCACTTTCCACACAACCATTTCTTGCAATTTCTTTTGCGGATCATCGGGTTGGCGGGTTCATACAATTTCCAATTCCTATTTGTTGTTTTATGTGCCCGCCACCTTCGCACTTCTTTCCAAGTATATGCAATAAGTATATAACTTCTCTAGAAATATGAAGAAAAGATCTTTCCAGAAAATGGGATATCTATTACAGATGTGAATATATTATCCCTTCTTTTTCGTCTTCTATACTTAACCAAATTCCCATTTTTCTTTTCCCTGTACTTTATCTTTCTTGTTACTTAGTCATTTTTTCCAAAAATGCCTAGCTGCACAGGTTGTTGGACTCATGGGTTCACATTTTCACTCGTGCTTTTATATTGCGACTTCAACCGACCGCTTCCCTATTCCATACCTAGCCACTTCTCCGACTGCAGATTCTCGGGTAGGAGGGATCTAGATTACACTTCTATTGTTCTGTGACCTACAAACAACACCCTAACTTCTGCAATATAAAAATTTACAACCGGACTCTCACATCATACCCTCTTCCATGTTACATAGTCCGCCTATCATTCCCTCTTCCGTTGTACACATTTTTCACTCAAAAGTTATGAGACATACAATTTGACCATCGAGTCCTCACGTCTCCTGTGCATCTATTGTCACCCCATTTTGAATCTCGTCCATCCGCATTCCATACTTTGCCATTTCTTTGAATTTCTTTTGTGGATCATCAGGTTGGCGAGTTCACGAAATATTCTATTCCTAATTGCTTTTTCCTGTGCCCACGCCCTTTGCACTTCTTTCCAATTATGCAATAACTGAGTTTTATTTCTAACAACTCACCATGCCTCGAGGAGACCATCATAATAAATGTTCCTACACAACTTGTACAGAAACATGCAGAAAATATCCTTCCAGGTAATGGGATATCTATTACAAATACTTACAAACTTTTTTGCTTGCAGGTTCCCGGACATGTGGGTTCAAGATTTCCCTTGCATTGTTCCAGGACGTGCAAACAACACCCATAATTTCACGATATACATGCAAAAAAGATCTTTCCAAGTGATGGGATATCTACTACAAATTTCAATATATTAGCGAAAACGAGTCCAACCGACCGTTTCCCTATTCCATACTTACCCACTTTTTCGATTGTGGGTTCCTGGACAGGCAGGCTCAAAATTTCCCTTCCATTGTTCCATGACCTGCAAACAACACCCAAAATTCCACAAATATACAAATCATTCGCTGGACTGCCCCACCATGCTCTTTTCCCTTTTACACCTTTTGCAATCAAAATTTTCGAGACATGCAATTTGACCGTCGGGCCCTCACCTCTCCTCATAATCCCCTGTAATCCTATTTTGAAACCTGTCCAACCACTTTTCATAATTGGCCATTCCTTACTTGCTCTTCCCCATCCCTGTCATCTTCACACTTGTTTATAATAAAAAATTGTTTAGAAAAACATTAATATATATATATATATATATATATATATATATATATATATCATAAAGACATAATTTCAGCGTCGGGTGCTCACCTCTCCTCTGTTTCGCTTGCAACCCTAATTTCAACCCCGTGCGACTGTTGTTCATACTTATGTATATATTAAAAAGTCTTACTTATAATAAAAAATATTGTTTATATATATATATATATATATATATATATATATATATATATATATATATATATATATATATATNTTTATATATATATATATATATATATATATATATATATATATATATATATATATATATATATATGTCTTGTTTGTAAATATGCAATTAGTAATCTTTAATGCTAAGAGCTCATCGTGCAGGAACCGTATAGATTTTCATTGATGAGTGAAAACCTTGAGGATATCTCCCATTAATACACATTAAACAAAGATTTGCAGAGGTTTATATTATCCCTTCTGAGTGTTGATTTCCAAATCATGGAATGTCGTTCGCACGTCGTCAAGTTGGCACGTTCATAAAACCTCCAATCCTTAATTTCTCTTCATCGTACCTGCCACCTTCGCACTTCTAAGTATGCAATAAGTGATATTTACTGCTAACAACTCATCATGCAACACCCATAGATATTTTCAATAATGAGAGAAAGGCTCGAGGAGCTTTCCCATTCATAAGCATTGAACCAACATTTGCGGAGGGTTATATTATCCCCTCCAACTGTTCATTTCAACCATTGTCTGGAGAAAACGAACGTTCTCATAACCTTATGGCACCAAATCGACAATAGTTCTATGGAGATACAATGAACATCTTCGGGTGTGAGGACCAAAACTTCCAGTCGTCCAGAGAATATTCTTATTACTCATCCCCTACCACCCAGAACAAAATAATTTGGACCTCTGGGATTGCTCATGTAGGCTGTGTCCCTGAAGTTTTTGACTGTAAGGATCTGGTCTCTTCATGCACCGATAAACATATTTCAGGCCAAGGAATTATTCCACTATGGGACCACTCTTATGTTTCTTTGTCACCTCAAGTCTTCCGTCAAATGTTAAGAATATTGGAGCCAACACTGACGTTCAAAGGAGAAGATTCCAAGAAGTTCCTAAGAAATCATAATAATGGGTTGGACCTATTGCCCGAGTTCCTAGAATACCCGATGGAAGTTCCTGAAGATATCACAAGCTTGCAGGTTAGTTCATTTAGAAATCCATTTCGGGAGATTACCTAGTTGTTTACAAGAATAACGGGATAGGAATCCACAACAACTATTTCCCGCATGGTTCTTTATATTTTGTATTTCACGGTCAAGGAACAAGCCATTTTTTATTGGGGGAAGCTAATTTCCCATGAAATCTTTTCCCAATTGTCAAGCTTCAAAAAGGAGAAGAAATTTTATATGTCATCGTACTTGGTTTTTGCGATAGCACATTGCTGTCAGTTTCCAAAATTGTCTCTGTCCAAGAAGGTAAATTGGGAATTCGACCCAGTAATGTTCTGGTACCATGCCTTATTGAAACACAAGGTCTCCCACTATTTTTATGAGGTTTTTAATGACTTTGTGTCTATTTTCAAAGCTTTATTGTTAGGAGAAGATTCTCCCCGCATATTTGACTAGGAAATCGGTTTTTTGGAGGGGAAGGGGGCACTTGAACATATGGATAATTACACTGTGATAAGGATTTTTGGATCCAAGGAAAAGCATGCTCTCCTTCTATTATCACATATAGTTGTCAAGGGCGACATGTCATCCAAGTTCGTGGCCTGCACAGGAAGCGTCAAAGTGCAGCGTTCAGAGCAGCTCACGTCAGATTGGAAATTTTAGCAGGTGAGCGGGCAGTTTTAATATTTCAGTGGTGGAGATTCCAGAAGCAGTTCAGATCAATAGCTCACAGGCATTCAAAAGTCCAAAATTTCACAAAGTATAGCACCAATGCAAAAGGTCTGAAGTCCTAAGGACTGGAGCGAGCATGAGTCATTGATATTGAGGGGGATAGGTGGTATTTGATCCAAGTAGTAGGGGAAATGAGCTTTGGGAGTTCTGAAATGAGAAAATCCCTGAAGTGTCGAAGAGCCAAAGTCCCAAAGCATCGAAGAGACAAAGTGCCAAAGTCCTGAAGCGCCAAAGAGCCAAAGTACCGAAGTCCTGAAGCACCGAAACACGTGGCACACTCATCAGTCATGACACATGGCACACATTCTAGGTCATTTGGTTGTGACATTCACCCTTTTTCATATGACACATGTCACCCTTCTTTCCATGACACATCAGTAGCCATGACATCATATGACATCAGGCCACCACGTCACTTCGACAATTTTTCCTCCGGGAGTTTTTTCATGTTTCACATTTGAAACTCTCGAAGCCAGAAGTGTAAAAGGCCCAAAATGAATCTGAACTATCGATCTGCGAGGGCCACACATCATTAGATCCTTGGTTTCAGAGGATTTACTTGAAGGAAGATCCAGGGGACATATGGAATTGATCCATGAACTCTGGATAAAGGTCCAAAGTAATTCTCAGTCATTCGATTCAAGAGGACACACGTCATTAGATCACTAGCTCTGGGTAAAAGCACGGAGGAAGCCCATGTTTGAGATTTGATTTTCTCAGAGTCCGGAGTCCCGAAGTAATTCTTAGTCGTCAATATCAAGGGGCCATGCGTCGTCATATCCCTAGCTCCGGGTAAAAGTAGTTGAAGGCAGAGGAGGTTTGAGATTTGATTTTCCTGGAGTTCGGAGACCCAAAGCAGATCTCAACCGTCGATTTGAAGGAGGTGGATCTGATCCATTGATGAGATATTGTTCAATGTCAAAAGTAGTGCCCTCCCCCCCTAAGGCACAGTTTGGTAGATTCTAAAGTTGGTGGGAGAATAATCTTGGAAGTGGCGCTAAATCTAGCAGGTGTGCCCAAATCGTAGATCGAGACTAGATCTATGGCCACAATGCATTGTGGGGATGCAACATGCTCAAGCGATGATTTTCTTGAGTGGTCCCACAATTTAAACCGTGGTTTGGAAAAAGTGATACGTGGTAGAAGGCGGTGGATTGCGAGCCCAAAAGAGGTATGAGTTCAAACCTATTTTGATGGCCCCGCAATCACGTGCTCATATAGCGTCCAATATGAGAGCAGCATGTGGCCACCCCCTAGGCACTAAGCCTCATCCCAATCTCAAGGGTTTAGTAAATAAATGAAAGGACTCGTGGTTGAAACCTCGACTCACTTAGTAATTAGAGAGTAGGGAGGAGTCGACCGTGGAAAACATAGTTGTCATCCTGAGGTACCCTTGTGGACGTATTTTCCTGCAGACCCATGTTGATCAGAGTTCGTGTCTGACAGAGGGATACATGCACTGTCTGAAAGAATACTTCTCAGATGCAATTCTTTGAATGTATTGATCATATCACACTCCTGATAGTCGGGACTGATCTGAGTATAAATACGTAGTTTTGATATTTTGTTAACGTCATCAACTGGTTGAGAAGAGCTCCCTATTTTGTAATTCTTTTATGCCAGAACTGTTCTCTGGTTATGTATGAAATTTGATACTTTCAAATTAATAGAAGTTAGCCTCTCTCATCTCTCGGTAAAAACTGTGCTAAAACACTTAGGCATGGAGGATCCAATCGAGGGTTGTTATGTTGTTGTAATGTAGGTTTGATTACAACGGTATCGTGACCATTTTTAGTCAGCTCTCTTGTTATATTTTCCCTCTTACACTGAATGGATCATGCATGGAGGATCCAATCAAGTTGTTGTAGTTGCATTGTGATGTAGGTTTGATCATTGTGTTGTCGTGACTGTGTCGTTTGGACATATTTCAGTGTCTGAAATTTGAGCTTAAGAGTGATCTTGACTCTGAGTTTTTCTTCTCCAAACTTCTTGAAAGCCTGATGCCCATAGAAATATTTTCCACCTTTATCACTAATTCTTCCCTCTTCTCACACTTAAACTCAATTCACTGACTGAAGTTAATGTGGCCCTCACTTCCCTGTGCATTTCTTGTTCAGTTCTATGTTGAAACATCATTCATATATTGAGTTTTGTCCTTTAACCTCCACTCATATAAAACCAACATCCACCAAAAACTTTGATGGGTAATGGTCTTATCCTCCCGCAATATGAGGGTGACTCTCAGTGCTAACATTTTTGGCACCATTGTCGGGGAGCGAGTTGAAGACATTTCCCTGGGTAAGAATGACAAAGAAATTCTAATTCTGAAGGTGCATCAGAAATCAGTACCTTGAAGATTGGAACTTTCACCTAGCGACTCCACTGTTTCAGTTGTGGCTCGGAAAGGCAGACACACAAGGTCTACTCCGCAACTACCTCTAGCAAAACCTGAAGCTCACCTAAAGAAAATTATCAGAAAGGAAAGCTTTCTCAAGAAGTCTTTTAATTGTTGTCCCAGATTGAAAATATCTCTGGGAGAACGACAACGATCAGATCTGATCTTTGATGGTGAACAAAGACCAGACAAATTCAGACTACATATCATTCACCCGATGACTCCATGATTAAAGAATCTAGCCGTGACTCCAAAATTTTAAGAAGTCATATTTTCATATGGAAGCCATCTTGGCTTTGAGGTTTGCTCCTTTTAATTTCTTTGTTGTTCTTGGTTTTCCAAATGTTGTTCCTACTATGGGTGAGTGGGGTGATTTTTTTGCCCAGATTTAGAGAACATAGAGATGACAACCCTGCAGAGAATCTCCTTGAGTTTCATGTACTCATGCATCAATGGGAAATAGATTATGAGGATGTATTGATGAATATGTTCATGTTCTCATTAGAGAGAGATGATTGTGAGTGGTATCACTCCTTGCCCCTGCTAGCATCTCTTCCCTAGAACAGTTTCATGTAGCTTTCAATAGGCATTGTCAAAAGTTTTATTCCTCTGAGTTAATTTGTCATAATTGGTGTGAGGAGTATGGATATGGTGTTCAAGATATAGTTCGTTCTTGAGAAATATGTGAGAATAAGGCTATACCTCAAGGGATCAGTTGATAAAACTAGTAAAATCACTTTCTGCAGCAATAGAGGAATTGAAGGAAGATTTTTCTTGCCTCTCTTATGAAGAAAATGGAGAGGATGTTCCGGTCCTTGAATCAGATGTTTTTGGCAACCCTGCTTATGATGAAGAAGGCCTTCTAGATATGATTGATGATAGTGTTGATGATTGCATAGCCATAGATGTATCATATTCTGCCCCTGATACCCCTACTGTCTCAGATTTAAAAGAAGATATAGTTTTTGTAACAACCCTAGTAGAATATATACTTAGGGATTATTAAGTAAAAGATTTATTAGGTAATTAATTCTTCTAACATGTTAATAACTAAACAAAGATTGGTCTAAAGATATTAATTAAGTATTTATTAATTAATTAAAGGTTATAATTTTGATTAATTAACTAATTAATTAACTACCTATTACATTCAATAACATGGGTATTAAATTTAAAAGATTAATAAGTTATATTGTGTAAATTAAAAAGGTTACGTACACGGAAAGGGATAAGATATTAATTACGAAATGATAAAATAATAAATGAAGGGATAAGGGGCATTAACTATGTGTAGGTAAGGAAGTAAATGAGGAAAGGAAGGTGAAGGAGGGATATGAGCGGAGGAGGTTACGGAGGAGAAGGAGCTTTTTTTTTTCCACGGGATATTTTCTTTTGGGGGTTCTCTTGGATTTGCAGGGAGGAGAGTTTGAGCTCTGTAGTCGGGAGGATTAGTACAGGGGGCACTGGTTTGCTGGGGATTTTGGGCACAGGGGCCAGGATTCCTTTCGGTTTCCTGGAGCTAGGGAGCCGAACAGGCTGCTCCTAGCTGGCTGGGAGGATAGTAGGTTTGGGCAGTGTTGGTCAGTGCATTAGGCAGTAGGAAGGCAACAACAAGGAAGCAAGGCAACAAGGAAGGGACAATCATATTGACAGTAATTAACATCAGAAGCAGGTAATTTGTTTGTGAAATGGCTAAGTTATTTTTATGCTCTAGTTAAATGTTAAATGTTAAATTCTGCTGAAATTTTATATGCTTATTTGAAGTTAATGAATTATTTACGCACTCAGAAATTCTATGTTAGAAATGTTATGCGTAATTGTAAGGATTTTAATAGGCTTGTTGATTTTTTTTTACTAGCCACTACAGTTTTGGAGAAGGATTCTTCTCTTTTCCTTCAAGAGGTTTCCCAGGATGTATTTTCACCTAGGATTGAAGAGAAAAATCCAATGGTCACTCATTTTTCTTTGCAAGATAAAATATTTCTGCGCTCAGCCCTCTTTGACGAGTACTCAGAGGAAGAAGAGAAGATCCCTACCTTACATTTTGTTCAATTGGGGAGAAGCCAACCTGTGTATGACATCTATGAATCAGATTCTGAGGTGGATATGAAAGATTTCCAAGACCATACTATAGATCCTTTTCCTTTATACATTAGGGAAAAGCATTGTGTGGAAATCGGCCATCCTGGGCCCACGGAAAACACTGAGAAACATGTTAAGGAGAAACACTCATTCATTGATATACGTGAGGAGATTTCTTGCTCTCATCTAGCTGATGTTGTTGGAGTAGACAAAGAAGAAGTGGACCAACATCCTGCATCATCCTTTCACTCACCTGTGCTTGCCATAGACTTTCAGCTAGACGTGAGCAGTGGTAAAGAGAAGTAGGTTTCCTGTTATCAATCTAGTAGGTTTTATCACCTATTTTATGATCCCGTGAGAGAGTACATGGAATTGCATTTTCTCCATGTGTTTGAGCCTCCAAGCTTTATCTTGCCTTCGACATTGGAGGGTAATCTGAAAAATGTAATTATTTTGCTGTCACATTTCCGTTATCCTTTCTTGATCACTAACAGAGTAATAAAGTTTTTCGTCAGGAAGTTACTTGGGTCGATATGGTGGAAGTTTGCCTTCACCTAGCGCATTGTAAAAATCACTTAGTTTGGGAATGTACATAAATAACCTCCTTCTGGAACCCATGTGTTTGTTTTCGTTTTTTAGTAGAGTAGTGTACATATTTCCCTATTTTCTTCAACGAAAGTTTTGAGCTAGACTCCATAGACCAACAGTTAAGGCACTGGAACTACGCTTTCTTGGCAACTCACAGGGAGCATGCCATCCCCTGTGGAGTCAAATGTTATCACATGTAGTTTTCAAGGGCGACAGGTCGTCCAAGTTTGTGGTCTTCAGAGGAAGCAACAAAGCACATTGTTCAGAGAAGCTCACGTCAGATTGGAAATATTAGCAGGCAAGCGGGAAGTTTTAATATTTCAGCGGTGGAGATTCCAGAAGCAGTTTAGATCATCAGCTCATCGACATTCATAAGTCCAAAATTGCACAAAGTATAGCACCAAAGAAAAAGGTTCGAAGCCCCAAATCCTAGAGCGAGCATGAGTCGTTGATCTTGAGGGGGACAGGTGGCATTCAATCCAAGTATTCGAGGAAATGAACTTCGGAAGTTCTGAAATGAGAAAAGGCCCAAAGTGTCGAAGTGTTGAAGTTTGGAAACACTAAAGAGACGAAGTGCCGAAGTCCTAAAGCGTCGAAACATGTGGCACACTCATCATTCATGACACGTGGCACGCATTCCAAGTCATTTGGTTGTGACATTTTCCCTTTTTCATATGACACGTGTCACCCTTCTTTCCATGACACATCAACAACCGTGACATCATATGACGTCAGGCCACCATGTCACTTCGACAATTTTTCCTCCGGGAGTTTTTTCATGTTTCACTTTTGAAACTCCTGAAGCCAAAAGTGTCGAAGGCCCGAAATGAATCTGAACCATTGATATGTTAGGGCCACGTGTCATTAGATCCTTTGTTCCATAGGAGTTACTTGAAGGAAGATCTAGGGGACATATGGCATTGATCCGTGAACTCCAGATAAAGGTCCAAATTAATTCTCGGTCGTTCGATTCAAGAGGACACACGCCATTAGATCATCAGCTCCGGGTAAAAGCATGGAGGAAGCCCATGTTTGAGATTTGATTTTCCCAGAGTCCGGAGTCCCGAAGTAATTCTCAGACATGAATCTCAGGGGGCCACATGTCGTTAGATCTGTAGCTTCGGGTAAAAGAAGCTAAAGGCAGAGGAGGTTTGAGATTTGATTTTCCCAGAGTCCAGAGACCCGAAGTAGATCTCAGCCATCGATTTGAAGGAGCTGGATCTGATCTGTTGATGAGATATTTTTCAATGTCAACAGTAGCGCCCTCCCCCCCAAAGCATAGTTTGGTAGATTCTAAAGTTGGTGGGAAAATAAGCTTGGCAATGGCACTAAATCTAGCAGGCATGCCCAGATCGCAGATCGAGACCAGATCTACGACCACAGTGCATTGCGGGGACACAACATGCTCGAGTGATAATTTTCTTGAACAATCCTGCATTTGAAACCATGGTTTTCCGAAAGTGATACGTGGCAGAAGGCGGTGGATTGCGGGCCCAAAAGCGGTATGATTTCAAACCGCTTTTGATGGACCCGCAATCACGTTCTCATGTAACATCCAATCCGAGAGCAGTGCGTGGCAACCCGCTAGGCACTAAGCCTCATCCCGATATTGAGGGTTTAGTAAATAAATGAAAGGAATGGTTGTTGAAACCTCGAATCTCTCAGCAATTAGAAAGTATGGAGGAGTTGGCCGTGAAAAACAAAGTTGTCAGCCCGAGGTAACCCTGTGGACGAATTTTCCTGCAGACCCATGTCGATCTAAGTTCGTGTATGATAGAGGGATACATGCACAGTCTGATAGAAGACTACTCATTTGCAATGCTTTGAATGTATTGATTAGATCACACTCTTGATAGTTGGGACTGATCTGAGTATAAATAGGTAGTTTTGATATTTTGTTAATGTCATCAAATGGTTGAGAAGAGCTCCCTATTTTGTAATGTTTTTATGCCGGAACTGTTCTCTGGTTATGTATCAAATTTGAGACTTTCAGATTAATAGAATTCAACCTCTCTCATCTCTCTGTAAAAACTGTGCTAAAACACTCGGCATGGAGGATCCAGTCGAGGGTTGTTATGTTGTTGTAATGTATGTTTGATTACAGCGATATCGTGACCAGTTTTAGTCAACTCTCTAGTTATCTTTTCCCTCCTACACTGAACAACTCGGACATGGAGGATTCAGTCGAGTTGTTGTAGCTACATTGTGATGTAGGTTTGATCATTGTGTTGTTGTGACTTTGTCGTTTGGACATATTTTAGTGTTTGAAATTTGAGCTTAAGAGTGATATTGAGTCTGCATTTTTCTTCTCCAACCTGCTTGAAAGCCTGATTCCCATAACATTCTTGTCCATCTTTCTCACTAAGTCTTCCCTATGCTCACACTTAAACTCAATTCATTGACTGAAGTTAATGTGGCCCTCAATTCCCTGTGCATTTCTTGTCCAGTTCTTTGTTGAAACATCATTCATATATTGAGTTTTGTCTTTTGACCTCCACTCATATAAAACCAACATCCACCAAAAACTCTGATGGGTACTGGGCTTATCCTCCCACTATCTGAGGGTGACTCTCAGTGCTAACACCTTCCATGTCACATTATGAACATAATGTTTGTTACAGAAATAACAAGGCAATACAACTACTGGTCGCATCTATTCCATGAGAAGAGAAAAAAATAGTCCATTCCTCTGCCATGGAAAGTCGGGGACTTCGTGTTGAGGAACGTCAACAAAATTGACAAATTTGCAGACCATTTTAGCAACTTGAACCTAAGATATGTTGAAATCCTAAGAGGGTTCAACCCTGATAAAATTTTTTTAGAACATTTACTAACAGTTGGCCTCGACAATTCTTTTTTCAAAAAAAAATTGACCGAAAACAGAGACACTGGAGACAACGCTCCTGCTTCTGATGCCGATGACCTAGACACACTGCAAAACACCACTGAATAGTACAAGAAACAAGGAAAAGTCCCCGGTGAGAAGAGTGTTCAATCGACAGATAACACTCCCAAAAGTACGACATCCTGGAGCATCGATCCAACGACCCACCACAGCAAGAAAGAAACTCATAATTCTTCAAACAGAGGAGGAGATAACGACCCTCCTCACCCTAAAATTGATAGTTCTTACAAGTTTCTCGTGGACAAGAAGAGAAAAAAAAATGTAGGAGAGGCGGAAGAGCCCGAAATTGAGAGTGAGAACATGGAACTTGAGCCTGATTTGGATAGCGTATTCCGTAACCTTGATCATCCCGAAG
Organism: Picea engelmannii; assembly: GCA_009831015.1. NCBI lineage: Eukaryota > Viridiplantae > Streptophyta > Pinopsida > Pinales > Pinaceae > Picea > Picea engelmannii. The sequence goes on from ML780602.1 coordinate 184,902, forward strand.
ACGCGATCAAGCATAGTCATCCAATGGACAAAGTTGATACCAATTTTTTTTACGAAGATGAATCCTTCGTATTCCAAAGTGTTGTTTCTTACAGCTTGTCTAAAAAATTAATTACTGAAAAGAGAGATGTAAAAAATAAGAAAGGAACATATCGTTTAGAGGTTAACCTGGCGAACATGCGATCGTCCCAAATCTATCGACTTCACATAGCAACCAAAGATTCTCTTTATGATTCCATTGGAGGCATTGAGGCTGAGAATGCCAAACTAAAGCACCGGGTCAAGTAATTGGATCAAGCTTTGATTCCTATGCCATTGCTTGCCAATCCTTTAGTAATATCCATGCATGCCACCCCTACAGCCGAGTTAAAAGGATCCTCCATCCTCCTCGGATCATGTAGAGGATATGTGGAGAATAATATCAAGAAAATAATGGAACTGATTGCTGAGGCATGGGAAACATCACAAACCATGGCTTCCCTTGGAACAAGGGCACATAATTTGCTCAATCATTTGCACATGGATTTAAAAAATGAAGAATGTTTCTATTTAGACACGATCCTTCCTTTTGGCACCATTTTCAACAACATGATAGAAACGAGAAGAAGATAACAAGATCTCCCATCCAAAAACCCGAGCACTCAATTAAATGCATGCTGGAAAGAAAAAGTGAGGAACCTGGATCTCATTGTTCAGTCATGTGAACAAGCCATATCAAAGAAAGAAAAATTATTCACAAAGCTGACCAAAATAGACTTAGCGTGAAGGACCAACGACCTCCAAGACACCAAATTAATCGTCAACTCGTTGCCCTTAACTAAGCAAGCCTTCGATAAATAGGTTAATATTTTTAAGGCATTGTCTTTGGAAAAGTTTTACAACATCCTTGAATATGGTGAAGATGACGTCGACAACTGGCTAGTCGACTATTCGGTATAGAATGAAGAAATTGATCAGGCTCTATGTAATCTTTCTATCGATCTAAGGGAATTAGAAAAGTAACTTTTCAACATAAAAATCAGGAATGAGATCAACATCGCCCCCTTGAGAAGCTACATTTAAGAATGGCTTGAAAGGAAATTGAAGCAGGTCGTTGACAAAAGGCAACAGGTAGTTGCGATGATTCCAGTAGCCATCGACGACAGTAATAAAAAGGCATCAGCAAGAAAATAGCAAAAGGGGTGATATGTACCATCACTGTAAGTCTATACTCATCACACCTTGCTTTGTTTATCAATCCAGTTATTCCACTTTTTTAAATAGAAATGTCTAGCCAAAGACTAATACCTTTCAATTTATTATTTTCAGGTATTACACTCTATCGTCGCCCACTTCTTCTTTCCATAGTCCTATTTCTTGTACATATTTCTCTTATGGTCCGCGAGAGCCCCAATCCCATTCTATATGACAAACACATTTAAATTTCTAGGAATATGTAACAGACAATATTATTTTTTGATATATTTCAAATAAAACAGTTTTTTAATCTCCTTATATATATATATATATATATATATATATATATATA